>JANIWV010000002.1:600000-1187502 GCA_030705165.1 Kluyveromyces starmeri | reverse complement strand
CCACATATTGTCCTGAAACCTCAGATTCGGTCCCTGAGGCGCATACTGAGGCACAACAACAGCCTGAAGCCGCCGAAAACACCAAGAATAACGCGGCACAGAGCACAAAAGCCCAAGTCGCTGATTCAAAGGGCGAGCCAGGCAGCCCACAGACACTAAACGGTCAACGCACCACGGTCAATGAACCCAAGCAAACTTCTCTCAGCAAAACCACCATCTACTGCCCACAGCCCGCCACCTCAGTCACCATATCAACCTACTCCTCGCTTTCCGTGTACCAGGGCTCTGCATCCAAATACGGCTTGACCCTTCTATCCCTTTTGGCTATTCTTGTCATTTGATCATCATTTGATCATCATTGGTTCCTATACCGATATCATTTCTTTCTGTTAGCCGGTCTGCCGTGGTTCAACCAATCCAGGAGATGAGGCTGATGTACAGTTTGTAGTTCGTAGCTCGTGGAGTACACATTCAATACAAGATTCAACTTTGAAGTCAACTTCACCCTTTGAGATATAAGGAGCCATCGAAGCTATATGGCGCGCAGTGTTATTCTATATTTATTGCATCACGTGACGACAGTCACGTGATGTGCAGCCATTCGTATCACGTGATCCGCGTCGCTTCCTTTGGGCCTGCGGTCACGTGACCGCGGCGTCCTTTTTCACTCCCGGCCCTCGGGCAATCTTCCGCTGGTCCCTGGCTGTCGGAGCAAACCGGAACTGCGCTAGATCGCCGGGACTTGACGTAACAGCACAAAGCGACTCCAAACTGCCTGTTGGTGCGTACGTTTGTTAGTCGGAACGTGAACATAAAGCGCGCAAACGCCCAGGGTAACCCTCGGTGCTGTCTCACAGTATAGCAGACCAAAGTTTCGTTGCCAGGATTCGCACAGTATTGATATGATAGTATATAAATGCTAAATAAATTGGAGGGTTTCAGCTCAATATGGAATGTATTGAAAAGGCAGAGATAAGTCAGATAGTCGGTGGTATAGTAATCCGTAGATAGGGTGAGCAGTGTTAGATCTTTCTGTCAAAGTCGCAAAATGGTTAGTGTTACGGTTTTAGGATCATCTGGTGGTATTGGTCAACCACTTTCGTTGTTGTTGAAGCTTGATCCGCAAGTGTCGAGTTTGAGACTGTACGACTTGAAGTTGTCGCACGGCAATGCGACAGACTTGTCTCACATTGACACTAACTCTGAGTGCAACGGGTACAACAGCGATGAGATCGCAACAGCGCTCAAGGACACGCAGCTGGTGATCATTCCTGCGGGGATTCCAAGAAAACCAGGTATGTCACGTGACGACCTGTTCAAGATCAACGCCAAGATTATCAAGTCGTTGACGTTGCAGATCGCTCAGCACGCGCCAGGAGCCAGAATTCTAGTGATCTCCAACCCAGTCAACTCTTTGGTTCCAATTGTGTACGAGACCCTGCAGAGCATCGGCAAGTTCGAAGCCGGCAAGGTCATGGGTATCACCACCTTGGACATCATCAGATCGCACACTTTCCTATTGGACATTGTGGGCCGTAAGGCTTACTCCGTGGAGAAGCTGAGAGACGCCGTCACCGTGGTCGGTGGTCACTCCGGTGAGACCATCATTCCAATCTTCACCGACCAGAAGTTCTACAGAAGATTGAGAGATTCCAAGTTGTACGACTCGTACGTGCACAGAGTCCAGTTCGGTGGTGACGAGGTTGTCAAGGCCAAGGACGGTGCTGGATCCGCTACCTTGTCTATGGCTTGGGCCGGTTACACCTTTGCCAAGAAGTTGTTGAACAGCTTGCACTTGAACACCGCTGAGGACAACCACTACCCAATCCCAACTTTCGTCTACTTGCCTGGCTTGCCAGGCGGTAAGGAGTTGCAGAAGAAGTTGAACACTTCTGTTGAGTTCTTCGCTGCTCCTGTCAAGTTGGAAAAGGGCATCGTTGTTGCCGTTGAACACGACTGGGTCGACAAGTTGAACGACGACGAGAAGAAGCTGATCGCCAAGTGCTTGCCAATCCTGGAAAAGAACATCAAGAAGGGCCTAACCTTCTCCAAGCAAACCAAGTTGTGAGCCCCGCTGCTATTTACGTCGTACATACACTCAGCAAACACATTCCATAGCCCCACATCTCTTATCGGCCGTCGCCAGTTGCCGAAACGTTGCCGAACCCATATCGCCGTGTTCCGGGTAACCCCGCTGCTGAAATATTTCCCCAGATTTTTCATTCTCGACGTATCGTATATCATCAGCTCGCTAGCGTCAAGTCAAGTCAGCGAGTCGCGGCATCTAGCACACGCTTGCATCCCGCGCCAGGAGCACCAGCGCTCGCCATCCCACAATGTTCAACAGACTGAAAAACACCATAAACCCTGTTTTGAACCCTGAAGGGATCACGTGGCCGGGCGGAAAGTCCGTCCGGGATTCAAACTCCTGTGTTCAGCCACTGGACAAACAGTCCCAGTACTCCCACAAGCTGGAGATCGACGCGCTGATAAAGCAGCTCGCAGTGACCACGCATTCTTCCGACAGCACGCCGACAGACGACAACGACCAGGGTCACGTGGTCAAGGACCCTTCCAACCGCCAACAGCCGCACGCGCCCCAACCCCGGGTAACCAGTATGTACATGTGCCCCACACTCTACTAACACGCCGCAGGGACTCCGTATCGACGCATTGACCCGGCCGTCCGGCCGAACGGAAGCAGTCATTTTTCAGTTTTCCTTTTTTTTTTCACTGCCCACTGAACCATCAGCCATCAGCCATCAGGCTACCCTGAACTGTATCATAATCGCCAAGCGTAGAACAATGACATCAAACTCATGAATTCAATGACTTAAGCAGTGTTAAAAAACAATAGTTAGAGAAAAGTATTGCGTTCCATTCATCTTTCGATATTTAGGGATTATAGTGGGAAAAATTAAGAGGAAATAGTGAAATTTGGCAGGGTTTAGCGCAGATATCTTCAAAGAGAGAATTGGAATCAGTGCCTGTTGGACAAGGATCTGTAGATTGAGTTAGAGGCCCAGAAAGCGAGTGAAAAAAACGGGAGTGTGAATTTTTCAGAGTTGAGATAGCGAGATACTAACAAGGCAGATATAATCAGTGAAGAGTTGTGCAGAGATGGAAAAAAACGCAGCAGCCGGCAACAGCACAGGCAGCGAGGCCATGACACGGAAGCTGGTGGTGAAGGGCCACTCGGAGCCCGAAGAGACGGTGAGTATCACGTGCGGGGCGCCTGAGATCGTGGGAAATGGGTCGTTTGGAGTCGTTTTCCGGACCAAAGTGCAGGAGACAGGCGAAGACGTGGTGATCAAGAAGGTGCTGCAGGACCGGCGGTTCAAGAACCGAGAGCTGGAGATCATGAAGCTGATCAGCCATCCGAATCTGATCGACCTGAAGTACTATTTCCTGGAGCAGGTGGACCACGAGCTGTATTTGAATTTGATCGTGGACTACATGCCCATGTCGCTATACCAGCGGCTCAAGGAGTTCATTGCGCAGCACCAGCCCATGGACCGGTTTGAGATCAAGATATACATGTTCCAGCTGTTCAAGTCTCTGAACTACCTGCATCAGGTGGCCAAAGTGTGCCACCGAGACATCAAACCGCAAAACATCTTGGTGGACCCAAAAACGCTGCTGCTGAAAATCTGCGACCTGGGGTCGGCCAAACAGTTAAAGCCCAACGAGCCAAACGTCTCCTACATCTGTTCAAGGTACTACAGAGCCCCAGAGTTGATCTTTGGAGCGACAAACTACACCACGAAGATTGACGTTTGGTCGGCCGGATGTGTGATGGCAGAATTGCTGTTGGGCCAGCCGATTTTCCCAGGAGAGTCCAAGATTGACCAATTGGTCGAGATTATCAAGGTTTTGGGTACGCCGACGAAAGAGGAAATATGCTCGATGAACGAGAACTACTCGGAACACAAATTCCCCCAGATTAGACCCATCCCATTGAACAAAATCTTCAAAAAAGAGACCCAGCAAACTATAGATCTCCTTTATTGCATCATGAAGTACGACCCCCGCATTAGATACTCTGCGCAACAGTGCATGTTCAATACTGAGTACTTTGCAGATATAATAGGCTCAGCAGGTTCTGACAACGCTTCAACCATTGAATCGTTGCACCTGATGCAGTTCCACGAAAACGAACTTACCGGACTGTCACCAATCGATATGAACAGGCTGCGCGGCAGGATCATATAGCATCATATTTCAGGTATCTTGAGCTGCAGCAGTGCTGTCACGCCTCGCATTTCCTCACTTAACAGTTGTGCACCACAATCACATGTTTCCCATTGAACAGTCATCTTTTCCCCTATCCGGTTGTCAACGTGTACGCTTCTTCAAAAGCTTCATGCCGCTTGAAAAACAATAGAGAATTCCATCATCCATGGCATGTCTTTTTACCCTGTTTCTGCTATTCAAATTGGTCGAAACACCGTCACATTTCAACATCGGGCAACTCTAGTACATTAAACGATGTGCTTGATTATTTTTACTGTCACAAAGGATGCAGAATTTTGTATATATATCAACGTGTGTGTAGTATCCCCTATACTCATGACTCGTATTACAGGCATTCTATCCCTTTGGGCTCTTCTTCGTCATGGCATCGGTTATTTGAAAACCGGCTTTTCCAACAATTGTAATTCTTTAAGGTTCATGATGTTGCTGAAAAAGATCAAGACCAAAAGACAGCTTCTGCCGGCACCCGGATGTGCTGAAGCGCTGAGAACCAATGCATAGATGAACTATACTGATCAATACAGAGTACCGTCGCAAATACCGGTCCCAGAGTACATTTTTCACAGACTTCACCAGCTTAATTGCCGGACGGTATTCGGTGTACCAAACTACTCGACTGGTAAACTATACACATCACTGGTGGCGGCACAATTACAATGGATCCAAACAATTAATCAATTGAATACATCTTTTGCTGCAGATGCATATGCTAGGACGAACGGCATAAGCTGTTACGTTACAAGCGAATCTGCGGAATTGGGACATGCCAACGGTTTTTTCGGTTCTTTCTGTGAATACGTGCCAATATTGCAATTAGTGGTTTTAGAGCAGTCCCATGATCTTGAGCGACTGATAGGAGACGTCTCAATTTTTCACGATATCGTTGACGATCCAGCAGAGATAGATTCTTGCATACAGACCGTTTATTGGGGGAAACGACCAGGGTATTTGGGATTGAGGTCTCAAGACATTAAGAAACTGGTACCCAGCAGTTCACTTAATTTTGACCTTTCCGATGTGCGCCAGCGGAATAAAGACGGCGAGTTGATTTCAGAGCCCTCCCCTGCTGTTATTAATACTATTGGTCAGATTTTATCCGCGTTATACAGAAGCGAAAATCCACTGATCGTAGTTGATGCGTTAGTTGACAGATACGAGTACAATGATATGATGCAACAGTTTTTACTAGACACCCAGATACCCTTTGTTACCACAATGATGTCCAAGGGGTCGATTGACGAGGGCCTCTCAAATTTTGTGGGTACTTTTCTTGGAACGATGTCCCAGCCGATAGTACGAGAATGCATTGAGGAAGCGGATTTGGTGCTAGTGCTTGGATGCATGATTGATAATTTCAGAAACTCGTATTGCCGATATATGTACAAGAACAAGAATCTGCTTCTAGTGTGGAACGACCGTGTGAAGGTGGATGGCCTGATGACGCCTGACGTTCCATTTTACGATGTTTTACCTGCTCTACTGAGGTCTGTACAACCGGATCGGCTGCCAAAAACGAAACCGATCAGGGTTCCCGACATGGTGCCGCGTGTGGACCCGCAGCCGGTCACTTTTTTGCGGCAAGAATACCTGTGGTACAAAATATCTACGTGGCTGCAGTCTGGCGACATAATCATTTCCGAGTCTGGTACCTCGGCCATCGGCCTGCTGCAACAACGGTTCCCAAACAACACGAAACTGATCTCGCAGGCCATCTGGAACTCCTCCGGGTACTCTGTGGGTGCCTGCCTTGGGGTGCTGGCCGCCCAGCGAGACCGCGACGCCCTGGCGCCCGCACATCGCATCGTCGTTTTTGTCGGCGACGGTTCGCTGCAGTTTACGTTCCAAGAGCTGGGAACCATCATCACCCACGGCTTCACGCCCTACTTCTTCGTGATCAACAACCAGGGCTACACCGTCGACAGGACCCTGAACCGCGGCAGAACTCATCTGAACGCTACCTATTTCGACATCCAGCAATGGGAACTGCTGCGCCTGCCGGCCCTGTTCCGCTGCCGAAACTATTTCCAGCGCAAGTGCATGTCCGTGGGCGAGCTCCGCGGTCTCTTCAGCGACCCGCAATTCAACGAGGCGCCAGACCGCCTCAAGTTCGTGGAGCTCGTCCTTCCTGCCATGGACGTTGTGTCGCAGCTCTTGGAGTCACGTGACGACAGCGACGACGACAGCAGCGACGTCCTCGTCGCCAACAATGGTCATCACGTGACCCACCCGGTTCCTTCCGCGAAAAGAAGCCGCTACTCCCAGCACATCACGTGACCCGCCCGCTCTTTCTACCAATCATATCTCAGATACTCAAACACCCATGCATCGTTGTAACAACGAAAAAGTAAAGTGAAAAATTCACGCACTTAACCGCGCCCGCGCGTGCAATCTTTTCGCAAAACGCAGCGCACAATAGCGGCAGCGGAAATATCGCCGTTAAAGATTTCAGCATTGTGCAGTTTTTCGATATATTTAAGAGGTGAAGAATCTGACAATTGTATTCGAAATTTTCATTGATCACAACAACTATAGATTTAACCTATTTCTGTAGATCTGTGATTAGTGTCAGAAACCATCACACAAGACAAATACAGATATAGAAAATGCCAGCTCCATTCAAGCAAGGTTCCGAGAAGAAGGGTGCGACTTTGTTCAAAACCAGATGTTTGCAATGCCACACTGTTGAAGAGGGTGGTCCACACAAGGTTGGTCCAAACTTGCACGGTGTGTTCGGCAGAGCCTCTGGGCAGGCTGCCGGTTACTCGTACACCGACGCTAACATCAAGAAGGGTGTCGTATGGAGCGAACAAACCATGTCTGACTACTTGGAAAACCCAAAGAAGTACATTCCAGGTACCAAGATGGCGTTCGGTGGTTTGAAGAAGGAGAAGGACAGAAACGACTTGATCACCTACATGCTAAAGGCCTGTAAATAAGGCGGTTGAGCCAAGCTTTTGAGTGTCTTTTCGGCGCTCGGGATGCAAACGGTTACGATTATTTATTTATTGATGTTGATGTCCCACATGAACAGCATGATATTCTATTCGTGGGAGCATCTTTACGTGCTGCCACGCTTTTTCTCTTATTCTTTCCTTGATATATTATTATTATTTCCCGCGCGAACATGATCTCATCAAATTTTATCCCATCCTCGGCTGAATCTGGCCCAAAAATTGACTTGGATTGGTGTTTCTCGTTCCCAGCACTTGTATATTTTTGGGTTTCAGTTGGAACGAGTAGTCTGTCCTGTATTTAGATTCATGCCAACGTCCAGATTACGGGTCCTACTATCTACATGTATATATGTAAAATGTACAGCAACACCTCATTCGAATAAAAGGAAGATTATTGAAAGGGATCTTGATAAGTCTCAATGAAATCAAATTGTATCACTTAAGATCAGATTACATATGCATGTTCAAGTGAAATACACGAATAACTACAAAATTTGAGATATTGTCTATTATAGTACAGCAAGAATCAGACCGGAGAGTAGCCCCAAACCGGTAATCATTGAAGATTCTTTATGAGCAGCAGCTACACTGGAAGCGGTCCCTGAAGTAGACTCAGAGTGGACGGTGCTCATGTTTTGAACGAACCCAGTGGCAGCAGAGGTAGTCGTCGAAGACTCAGAAAGTGAGGCTTTTGTAGATTCTTTCTTGTCATCCTGGGTAGAATCTGAATCAGTGGTAGACGTGGATTTGGATTCCGAAGAAGTTTTGGATTCGGAAGATTTGGAAGTAGTGGAGGAAGAGGAAATGCTGCTGCTGCTCTTCTCTGGAGTGTTGTCATCCAGACCGGAGTTATCGTAATCCTTCAATACAGTATTAGCATCGGTGATTTTGATTCCAGCTTGTAAGAAGTCATCCTCGCCGGTGTACTCGTACGCCTTCGAACCATCCTTGTTGGTACCAGATGGAGGATCGTAACACGTCACGTTAATACTCTGGACTGTAGCATAATAGTATCCGTTATTTTTGATATCGTCAGAGTCCCAGTTGATTTCACCACCAGCCCAAGAAATGGTGCCTTGCTCGTTAGTTGCGTTACCACCGGGCCAGATAGATAGCTGGATTCTAGATGGAGTCTGGGGGAATTCGTATCTCTTGCTGGTGGCATTGTAAGTACTGTTCCTGTCCAAGGTTCTACCAATCTTACCGTCCACAATCCATTGGATTCTGTCCTCGGTCCAGTCGATCTCGTAGACGTGATATTCCTCGTCAGTCTTTTCAGTAGAAATGTTTCTCGAGTTGGTCCAGTTCAAATGACCTTGCCAGTACCAATTGGTCTGCGTAGTCTCCAAATCAGCGCCGACCCATTCATAATCGATTTCATCTTGAACAGAAGACATCAAAATGAACGCAGAAACGACACCAGCGCCGTGAGAGGTCTTGAATCTGGCCTTGACATTACCGTACCACATATAGTGAGTGGAAGAAAGCACAGAACCACCGCTGTTCTTAGGCATGGCTAGCAACAAGGCATGTTCGTCCTCGTAGTCAATTGGGTAACCCTCGTAAGTCCAGTTCGTTTTGCTAGCGTCACCAAGGTAGGTGTACTGGCTCACCATGTTCGAAGTGTAGTTGTCAAATACCGTTTCTGAGTTACGGCATACAGGAAGTGGCATACACGCTTCCTTCTTGTACGAGAACATAGGGTTACATCCCCCAAGACAATAACTTCCACTACCACAGGTTCCATACTGGTTGCAGCAAGGTTTGTCTTCTGGACAAGCGTTGTCTGCATTACACTCTACATCTGCGCTGGCTACACCAGACACAAACGCGTTGACTGCAACAGCAGCCAGGACAACACTCTTGGTAAATGAAATCATTGACCCTCGGTATACAGATGTATTACACTACCTTCTTACCAAGTATGTTCAATCCACTCTTATCTCCGTAATCTGTTCAAGATGATGTTAATGCAATATCAACATTTTATATACAAAATCCTGCCATAAACCCCGTAAACTTTAATATTATTGCTTAATTAGTACTTCATAAACAGGCCTCAACAAACACCGCAGTCAATTGAACAAAAAACGGGTCTGCAGCATTGATTGCCCATAGATCCCATCGGTTTTGAGGGTGAAGTCAACACGCAATTGTGGGAAAAAAAATTTGCACTCACGTGAAGTAACCCGTTGAAACGATACAACCTGCTGGTCGTTGTGAATTTGGATATTGATTGGACTACCGATTGGGTTCGCCTGCTGGTTTTGTACAGCTTCGAAGGACGCCTCAGCCAGCGAGTGCCTGGCTGCATATGTTCACAGAAGGATTTATGAAAATCACGTGAAGATCACATGAAGATCACAAAGTCTTGTCAATGCCAGGCTCGAAGCAAGGATCATGGGTTATCCCCACGACTTCTTCTTGGGAGTCCTGTCTGGTGCGATATGTGTGAATTTCGTACTTCTCTTGGTTTTTACCCGAGAGCATGTGTGTAAAGGATTTCTGGGACTCGCGGACATTCCAATTCAGCGTACGGCTGATCCCGTCAATGAACTCCGTGTTGCGAGCTTCGAGCGTGGGGAAAGAGTACGGGCTAGCAGTAATAATGATATAGTCACCTTTCTTCATTTCTACACGACTTTTCCCGTCAAAAGCGGCCCAAGCGGTGCTACGGCTCGTCTTGGGTACCTTCACTTTCAGCTGCATGCTGTCAGGCAAAATTATTGGACGGAAACTTAGTGTATGTGGACAAATAGGCGTTACAGCAATGGCATTCACGCTTGGGTATACCAGCGGTCCGCCTGCGCTGAGCGAGTACGCTGTTGAGCCTGTAGGAGAGGCAATTATCAGTCCATCAGCTTGAGCAACGGTAAGCAAAGAACCGTCACCATACAGTTCCAACATCGAGATGAATGGGCTGGGACCCCGATCGATAGTCAGTTCGTTGAGCACATGATGCTCGCTTTCCAAATGGTACTTTATCTGGGTCTTGTGTGCTTCTTCGTCGACTTTGTGTACCATTTTCCGATAAAGCTGGCAGCACAGTCGCATCCTCATTTTAGTCTTGATTCTGCTCTGCAAAATCTTGGACAGCTCTTGCCTAAAATCTTCAAACTGGAAGTTCGTCAAGAACCCCAGGGACCCCAATGCAAATGACATCACAGGTGGGACGCTTTTTTGAAAGATAGATGATACGTAGAGTACTGTACCATCTCCGCCAAGTGTTACAATCAAATCAAAGAAGTTTTCATTCACTTTCACAAACTCCGGGGACCAGTACTTGATCTTTCCAGTGGCACATCTGCAGTCATTGCATAGCTCCTTGGCGTTGAAAGTTTCACTCTTTTCAAACCCGGCATCGACGTAAATCTCTATTATCGGATAGTGCACCAGCAACCACTGCACCATCTCTCGAGTTAAATATACGAGCGAATCATCTTGTTTCTTAGTCACAATCATCAGTCTGCGCACCTCCAAAGTGACCTTCGTATTTGACAAATTCTTAGATAGCATTCGCACCCCATGCGCGGTAGAAGAAAGCTGCGCATGCGAGTACACTTTCTGCATATCTTCGTTCCCGCCAGACAGTTTTCTAAACATCCGCTCGGTGCACAGTACATCGTCCATATCTTTATCCTCAGATTCTTGCAACGACTTATGACCTATCTCATCCTTTCTCTCAATGTCATGCTCAAGCCCATCACCCAAGAACACATTCTGGAAACGCTTGCCATGTGGGTTGTTCTGTGGGTTGGCTTCAAAAGTTAGTGGCATACTGCTTCTCGATGAGCTATTACTACTGGATGTTAACGCGCTAGCGCTCAAAATCTTTTCCAAAGAATGTCCCTCAACCATTTCAATTGATCAGTAATTCTTGGCACCGTTTTTCCCAAGATCTACTACCTCCAGAGCTGGCTAGTTCCCAAGTTGTTTTTGTAAGGAATGTGTGTTCCCTTGGATTTGTATAACTTTTCAGATATTGATTGGCTTTAATGTTGTGGGTCTAGACAAGTGAACTAAAACTTCAGCAACAAGACAGTACAGACCAGGTCGGTAGTTTGGGCACCGTTGAGTTATCAGCTTTGGGTAACATTTCAGCGGCAGGGAATCGGTTGCTGTGTGTGTAATCTCATTTTAGTGGCAGTTCTTGCGACTAACTGGGGATTGTAATAGAATTAGATGTTGCACAGATGTATATAACGACGAGACGCCATCCGGTAGAGCCAGATAATGCGATTGCTGCAGTGGAGTGAATTTCTATTTTTTTTACTGTACCTTGGATACTTTGCAAGACCAGTTGGTGGCTTCCAATAGGGGCAAAGAAGCACCTAAGCACCAGCCTAATTCGTTGTTGGCAATCGTCTTGGCGGTTCTGAGCTCTCTGTAAAGCGGAATGTCATAACCGGTGTGTAGTAGCGAGACTTGGAACGAGAGGTCCAGGCACCACTGGGGTTCCTTGCTCAAATGGGATAAAGAGCCCTCAATACCACTGAAAACAGATTCCCAAACTTCTTCGCCGTTACAAACTGTTCTGGCCAGATCTTGTAGCTCCTGTAGACTGAACGACGATGGCAGCCCTAGAGGCTGGGTTCTGTCATAGAAGTACGAAAACACGTACAAATCTGAGGTCTCTTTGAAAGTGTGGACCAGGGAGGGCTGGTGAACACCGTTGAAGGAACAGGGGGGTGTGGAGCATGAAGCATCTTTGTTCAAAATCTTGTCAGCCAAGAATCTGCATTGAGACCCAGCCGGGACCTTTGGGCCCTTGAAGTTAATCGTATAGATCTCATTATCTCCAAGCTTGACCTTTTCATTTTCAGCCAAGGTTCCTGGAGGCAAGCAAGGCGAGTTCAATTCGTAGGTTTTGGCAGTTTGGCCTTTCACTATCGTACCATCTTTGATGGCAGTTTCTACTAGCACAGAGTTGATCTTGTTTCTACCCTGCATCAAGCCGTAGCCCAGATGGGAAAATTGGTACAGGGTGTAGTCGTGACCGCCAAATGATAACTCGTATTTGTGCTCGCCCTCTGCCATTCTCTCATTTGGAGGGAAACTAGGCTCAAACACAATCTGAGTAGATCCACCACCCAAATCAAAGACAGCTGCCGTGGGGAGCTTTGATCCGGCGCCAATGTTTCCTAACAAATAGTTCGCAGTAACCCATGCAAACACACCTTCTTCTTCACCATCCATGATAGAGACACCGTTCCCGTCTACGACAGGGAATGGATAGTCCTCCTCTAGATGCTTACGGACCTGCGCCAAAATCTTAGCAGATTTTTCTTCGCCCAACATTCTAAGCCCAGCGGTAGCCTTGACCGCAACTGGCGTGCATCCTCTCTTATCCTTGGGAACGGCTTTCATCGCGGTTTCTAATAATGGATCTAGAGACTTGGCTGCACCAATTGCATCTGTGTTGAAGCTAGAGAGCCCTGGTTTCAGCATCTCGAACGTTTCATTAATCAGTGTTGGTGGCTGGCTACACACATCAAACTCGTAGACATGAACACGGCTGCCTGTGGATCCTGCATCGATCATCACGACAAACTTGTGCTCTTCAGAGCATTGGTCATTCGAACCACCAGATTTTGAGCTTGACAAGTTTGATTCAGCTGCTTTTTCTAGCTGCCCCTTATAATCATTCCCACTAGCGATTGGATGATCACTGGAGCCCACATTGCTAGGCGCAGACGATTCTGGTGCGTTCACGCCGTCGGGCATCTCGACCCTGTTGGAACTGCCCAAATATGCCGTATCGGTTGAGGTAGAAGACCGCAGTAGCAAAATTAGCATCACAGCTGTGAATGCACCTATCAGGAATCTGTAGTTCCGCACCATCGAGTTGACATGCATCATGGTTGTGTCTTGTGCCCGCTCTCTAAGTTTCCTTCAACTATATTAAAACACGTTCAATGAAAAAGGCAGATCCCAGTGTCTATTCTACCGTAATTTCACCAAAAAGTTCCAATACACGTATCCCAGTAAATTTACCAGCTGCTGACCAATTTCATAGTTCAACTGCAAATCCTAATACCCTCATATTCTTTGACTCTTCATCACCAAAGTTTTGATTCAATTGTTAACATCAAATTTCTTGTTAAAGGTTGACATGGCATTGAAGTGAAAAATCGAGCTGAATGCTGGCGAGATTCAACCACGTATTTTGGAACAGTTGGCTAGTCTTGAGTGGGTCAGAGTAACTGGGACTGTGAGAGTAAATGGATGAGATATGAGTCGAAATGTCAATAAGGCAAATTCAGTCCTTGTGCGGTTTCAGGAAGCACAGGCAGCCGAACGCGGAGGGTATCAGGATTACTCAAGGTTGAAGCGACCAACTAAGATTAACAAAGTGACGGATTTGAATGAGGCTCTGCGTTGGAGGAACGAGATTGTCAGAGAGATAGGCCAGCGTGTTACCCAGATACATGATCCGTCTTTGAACGAGACACAGATTGTAGAAATCAACGATGACTTGAACGAGTTGTACCGTGAAAAAGGGCGGTGGGACTTCCACATACGTAACAAGTTGAAGGGCCCAGATCTGAAGAAACGGAAGCAGTTAAACACCACAGGAGGTACACTTCTAGAGGGAAAACGTTATTTTGGCCGGGCGTTGGAACTACCTGAGGTTAAACAGCTGTTGAAAGAGGCTAAAGAAAAGCGAGACAAGGAACGCACAGGCAAAGAGAAGAAAGCAGAGCTCCAACAGAAGATTAAAAGGTGGAAATCGACGTTAAAAGACGAGTATTTTGTGGGACCCTCTGATGAGGCCTTCCTGGAGTATGAAGCCCGCAAGACGGAAATGCTGCGTTCGACAATTCCAAGCTCAACTACAGAGCCTAAAGTGATCATTCCAGAGATGTGCGTACCAACGCTAAAAGAGGTCGAACTCTGGCTCGTGAAAAGGCGCAGAGAAGAATTGAAGAGCAAGTTGGGGCTTTGAGTGTCAAGAGAGTGCAGTTGTAATATTATATGTACATATATTGTCTTTTCCATAATAATGCAGAATGAGATCGTGGATTCATTGAGAGTCATGGCTTGGTAGTTTGAATAGCTGCGTGCCTCTTGCGAACAGCTTTGACATTCTGCGAGTCGAATTTTCTTTTGGGCGCTCAGGAGTAGCTTCTACTTGAGCTTCCATCTGTTGGTCAAAGATCCATGACTTTTGCTGACTATCAGTCCTACCATGATTGGAAGTATGCGGAGATGCTATCGAATTGTCATTCCAAATGCTATGGAAGGAGGGTGAAAAAGCGGCATCAGGTACCGGATGGACAGATTTAGGCGGTATCAACAATGGAGACGATGTATGTCCCAGATTCAGTCCAGAATGGAAAGATACTGCATCGTCTTTAGTTGTTTCGTTCATGATGCCTTGGATCGACCTTTCAGGTGGTTTAAATTGCGGTGCTGGTGACAGAGAAGACTGAGAAGAACCAATAGATGTTATATGATTTGCGATATGCGGTGGATGGACGTTAAGCTCGTTTGATGGGCTTAGAGGTCTAGAAAGTTGGCTTGAACTGTTCCAATAATCATCTAATTGATCGTTAGTGAATGAAAGCATGGCGTTAGGTTTGTCGCCAGCATCTGAAACCATATTCTCTAGGCCGGATATCAAATGCGAGGAATCATCGTAGGCTGGATTGTCATAAAAAACTTCATTATTTGATAATACGGGGCTTGCAACATTTTCATCCTGGCTTCTTATGACGTCTTGATTTGGTTGTCCCTGTTGCAACCAAGTGCTAAATGGTGCAGATGCAACGGTTTGCGCAAGTAACGATCCTTGAGCATTGAATGTCGAGTACGAAGACGGATCGTGTAGTTGCAAAGGACGTGGGGCAGTTTGGCCCATCATGTCCACATTCTGAATTCCACTTTGTGATGGCTGCCTAGTAATCGTATAGGTTTGTAAAGTGAGATCATTTTTTAGCTTATGGTTGGTAGCCTGAAGGTCTTTCCATACTTTCTCTAAATGGTCTATCTTCTTGTTGAATCTATTTTTCGAATTCTTCCATTGTTTGTCAAGTATGGAATCAACCTCAATCTCAGACTTTATCATTTGAACTAAACTTGACTGGGATGGCAACGAATTGACCAGGTCCTCTCCACTAGGAGACAATAGTCCGGATTTAGCTGATGTAGAGTCATTAATCTTCTTCAAAACAGCAGGCCAATTAATGTTAGACATATCTGTGGACTGACTTTGACTACCAGTCCCTCCATTAGTGTCGTGATCAATCACTTTTTTGGCCTGACTCAACTTCCTGTTCTCCTCTTCTTGATTCATAATCTCTGATTGTAACTCCTTGATACGCTCAGATGTCTTTGAGATGTCCTCATTCAATTTTTGTAGGGTATTTTTGTAGTTAAGTTCAAGAGCTGCTTTCTTTCTGTCAACGTCGTTCATTTGCGTCCAAGTTTCCATATCGTTATTCATCCTCGAGATTTTCCCTTTCAATTGTTTGATCGACCTTTCAAGCTTCTCTCTTTTCAAGTCATACAACACTTTAGATGACTCCAAAGAGTTTATAGTCGACTTGATAGATTTCTTCAACTCTATTTCATGGTTCCACTGCACTTTCAAATTGTCGAGTTCCATCTGCAATTGTTCTTTTGTGTCGTTAAAATCTTGTAAAACCATGGAGTGCTGTTGCAAAACATCGTGCAGATCTTCCTGGGAGCAGACCAAGATGCTTTTGAGGTCCTGAATGGAAAACTGTTCAAGGTCATTCAAGGTAGTCAACGACGAATACGAAGGTGTGAGAGATTTTGACGAGTCCGTGATCATCAGTGGTTTCCTCCACTTAACATCAGTCGGGATCAAATGAGTCATTTCTTCTATCACTTGTACTTCATCGTGGCCATCGGATCCCACGGATACATGGTGGTTAGTTGCAGGTTTTACATCTTTAGGCAAAGTCATCACAAACACATTCGGCAATTTATTGGTGAACCCTAGCTGGTTCACGGTGACCAAGTCAATCTGGTACTGCTCTGCAGGACTTAGTCCGCATAATGACACGCAAGTATAAGTCCTTTTTGTGTTCGGAAAGTTGGCGACTAGTTTGCCGTTCAAATATAGCTTATACGACAAGACTTTGAACCGGTGATGCGATTCTTCCATGGTGCCATTTGTGGCACTCAAAGTGACCGGTTCATTCTCCCAATGCAAAGTGATACAGTCACTTGTGATCTTGTCCACTGAAACTTTCGTAGACTGCGGCAACTCGATGTTTAAAAGCTCCACTATCTTGATCACCGGTATGTGCAGAAACTGGAACAATCGGTACCAGAGCCATAAAGTGGCTAGCAGCGTGCAGGCCGCATAGGTAATCATAGATACCGAAAGCTGCAAACGGCGGTTCCAACTGACTAATCTGTACCCTGCCTGGCAAGAAGAAACGATTCGCAAGTTGGAATACCATCTTTTCATGCAAATGATAACTGGCAGACGGTAACTTTGTGCAATTCGCTTTTCTAAATCAGCGTCGAAACTTGGAATTTTTCACTTTTTCGCGCTGCCTCTTGGAGGATTCAAAGGGGGGACCCTTACAACCCGGGAAAGTCTTTATGTTCCATGTTTGAAGGGCCAACAAACAGCCTCTTCACTAGCCAATCCGGGGTCTTGGACCACATTATTACAGAGTATATAACGTATTGACGGTGTTCACGCACGATTGGGCGTGACTCAGCGCCCTTAGGAGACATTGCGTGCCTACTTCAACACGAAATGATCTCCTCTGAGCTTGAGATACGCCTGCTCCGCGCCGGGCGCCATGGGTTTGATAATTAGCGAGTATATCTCGCTGTTGTGGAACCGCAGGCCGGTGTTTGGCGACTTGTACACGGATTTGAGGCCCGTCACGTCGCAGTACTTCTTGGCAGGCCGCGTGGAAGGCGGCGCCTGCACGTTGAAGTACGACAGCACGGTGCGGTCCTGCTCTGGGTGCTTCTCCTTGCCGTCCTGGGGCTCTGGCACGTTCGTCAGCCGCTTCCATTCGTCTGAGATCAGCTGCTTGGCGTTCTTGTTCCGTTTCAGATACTTGTGCCAGGTGGGCTTCTTGAATCGCAGCCCCGAGGTATCGTTCTGCGCTGCGACGCTTTTCAGAAACGCGATTCTGTCCATCCTGCTTGCTGGTAGTCAGTTCTCGTGTCTTCAGCCGCGGTTTGTGGGCCGTGGACCGCCGCTGCTCTGTGGTCTTATCGCTGCTTGCTCGATACTTGGAGCGGGCCACTTGACCGTCGAATGTTCGTCACGTGACCACCCAAATTATTAATCACGTGACCACCCTGCTTATTTCCCCTTCCTCCCCCGCACAGCCGCACCGTCGAGCCCCAAAAAAAAATAAGGTGCACGTCGGCTGTAAAAGGCCTCTACGTCCGTAGCGGCTGTCGTTAAATCCGCAAAGGTGTTGTCTCGAGCCAAGCCTAAGGCATCAGGGTCCTGGCCGGCTGAACGCCTTTAATTCCGATAACACACAGCACAGATCGGCTGAAGCATGCGATGAGATACAGCAGTTGCCGGTGGTACTGTCAGAAAAAGCTTAATCTCAGGCAACACTCGAATTAGAGACGTTAATGGTGCATCAGGAAAGCTGATCTGGGGTGTACTAATGAAAAGGTTCCTTTAGATGTACGGTGTAGCACAGCATGTTAATGGGTTCATGGCACCGTTAGTGATAGATAGTGATAGCTAGGTGATGTAGAGCAGCGGCTTGCGGTTTGGTATATAACAGTAGGTGATATCGGCAAGAGGCAGGCCAGCGTAGGCCGAAATTAGGAACGTAGAGAAAGTCTTGGCATTGGTCTTAGAAGGGCATCCAAGAGAGCTAGGTTTCGATGGAGGGTAGTGTAGAATTGGACCTGAAGAAGCAGGCGGACGCCGGGGCGGAAGCCGGAGCGCCGGAGCGCGGCCGCAAGATGGTGCAGTCGTACGGCGTGCAGAAGGCGGAGATCATGAACGCGCAGTACTCGCAGAAGCACCACAAGCTGCTGATCTTCGGCAGCATCTTTCTGATGTCGTATGTGTTCCGTTTGGACGGGATGGTGCGCAAGACTTTCACGGCGCACGCCATCAACTCTTACAAGACGCACTCGCTGATCTCGACGGTGGGCGTGGTGCGCAGCGTGGGCGCGGCAGCGGCCATGCCGCTGTACGCGCGGCTCTCGGACACGATCGGCCGGATAGAGCTCATTTCGTGCGCCATAGTGCTGTACGTGGTCGGGACCATCATCTGCTCGCAGGCCACGGACGTGACGCGGTATGCGGCCGGGATGCTGTTCTACCAGTTCGGGCTGAGCGGGTTCAGCATTCTGCTCAAGATCGTGTCTGCCGACTTCTCGAACCTGAACTGGAGGCTGTTCTGCATGCTGGTCAACGGCTCGCCGTTCATCATCAACACCTGGATTTCGGGCGACGTGGCCTCCAGCATCGGCGCGGACAACTGGTCCTGGGGCATCGGCCTGTGGGCCATCGTCCTGCCTGTTTCCTTTGTCCCGCTGGCTGCCTGTTTCCTGCACATGAGGTACAAGGCCCGCAAGAGCGGCCTGTGGGCCACGCTGCAGTCTCCGCTGCACCGTTCGGTGCAGCCTTCGCTGCAGGAAAAGCCCGGCTACGCACGGCTGTGGGACTTTGTTCTGTGGGAGCTGGACATCGTCGGCGTGCTGTCGCTGATGCTGATCCTGGGCCTGGTCCTGACGCCCTTCACGCTGGCCGGCGGAGAGACCTCCGAGTGGAGAACCGCAAAGGTCATCGTCCCGCTGGTCCTGGGCGGCTTTGTCATGGTCCCGGTCTTTGCCGTGTGGGAGACACGCTTCGCCAAGAGGCCCATCTGCCCCAGGAAACTACTTACGTCAAGATCCGTCGTTCTGGGCATCCTCATCGGCGTCCTGATCGACCTTGTGTGGAGGCTCCAGGGCGAGTACCTCTACACCATTCTACTGGTCGCCGTGAACGAGTCTGTCAAGTCTGCCACCAGAATCAACTCTCTGTACTCTTTCGCTACTACTGTCGCGGGCCTGTCGCTCGGACTTTTCATTGTCTACTACAGAAGGCTCAAGACCTTTATCCTGTTAGGCATTGCTCTGTGGTTCGTGGCTCTGGGCCTCATGCTGCACTTCCGCGGCGGCCACTCCAGCCATGAAGGCATCATTGCGGGCCAGGTCCTGATGGGCGTCGGCTCGGGCCTGTTCTCCCACAGCATCCAGGCCTTGCTGCAAGCCTTGGTTAACCACGAGTCCATGGCCACTGTCACCATGATGTACAGCGTGTCGTACACCATCGGCTCAGCCGTCGGCTCTTCCGTCAGCGGCGCCGTGTGGACGCAAGTCCTGCCCCACCAGATCAACCAGCGGATCTCCAACGGCACCATGGCGCGGCTCGCGTACAGCGCGCCGCTGACGTTCATCAAGAAGAACAAGTGGGGGTCACCCGGCCGCGTCGCCATGGTGGCCGCGTACCGTCACGTGCAGCGGATCCTGATCCTGATCGCGCTGTGCCTGTGCGTGCCGCTGCTGTGCGCCGCGGTGCTGCTGGACGACCCGGAGCTGGTCAGCGCGCAGTGTAACCCGGACTCGGACGCGGAGTCCGCGGGCTCTGCGGAGTCCGTGTCCGAGTCGGACTTCGACGCCCGCTGCAAGGCCTGACGTCACGTGATCTGTACTTTTCTGTATTTTTTTTTACACCGCATCCCCAACCGAAACGGGCAACTGCCGACGGCGGGCAACTGCCGACGGCGGGCAACTGCTGAGGGACGGCGGGCGATCTCCACGCACGTCCTCGGATAAACTCGCGCTGCGGATAATTTTTCCGGTTCTTGGCATGGCTCGAGAGGCTCTCCAGCAGAGCCTCTTGCGAGGCTTCTGCTGTGCCCTGGGGCTTGCCCTGCCTGGCCCTGCCTGGCGCTGGGCAAGCCCAGGCGGAATAGCCGCAGCTGAGCGTCGCAACGCTGGTGCTCCGCGTGGCCTGGCGTGCTGCCGGTGCAGTTTCTTTTCGTTGTTCAGTGGGTATATAGATATATATTGAAGCGATGAGCAGAGCATCGGAATGAGCACAGCAGGGCAGGGCAGAAAGCAGCACAGCAGAAAGCAGCACAGCAGAAAGCAGCAGAAAGCAGCACACCCACCATGACCGCAGCAAAGACACCTGAAGCAGCATACACGTCTGCAGCAAACGACCTACGGTCGGATACGTTCACCACTCCCACAAAGGAGATGCTGGAGTCCGTCGTGGCAGCGTCCATCGGAGACGCAGTGTACAATGAGGACAACGACACCATAGAGCTGGAAGAGACGGTAGCGCAGCTGGCCGGAAAGCAGGCTGGGCTGTTCTGCGTGTCCGGCACGCTGTCCAACCAGATAGGGCTCAGAGCGCACCTGTACCAGCCTCCGTACTCCATTCTGTGTGACTACCGCGCGCATGTGTACACGCACGAGGCAGCAGGGCTGGCGATTTTGTCGCAGGCGATGGTGACGCCCGTGAGGCCCGCAAACGGCGACTACATGACGCTGGAAGACATCAAGGCGCACTACATCCCAGACGACGGAGACATCCACGGCGCGCCCACCAGGGTTCTGTCGCTGGAGAACACGCTGCACGGGATCGTGTACCCGCTGGAAGAGCTGATCCGCATCAAGGGATGGTGTCTGGACAACGACATCAAGCTGCACTGCGACGGCGCCCGGATCTGGAACGCGTCCGTGCAGACGGGCGTGTCGCTCAAGCAGTACGGAGAGATCTTCGACTCCATCTCCATCTGTCTGTCCAAGTCCATGGGCGCGCCCATGGGCTCCGTGCTTGTCGGCGACAGCAAGTTCATCAAGAAGTGCAACCATTTCAGAAAACAGCAGGGTGGTGGTGTGAGACAGTCCGGGATCATGTCCCGCATGGCCCTGTGCGCAGTGAACGGCGACTGGAAACAAAAGATCCGCTACTCGCACGAGCTCGCCCACGAACTCGCTGCCTTTTGCAACAAAAACGAGATCCCATTGGAGTCTCCAGCAGACACTAACTTCGTCTTTTTGGACCTCCAAAGGGCAAAGATGAACCCGGACGTTTTGGTCAAGAAGGGGCTCAAGTACGGCGTCAAACTGATGGGCGGAAGAGTCTCGTTCCACTACCAGATCTCAAGAGAAACTCTGGACCACGTCAAGGCCGCCATTTTGGAAACCTTCAAGTACGCAAAGGAGCACCCATTCGACACCAACGGGCCTACAAAGATCTACCGTAGCGAATCCACAGACTTTGATATCAACGGCAAACCTATCGCAGATATCAAGACCTACAAGTACTGATTCATCCCAAAGGACATCAAACCTTCTCATCAAACAAATTATTGGCATTATCGGATTAAATATTGTTTCTTCTACCATATGAAGGGTAGACAACAGTCCTCAAGACGCGCGCATTTGCTGTAGAACAACCCGCCGTAAGGGTCTACACGACTACCAGCGCGAGTAGAGTCCTTGCTTCTCTTGGCAGTTTCCTCATGCAGAGGAAATAAATCATGTCATGTCGTTTAAGGGCTCTATCGGAATAGGACCTATGCTAGTTGGATGCCGCGGACTAGTGAGTGGTACACACAACCTCTCATTGCACTTTTGTCGCAGAAAGAGCACTCCCGCTCGGCATCCTCAACCATCTCTTATGATCTAACTTCCTATGGTTGTTATCGTATATCTGTTATCAAATGGAGCCCCGTCACGGAGCTACTTATACATTTGAGAACCAATGGCACAGCTCTTTACACGCTTGTGCTACCCTATTGCAGAGGGACAAAGGTGATCTTTTCTGAGATCGACTGATACGTTTGGTTCGTTTGGTACTTCTTAGAACCTTCAAAAAGACTGCTTAGAGCCGGATGGCCCGAATTCAAACACCTTCTCCATATGTTCTTTGGCTCTTTCTGACGTTGGAGTCACTCGGGTTCGTGTTTCAACACTTTTACAGAGCATCACAGCCCGCTCCGGCAGCAGCGCTATATACCATGTTTTTACACCTTATACAAAGCTATCAAGATGGCGAAAACCCCCTGATCCCTCCGCGGGATACTGATCAACTTTACGCATTGTCCCTAGCCGATACTACATGGATCAAATGTGTCTATTCGCAACAGAACGGCTTTCGCATAAGGTTACACTGTTCTTCAGAATAAAGGGTTGATATAAATATATGGTGATCATGAGATACATTTCAAAAGTTTAACCTTTACTAGTTTGCAATGTAAGCTTTGGAGATGGTGATGGATTTCAGCCTTGCAGGCAACGAATGAGACAGAGATATCTGAGATTATCTGTCATTTGCATTGTTGCGTATCTGATATATTGGTGGTATTCAGGCAGAGTTACCTTGGAAGAGATGTCAAAACCTGTTGTTGTGATTGGATCCGGGCTAGCTGGGCTAACGACTTCAAACCAGCTGGCAAAGTTCAACATTCCTATTGTGTTGTTGGAGAAGACTGGTAGTATCGGTGGGAATTCAATCAAGGCGTCAAGCGGTATCAATGGTGCTCACACAGATACCCAGGCTTCGCTGAAAGTCCAGGACACTGCAGAGTTATTCGTACAGGACACTGTGAACTCTGCTAGAGGTAAAGGGGTGGTGAAGCTCATGGAGAAGCTAGCGCAGGACTCTGCAGCGGCTGTAGGCTGGCTGCAGAAGGAATTCGAAATTCCATTGGACAAACTGGCGCAGCTAGGAGGACATTCTGTCGCAAGAACACACAGATCTAGCGGTAAGCTTCCACCAGGATTCCAGATCGTTAGTACTTTGAAGAAGGCGCTAGAGTCATACGACAGCGATTTAGTGAAGATCCAGCTCAACAGCAAAGTTGTTGACATCAAGCTTGATGCACAAAACAGAGTTAACCAGGTCATTTACGAAAATGATGACGGAACTCATTCGATCGACACTAACAACGTGGTGTTTTGTACCGGAGGGTTCGGCTTTAATAAGAAACTGTTGGAAAAATACGCCCCTGAGCTGGTCAATTTGCCAACTACTAACGGTGATCAGACCCTTGGTGAGGGCCAAGTCTTGCTTGAAAAAATTGGTGCTAAGCTAATCGATATGGACCAAATTCAGGTTCATCCTACTGGATTTGTTGACCCAAGCAACCCTGACTCCAATTGGAAATTCTTGGCTGCAGAAGCTTTAAGGGGCCTCGGTGGTATCCTATTGAATCCTGACACTGGGTTGAGATTTACGAACGAGTTGAATACTCGTGATGTCGTGACTAGGGCAATTCAGTCCGAGTGCAAGTCCCAAACCGCGTGGATCGTTATGAGCGAGGACTTGTATCAGAACTACAAGCCTAATATAGACTTCTACATGTTTAAGAAGCTAGTATCCAAGAAGACTGTCGCTGAGTTCGCCGAAGAGCTACCAATCACTACGTCTGAGTTGATTTCGGAGTTGAGGAACTATTCAAACATTTCTAAGAAGGACCAGTTCGACCGTACCCATAAAGAAAACGCTTTCACTGACTCTGTGGATGAAAACACCGCCATTTTTGTCGGTAAAATCACCCCAGTGGTTCACTTTACCATGGGAGGTGCACAGATTGACGCACAAGCCCAGGTTTTAAACTCTAACGGTAAACCTGTCGCTACTGGTATTTACGCTGCAGGAGAAGTCTCCGGCGGTGTTCATGGATCAAATAGATTGGGAGGTTCCTCCCTGCTAGAGTGTGTCGTGTTTGGTAGACAAGCTGCTCAGTCAATCAAGTCCAACTTATGAATATGCTGGAAACTACCATACAACGAAACTAGTCTTCTTTTGAGCATGAAATCGTTCTCTTTGGACAGATCATCTGCGCTTGGTTAGTGACAATATTTTGAAGTCACTGGTGGACCAAAACACTTAACATAATCAAGCAAAGGAGCTCTTTTTCTATCGCTTCTGTTTTACTTATTCCTTTATATATGTGTAACGAAGAATCCTGATAAGAAAGACATCGCTATTTAAAAAGCTAACAACTTCAACCGCTGTTAAGATTTTTCAAAGTATTCTTAACAAGGCAGTGGTCTAGCCACATCGTGTCCATCACACTATGGTTGATGTTTTATTCGTTTCCTTAATTGACCATGAAGATAGGCCATTGTTAGTCCATACGATCGGGGAAGGTTCGCCTGAACTGACGATCCGCTATAATGTGCTCTCAAACCTAGCACTGGACTTCTTTGTGGATAACAAAGACAACAAGGGGTTGCCACCTAAATACCTGTTTGAGAAAGATGAGATAGTAGTGTATGGGGAGTGTCTCAGGCAAAAAGGACTTAAGATTCTCATTGGAATCAACTCGAGGGACGATGCGGGCATCGAAACGTATTTCCAGAAGGTGCGGCTGTACTACCTCCAAAGCGTTATCAATCCATTTAACGAGAACTGGGTAGACCAGATTGTGGGTAAGCTCAATGGGTTGACAGTGAATTGATGGATTGTCTCAATGTTTGTGATGATATATATATGGGTTGTTTCTATCAATGATGGCCTATGAATGGTGTTATATGAAGAGCGAGCCGTTCACAACCGCTATCTGCGGAATGCATTGTTCACGAAATGTTGCAAGACTATATGGCCTTCAGCAAAGTCTGGGTCAGCGTGTCGGACGATAGCTGCCGCATGTGTGCTTGGCGTCTTGCGGATGTATATTGGGTATTTCGACCATGATAGTTTGTTTAAGAAGTCGATTATCTCAAGTTGCTGCTGCCCAATGTCGAGATGGAAATTTGAGAGTAAGTTAGAAATGTCTGCGGTATCTTGAGTATTTTGCAACCTACGAGAGCTCATTAGAGAGATTAATTCGTTTACAGAATGTATCTCAAGATCTTTCACAGTCACATTAATGCTGGGCTCATTTGCATAGACACTTTCGTTATCGTTAATGTTTTCGACAGTAGCAGTGCGAGTTTCCTTTCGCTCTATTGCATCGAACAAACTTTCTATCAAATTGTCTGTCTGATCCGTCAACGATTCTTCTATCTGCATCTCGTAATTAGTGGTCGCCGAATTAAACAGAGTGTATGAGTCCACGCTTCGTGAATCATCTTGATCTACGTCAACTGGGTCTGTGGAAATTTCATAAGCCTCAGTAATGAACAAGGCAGAATATTTCTTTGCGAACATGGTGGCTCTGATTGTGGATTTAAAGGTTTCCATTATACCAGATAAGATAAACCACAAGATCCACAGTGGTGCGAGTATGAGAAAGTTAGTCAAGACTGCTAACCACCTGATCGTTTTGAGAAACCAGTAGTTCAGGAAATAATAACTCTGCGGATCTATGTCTACCTCTTTGATGTCACTGGCTAGTTCATCAAACGTGTAGTCGGAGTCGTCTGCCAAGGAAGTAATTAACAGCGGTGACTTATTGTTCAAAATTACAGGTTCATATCCCTTGACGTATTCGAACCTGTTGATTGCGTTCCTCTCATCTACGCCAATGAATGGGTCGTTTTTTGAGATACCCGAAGTCCACCAGGCGGTTCTCTTGTCGTTTATGATGTTAGCATAAAGGGACCTTTGTTTGAACTGTTTTAACGCCTTATAAAACACGGAATTCTGTAAACTCATGACGTACAACAATGGGTATCCGTTGTAACTGTCCTTCAAAAACATCTGTTTCCCACTCTTACCCAGCAATAGCGGAACGATCGCATTGAACAGCTTAACGGCCACGTTATTTCCTGGGGCCAGAACACCGACATGCGGAGTACAGAACGTAACGAAATTCATAGGTTCAATGTCGTTTTTTTTGAACAGCTGGGCCTGGTACAGCACTCCCAGCGCGTATCTACAGATGAGCCCGCCCAAGGAGTACCCTATTAATGAAAATTTGACCACTTTTTTACCCTCCTGACTCTTGATCTGCTCCTCTATCTCTTTCGAAACGCGAACTCCACACACATCTATCCCATCATATGTTTTGTATCCTTCATTGAGTTGTGTCTGGTGCACCACTATCCTCTCGCGGTCCGGATTTGCGTTAGCATCATTCAGCGAGAGCAAATAATTGCGTATTTCGTTCAGATGCGATCTGTTTCCCCATAATCCATGCACCAGCACGACCAGATGGATTTTCTCATCTTTATTTGACATTGCCTAAGCTGCTGCAGTGGTGATGACTTTCTACCCTCTTTTATCTTTGCAACTGTATCTATATCTTTAGGGTAATCTATATTGCTTGTTCAGTATATCCTGGAACTATCACAGTAGTATATTACAAGCCAGTGCTAGTACCTTACCATAATATCACCTGCACAGATTGTTGCCCGTTTACGCAACTCAAACGCAGAACCCTCCAGATTTAAGTCCGATTAACAATCTCAGGTAAGATCATGTCCTTATATACCTTTTCGATCTTTACAGAAACTCACAGTGATAGAAAGATATCGAAACAGACAAATGTACTGATAAGAAAGCATTGCGAATAGACAGGCTTCTCCTCGCATCTAGTGTCTAGAAAAGGAGCCACAAACCTAATAGGATCTTAACTGTGAATACTGAGACCCTGGCTGCGGCTGAATAGGTAAGAAACAGCAAAAAAGAAAATGCGCCAGCCGGGAATCGAACCCGGGGCCTCAGTATGGGAAACTGAGATTTTACCACTAAACCACTAGCGCGTCTTCTGATGTTAGGAACTGTTTTTTGAGCGTGATATACGGTATGATTCTGTTCGGATCGCTTCTCATTTTTCAAAGACTTGCTCTTCGATAGTACAGTGCGATGAGGTAAGATGCGATATGATTAGGTATAGTCTTCAGAAGCAATGATCGGTCAATGAATGGTTGATCAGCGATATTTGGTTGTTTATAGTGGTAAGAGGTTTCTCAAGATATCCGTGGGAGTTTACGCTGATAGATAGAAGTTTCCGGGTCATTAGAAAGAGCCTGTTAAGAGATCAGATATTTCAGGTCTCTCTTTGAACAACTGCCATTCGTTTCGTGGCATCTCTCAAGTTGACGCTGACACGGCTTTCCACTGGTCCTTTGGTTTCCAAACGACTCTCATCCACTAGCGGCTCCAAAAAGAGGTTGATAACGATGTACCAGTTAATTCCTGTTACTCATCCGTGCCTGGATACGAAGCAGCCGCTGCTGTTGCTTCAATCAGACCATGGGAACAAGTACTTCTTCGGGAAGATCGGGGAGGGTTCTCAAAGAGCCTGTAATGAGTTGAAAGTGCGGTTTGGGAAGCTAAATGGGATCTTTCTCACTGGAGAGATGGACTACTCGTGTATTGGTGGGCTGCCGGGCTTAATTCTAACAGCTAGCGACCAGGGGAAAAAGGATATCAATATATTCTACGGATCCAGTGTGTTAGACTACGTCGTTACTACTTGGAGGTACTTTGTGTTTAGATTCGGCTTGGATTTGAAAGTGACTACTTTGAAGGACTCGGAATGTTTCGCGGACGCCAGCACCACGGTGAAATCCATAGTCATTTCGAAACCAGATAATACAGCAGATAACAACATGATAGCATCAACTGCTCAAAAATTTACCAAGAGTCTGAGATCCATCATCGGACGTATGTTCCCGGACGTTAACTCAAATGAAGGTGAACAAGATCCCTCGGCCAACAATAACCTAAACATTCACATACCTAAAGAAGCCATTGGCCCACAGAAATTGACTACATCGTATGAGATATCATTTCCAGCAGTGCGAGGAAAATTCAATGTTCAGGAAGCCATCAGGCTCGGAGTCCCAAAAGGTAAACTGTACGCTGAGTTGAGCCACGGGAACAGCGTTACTCTAGAGGACGGAACCGTTGTAGATTCTGCACAAGTATTGAGTGAGACAAGAAACTACGGGAAAGTGCTTATTTTGGATATCCCATCCAATGATTACATACCTGAATTCACTAATCGATTCAAGAACTATCCTCAAGAACACTTGTCTGCTGTGTATTACTTTCTTGGAGACAGTGTTTCTATCACGGATGATCTTTTCAGGTTCATGGAGCTCTTCAAGGATGATCAAACCCAGCATTTCGTTTCCCATTCCAAGATTTGCCCAAACAGCATTGCATATGAAAGCGCTACCATTGCTTCATTGAAGCTCAAGGCTTTACAGAATGAGAATTACAATATTCCGATCACTGATAGACTGTACTCGCATGAATTTTTCCATTGTTTTGAAAAGGATCTTCCTGAAGGATCATCTCTTGTACAGCAGCAGGAGACCCCTGCCTCCTGTACACTAAAAGCAGACAATGTTCACATTTTTGAGAAAATGAAAGGTGTTGCATTGGAACCATATGTTCATGGTAAAGAACAAATTGCAGCAGTCGAATCTACCTTAGTTACAGCCAAATTGCCCTCCACAATCGAGGAACTTTATGAACAGCATGTGGCCCCTCTGAACATTGAGGGAGCTACACTTGAATCAGTAATACAACAACAGCGCCATGTTAACAATTTTAACAGTAATACCACGCATACTGACATAGAGCTGATTTCCTTGGGGACTGGCAGTGCCTTACCCTCAAAGTACCGTAACGTGGTATCGACACTAGTTAAGGTTCCCTATAAAGAGTCGGACGGTCAAGTTACTAATCGAAGCGTTATTTTGGACGCGGGAGAAAACACACTTGGTACAATTCATAGGATGATACCAGATACAGACCTTCCAAAAATGTTCACAGATATTAGAATGATATATTTGAGTCATCTGCATGCGGATCATCATTTGGGAATTGTAAGCTTGATTAAAGAATGGTACAAATACAACAAAGATAATCAACAATGCCTGTATGTCATCACCCCATGGCAGTATAGCATATTCGTCCGAGAATGGTTCACTTTGGAGGATGCAGAGATTCTTTCGAGGATTGAATACATTAGTTGCGAACACTTCAAACTGGGAGATGAAATAAGAATGCAGACTAAGCCCTTGAGTATCGAGACAGAAGAAAAAGGAAGCAGCGGGGAACAATGCATTGAATTGGACGAAAGTACCAGTACCAGAGATACCGCAACAATCAAGAAGATGATGAATGACCTTCGTATCATGTCTTTTAGAACATGTCCAGCAAACCATTGTGATTGGGCCTACTCTAACTCGATAACATTTTTCATGAACGCCAATACAAGAGAGGTATTCAAAGTTTCTTATTCTGGTGATACTAGACCAAATTTCAATTTATTTGCGAGAGGGATTGGTAAGAACTCAGACTTACTTATCCACGAGGCAACTTTGGACAATGAACTTAAGGCAGAAGCTATCAAAAAGAGACACTGCACCATCAATGAGGCAATCAAAGTTTCCAATTCAATGAATGCAAGAAAGCTACTGCTAACTCATTTCTCTCAAAGATATCCAAAAGTTCCAAACACTAATAAAAGTATAGCTTTGAGAACAAAAGAGCTATGTTTTGCATTTGACGGGATGATCGCAACATTCGACAAGTTAGGTTTGCAGCAGGAGAAAATTAAGTTGTTGAGCGGAGTTTTCAGGGAAGAGGAAAATAATGCCAAGAGGGAAGAGACTGAGTAACCTAATTTCGTGTAAATAAAACAATGTAACTCTATTCTACTTTTTTACAAATTGTTCTGATAGAACGTTTCCCATATCTCTATGCATTCTTTCTGATTCTCGATTGCCGATTCCAGATATATTTCCATATTGTTTCTAAAGTCGTCCACGGTGTCCAAACTGTGCTGATTTAATTCTTTTCGGATAACTTCTCCGATAGCCTGCCATTGATTTTTGATAAGTTCATGTCTTTTTGTGACGTGATCCAACTCTTTTTGTAGAGTGGCAGCTCGCTCTGAATTTGCAGTAATTCCTGAAATTTTGTTAAGTTGCTGTTGTCTCTTATTCATGTCGTTTTCTACAATTAGAAGGTAGTAGCCAAGCTTGGTCCTCTGGTTCAAGATGGCTTTCACGCTTCCTATCGTTCTTAGTTGATCATCGATGGTGACACCAAGCGTCAGTGAGTCCTGCATCGAACTTCTAGAAATAGATTCTTTTATCCTCAAATGCACCTCTGCAAACTTTTGTAGTAGATCTGTGGTGCGATTGGAAATTTCGAGCTCTGCTAATGTCTTCAAAGTCTCGCTGAACTCGTTTGTAACTGAACACAGGTCAGACCTCTGGGAGTCCACAGACTCTAAAGCTTTGTATAGTTGTTTAAGCTGTTCTTCCAAGATGGTGGACTTATCCATAGCCTCGGTAAAGAACTGACTAGGTTCTTTGTACTTCGGAAATGAAGAAAAAGAGAGGCCCATAAACCCACTGGTACCCTCGGCATCCAAGCCTCCATTTTTCAATACACGTTCAGCATCTTCTGGTCCCAATAACTTCAACTCGGATATGTAAATTTCTGCAACGTCACTGCTGTCACGAGAAGCCTTTGATCCTGAAGTTTGTTCTCTGATTTTACTATCTTGAGCCCAGTTTTCAGAAGTGAGAAACAAAGCAAAGTCTTCATCTCTTTGTAGCACTGGATTATTTGAAATATACTGTAGCATGCGTTCCATTTGTGCTCTTCTGTTTTCGATGAAGTCACTTTTGAATCTGCCAACCGCTTGCTTCTCTGGAGGCGGAGGAATGATCTTCCCCCAATGATTGTGTTGAAGCTGTCTGTAAAGCCACCTAAAGTCTCTGTAACGTCTTTTTACACGGTGCTGTATTCCACTTAAAAGATCGGATTTACTGACAACAGTGTACTCTACATGGGCGGTAGTGATATCCCCAATCTTCGTGGGATCGACAACGGAAATCTCAAACTTCACGGTCTTTGTAGGCTCTTTGTCCTGACAGGCCTCTGGAGATTCCTGCAGAGCAGATTGAATATTGAGTGTTCTTTTGGCACTTTCCTTGCTCGAAAACAATGGGGTGTTCATTTCCTGTTCCAAGGATAGCCTGCCATCCGTAGTATCATCGGCCAACGATTCTTCGACAAATTGCTCGTTCTTCTCCCGTTCGGCAAGACTTTCCACTAGGGGATCCTGTACAGCATTTGCATGGTTACCTTCGACCTTTAACGCTCTTCTACGTACTCTAACGCCTGAGAACAATTTGTTCAGCTTGCCAGATCCAACTTTGGGAGGCGACTGCGGATGACCGCTTTTATCGACGCTGATTGAATTTTCATCGAAGGGCAGAGGAGATCTGTCCTGACCACTGAACAAAGGGTCATTCTTCTCTGGGGAAAGCAGTTTCGTCTGGGTGAGCTCGTGCAATGGATCCACATCAGGGGCCAGCGAGCCCAAAAGTTGCATCTTGTCTAGGTCTTGGTTTAATCTTGGACTACTCACATGCAAACTATCAATACCAGCTGAAACTTCTAGTGCATCATCAAGTCCTGAAACTGCAACACTCTGGGCTGCTTCAGGCTGTTGTTCTACCTCACTAGCATCCTCTCGAGGCTCCCCAATATTAGCAAATGTTCGGCTCAATTCGTTGAAAGGGTTGTCAGTAGCGGGGTCATCCCAGACGGACCTCGTTAAGTCGTTATCGTAATCCATCCTACACGATGTTCTGCGCACTTAAGGTCCTTCTAATGCACTGTTTCGTCCTGTAGTTGTTTCTCTTTGATAGGGGAATGGGTTAAGGTATTCAGCTTTTTAGTTAAAAGCATATAGATCAACACAGAGCTTAAGTCTACTAACGAAAAGATGAATAGGAAGAGGAATATATAGGATATAAAGCGGGACGGGAACGAGTGCTCTGTGTGAAAGGCAATTGCCAAGGATGGCAAACTTAGGAGCGAAGCCTGGCGCTGCCAAGAAAGCTAATGCGACTAACAAGAAGGAAAATATGAAAACTAGACGGTATTCGTTATGGAACTTTTGTATCTGTTCCACAGCATTAAAGGTTCTGTTGTTTCCAGGGTACTATAGTACGGACTTTGATGTTCACAGAAACTGGCTAGCAATTACACATAACTTGCCTATGAGCCAATGGTACGTTGAAGCGACAAGTCAATGGACTTTGGACTATCCACCATTTTTTGCATATTTCGAATGGTTCTTATCGCAGTTCGTGCCCGGATCTGTAGCTAGGGATGGGTGCCTGGATATTGTGCCTGTGGGTGATTTCGGAATGCCCACGATCATTTTCCAGCGAACTACTGTTATTTTGAGTGAGTTGGTGCTGTTTTTCGCTCTGCAAGTCTATATCAACACCAGCGACTTGTCAGAAAAGACTGCGAATTTTGTGGTAGCTAGCAGCATTGTGTTGTCTCCTGGTTTACTTATCGTGGATCATATTCATTTCCAATATAATGGATTCCTATTCGGTATAATGGTAGCTTCAATAGTCGCGGCGAAGAATAAGAGATATCTGCTATGCGGAGCTTTGTTCGCTACGGCTCTATGCTTCAAGCATATATTCCTGTACCTGGCACCTGCATATTTTGTGTTTCTCTTGAGAGCATACGTGCTGGATTTCAGTAATTTCAAGTTCAAGTCCTATAAGGACCTCATATCTGTTGTCAATTGGTCGAATTTGTTCAAGCTGGCTGCTGTGGTACTTTCAATCTTCTCAGTAGCGTTTCTGCCATTCATTTCTACGTTTCCCCAATTGCTGGCAAGACTGTTCCCCTTTTCTAGAGGACTTACCCACGCATATTGGGCGCCAAATGTCTGGGCAGTATATTCTTTTACTGACAAGGTTCTTACTACACTGATTTTGAGGTTCACTTATTTACGGAAATTGTTAGGGCTGGTCTTAACTTCAATGCCTAGCTCTGTGGCTGAAATTCATCGTAAAATACAACTCAACAACTCAGGGACTCGTGGTCTAGTACAAGACGTGTTTTTTGTCGTTCTTCCCCAGATAACTCCAAAATTGACCTTTATTTTGACCTTATTTTACCAAGTCCTGGCTGTAATACCTGTACTATTTGACCCATCTTTCAAAAGGTTCGTAGGTTCCCTAACGTTGTGTGGCTTTGGGTCATTTTTGTTTGGCTGGCACGTCCATGAGAAGGCAATCATGTTGGTGATTATTCCGTTTTCTTTTCTAGTTCCATTTGACAGAAGATTACTGACGCCTTTCGCACTGCTAGCTAGTGCCGGTTACGTCTCATTGTTCCCGTTGCTTTATGAATCTCAAGATTTCTTGTTGAAGTTCTTGTACACTTTCATTTGGTGCATACTTTACTTTTACGCCATGGCACAAACTAGCAAGGTCAATCGTAGCGGGATAAGAAGAGTATTCTTCTTTGATAGATTGGCCATATGCTATTACTTGTTGCTCATGCCAATGGTACTGTTTGTACAGGCGTTGGACGTTCTCAAGCATAGGTATGAGATTCTAGAGAGGTATGAATTTCTCGGATTGATGATATACTCTTTATACTGTTCGATCGGAGTTCTGAGCTCATGGTTGGGTCTTTCATGGCTGTTCAACTTTGACGAGCCAATGTGGACCTAGTGTAAATATCAATAGAAGTATAATATTATTGAAGTTATGTCCATGTAATGTTACAAGTCCTATATGGAAGTCGACAAGAAAGGAAATAAGTAAGCAGTGAGTCTTGTGTTTGCAAAATAGTGTTACCATAAGAATGAGATGATAAAGTACTGTGTGCAGGAACGTTGCAGTAAATTGGTGCGATGACTTGACTAAAAATGTAGGCTAATTTCCGTTGATCAGCCTCTTAAGCGCCATTCTTGCGTCATCATTAGTTTCCAATCTTTTGTTCTGGTTCTCACGAAGACTTAATGGGTGAACAGAAGCCGACATGGCGAACTTGGTTTCATCATTGATCTGTTTATGCAAAATTGGAGTGAACTGGGCGGTTGCTGTTGATGTGTCTACTTTCAACAAGGGTGTCGAAGGTAATAAAGTGTGTTGTAATTGTTCAGCTTTTGGAGAACTTAAAGACGGAAGCTGCAATTTCATGCCGTTGATTGAAGTCATAGGTCTGTTATTTGACTTTGGAGAATTGAAATTGATCAAGTATGAAGGCGGGGTGTTAAGGTTCAGTCCCCTTTTTGGTGAGTTCAGAAAAGAAAGTATGTCGGATACTTCCTGGCTGTGAGGATTCATCATATCTGCTTCATGATGATCATTCATTAATAAAGGATCACCAGAGGATACCTTGAAAACATATTGACTAGGTGATCTAAACATGTTTTTACTGCTCAATGATGCTTGCAACTTGGGACTCACAAGGAGGTCGTCAATGATAAAATTTGGAGTAAGACCAGTTCTGAATTGCATCAATTGAGAACACTTTGGAGTCAATGGTTCAGCAATATTTCCGGTTGAATTTGGAGGAGCAGCTGGAGATGAGGGAATTGTGAATCTCTTTGACTGATCTGGCATTGGTTTATCGTCCAACGTTTTATTTTTTGCCTTCATTTGTCTCAAGAAACCCATGACTCTCTTTTTGTCAAATCTCGCAACGCCGTTTTCATCGACATCAGCTGCTTTCACCGGAGTTTCCAACAAGTGCTTTGGTGGTTGTCCTTTGGCAGTCGAATCCTGTCCCTCAAAAGACTTTGACATAGACGAAGAGTTCGTCTCAATGCAAGCTTTTCCATTTTTGCCAACGTTCAGCATGAACTTCCATTTCTTTGAAGCTGTTTCGCTGTTGTTCCCTCTTAAAGAGGTTTCTCTCATCTCTACAGCCAGCTTACGCTTAGTTTTGATCGGAGATTCAGAGTCAAAGATGACTGGCGGAGAACTCTTGACGTTATGAGATCTTGAAATAGAAGAGAAGACGTTATCCAACGGTGTGTTGGGCGCTGAACTAGATGGGTTACCCATTGAATTAACGTCGTGGTAATCAGAGCTGCTGTTTGAATTACCACCACTACCCGACTCTCGTAAAGACGCAAAGTCGCCATCGCCCATGGATTTTGGCCTGTTCACAGGAGTCTTTGCGTGGATCGCAGCTGACGGTGAGGAGTTCATGACTACGCCTCTGTATCTACCCTTCTTGGTCGAACCTGTCGCCGAAGAAGGAGAAGTTTCGGTCAGACTCCCTCTTCTCTTTCTCTGAGGGGTCTTGAACTTGGTAGGAGAGTTCCCCACCCGCATCAGTGGCTTGTTAAACGACTGTTGAGACTTTTGCATCTGCAAAGAAGACTGTGCCATGGGGGATTTCATGGGATCTGAGTATTCCTTCAGTATCGCAGGTCTGCCACGCTTCCTGGGAGTGCTGACCGCACTATTTCCTGATTCTTCCTTGTTCATTGCTTTCAATAACTAAAACAGAAATCACAGATCTAAGAGTATCTGACGCTATGCACTCAACCAAATTCTCAAAATTCCACTCCAAAGGTTCTTGCAGTTCCCCAGAAAACTATTCGGGACCTTTAATCTGCGCTTAAAATCCAAAATACAGGCTTGTGCTCTCTTATATGCCTCTTACTCCTTGCAAATCGTTCTGCTTGAGCAAATCTTCGAGATGCTTATCTACAATGCCCAGAAATCAAATCACACAGCGTACACTCTTGAGTTTTCGAACCTCAAATCTTCAAACCTAAAGTCTTCAAGCCTCAATACCTATCCACAACTCACACCGTCTGAAAGAGCATAATGTGTAGTGTTAAAGTGAATGTTTCATGGAATGTGGTTATGTCTTTTCCTTTAGAGTTAAATGAAAGTGTCCTCATTAGTTTTCCTAATCGGGTAAAGACACGAAAGGAGCGCTGGTTTGAGGTTTTCACGTGACTTTCTGTATCACGTGATTATCACGTTTGCTACTACACGTGGTTCCTAACTGTACCGCGGGTATCCCATCATATCGCAAAGGTGGATACTGGGTTGGTACCATTGGCAAAGTCAAGTAGCATCAGCAGAATCCGGGACTTGTACCGTCTCAGCAAGTTCCACTTTTGGCATTTGAAAATGACATTAGGGTTAGCTAAGATTATAACAATGGAAACCTATTAGGTCAGTTGACAGATAAATAAAAGTTATGAAGCATTTGGACATGACTGGATATACTGAATACACACACAATAGACATTAACATCGACTGGATTGATGTTTCTCTTTAGCAGTCAGAAGCAAGAACAAACGAGACTCAGAAGATGGATCTGGCAGATCCAAAAATAAATAAAACGTCTTCACATAGCCCACGAAGGTGGATCTAACAAAAGGGAATCAATTCTTTGTATAGAAACATTTTGTTCTCTTAGCTGGTGCAAAAAAATAAATAGAGACGTAACAAGAGTCAAGAAGAAGAACTCTGATTCCCATAATACCATCTGTGATATGTAACATGAATTTTGAATACAACATGGTAGGTGCATCGTGAACCAGAAGAGAAGCAGAAAAGGGACACAGGACGGCCGGAGAAACAACGCTTCTTAGCGACATAAATATGGAGAACAGGTTCATTTCTCCCAAACGTTCACAATATTCAGCTAGGCAAAAGAGGACTCCCTTCAGAAATGTGAGCGTGCTTGTGTACAGGGAATAATATGTTCATGAGAGTCTTCGTGATTCTCTGTGTATCTTGTTCAAGCCTTCGAGTTCTCTACCCGCAGATCGTAATGAACCGACTCATGAAGATAGGAAAAGAAGCAGTTGACATTGGGAATTGCGCAAAACGGGACATCCGTGTCATCATCTTTCCTGCAACAAGAGAAATATAAATAGAGTAGTGTTGAATGTTGTTTCGAGGTTTCAGTATTCTGATGAATTTTTTCTTGAGTTCAATAAAATCGTGGAAAGAAGGGTTTGGCCAACCACATGCTGTTGACAGCGTGCTGACCTAGAAGTAAAAATAATAATAATGGAATGGCGTAACATGAACATAAAACCGATCGTTCTCCTCTTCTCTTGAGCAGAGAGAGAAATGATCAATTCTTCGAGTCAGTTGTCATTATTCTTATTTCTTTGGTGGGTTGAAGACAATCTTTCTGGATTTTATGGAAGCCCACTTGAACTTCTTGACCCAGACGGACAACAAGTATAGGGTGGACAAAACGACGATGGCCTTTAGACCCAATCTCTTTCTTTCGTCGTGTTCAGGCTCGGAACACCAGTGCAAGAAAGTGGTGACATCCTTGGCCATCTGGGAGGTTGTGGCTGGGGTACCATCTTCGTATTCGACCAAGTCGTCGAACAAGACTCTACCCATAGCAATGGAACCACCTGGGAAGTATGGGTTGTAGTTGGCGCCTGGAGGCAAGACGACACCGGCTGGGGCGTCATCTGGGTAACCGGTCAACAAGGCGAAAATGTAGTCTGGACCACCGTGTCTGGCCTTGACGATCAAGGACAAGTCTGGAGGTAGGGCACCCTGGTTAGCGGCTCTGGCAGCCTGTTCGTTAGGGTAAGGACCTGGGATGTAGTCGGCCAACTTACCGGCTCTCTTTTTGGGGTTACCTTGGTCATCTGGCTCGTCGTCGTACTCGAACTCTTCAGCCATGGCTCTGACCTCCTGGTTGGTGTGGGACACACCAACCATGGTTCTCCACGCAATACGGTCCAACGAGTGGCACGCAGCACAAACCTCACGGTACACTTGGTACCCACGTCTGATCGACGCATGGTCGAAGGTCTGCAAAGGACCGTTGTGCGACCAGCCGTACTCTGGCGCATGCAAACCGTGCTCAGCAGCGGTCAAAGCATCCGCGGTCAAAGACTCCGCGTATAGCATCGTCGAAGCGGCGATACCGGCAGCTGCGGTACCTCCGACAATCGCCTTTTGCACGTATGTGCCCTTCACAGCCTGTCTGGCAGCGGTAGAAAACGACTTGAACATGGCTCTGATGTGTATTTTCGGTATTCTTCACTGAAAACGCCCTCTTAAAAGTCTCTGGTCTTCAATAACGATTCGAACTTCGCTTCGCTAAACGTCTGATGCTCAGTCTGCAAGTTCAGATACCTCTGCTTATTCTCACGTAAAAGGCTAGGAAACAGGTCAATGCACAATCCAAATCCTAAGATAAGAAACGTTTGTAACAAATAAATGCCTATTAAACAACAATTAACCACAAATAATCCACCAAGATACACACTCTGGACTCAAAATATTCTCTTGTTCCAATCTTCAGTAGAGACTACTCTTTTAACAATTATCGCTATATCTTAATCTTTATATTGCAATGATCTGAAAAATTTATTTCGATAGAGCCGTAAGCTGAAAAATCTTTCAGTGGATTGGACTGGTTGGAAGAGTAAGCCAGGGTTGTGCGCACGGCGTGTCTAGTGCGCGGTGTGTAGACTGTAGACAGCGGAGCGACTGCTGCCGAGTGTATGTTGCGTTTGGCTGGTGTCTTGTAGGCGGATAGTTTACACGGCAGCCAATTTAGCGTAGGACGCTTAGAAGCGATATCCCCGAGAGCGTAGAGCGGAAAATATCACTCTGCACGAGCTGCGATATGATTGGATGAAAGTCACGTGATCGAAAACGGATGCCAGATAATCACGTGATCTCGCAAAGTGTGTTACCCGGACATAAAAATTTCAGTTTTAAGGTCTGCTAGAAGCAGAAAAAGCTCATCGCAGCGCAGCAGCTGAAGTTGGGCAGACGCACGCTTGCCAGACGCCGTTAGGCCATCATCTGGCGGTGCCGCGTACCAACAGGGCATGGAAGACGTGAGATACGGGTTTTTGAGCAGTCTGGACCACCTGCCTTGCGATGTTGTGCGGACTCTGTGGACGATACAATCGCTCGATCTGAACACTCTGGGCGATGAGCATAGACACGAGGAGATGCTGCGGCAGGCGCAGCACCTGCTAGAGCTCGTGCGGCAAGAGCGGAAGAAAGTTGCGTTCGAAAAGCAGGAGATGGAACGGTTCAGCGTCATAAAGGACAGGTACGATGGATACGTCAAGAAACAACCGAAACTGAAACCGTTGTCACATCAGCCGTTGAAGATCAAGATATCACTGAAATCGAAGCGCCAGAAGGAAGAGCAGGCTCAGCTTCAGGCGCAGGCGCAAGCGCAGGTGCAGGCACACATGCAGACCCAAGCCCAGACCACACAAACGAAAACCGCAGACGCAGAGCTGTACTGTTTCTGTCGTGATGTTTCGTACGGTCCGATGATCGCGTGCGACAACGAGGCGTGTCCCGTGGAATGGTTCCATTACGCTTGTGTGGGGCTCACGTGTGCTCCCAAAGCGAACGAGAAGTGGTTCTGTAGTGACAAGTGCAAACAACAGTTCTACAAGAGACATTCGGATCAAAAACAGCCTAAACGCAACAAGACCTGAATGAAACAGGCGAGTAAATAGATATATCATCGGGTTTTTGGCAATAGCTACATTACATGTTTATGTGTCTATATCATTGACTTCAGCTTCTAAAGGATAGAAACGCCTTCATCAACACGGACGATACACGGGGATGCCTTGGCTACTTTGTTCTCAAGAGCGAACTTACAAGTCCTTCTTCAAAGTACCCATGAAAGCGTGCTTTTCAGCTGGGGTTTGGAATCTACCCTTACCGAACTTGGAAGCAGTGTCGATCCACTTCAAGGTGACTTCTTCCAAAGCCTTTCTGGAAGTGTTGGTGTACATGGACTTTCTCAAGGTAACGACTCTCTTTCTGGTACCTGGGATGGAACCCTTCAAGATAACAAAGTCGTTCTTGACTGGACCGTAGTGGACGAAACCACCCATTGGGGTGATGGTCTTCTTGGTTCTGTCGAACTCGGTAGCGGCGTTACCTTCGTCGTCACCCTTACCGATTCTGTAGACCTTGTGGTTGATAGAGGTTCTGTGGTGGTAACCGTTTTGACCAGCTCTGGCGACGGACCACATGACGTGGGCTGGATGCCAAGCACCGATACAAGCAACCTTTCTCAAACCTCTGTGGGTCTTTCTTGGAAGCTTCTTGGTACCCCATCTGTGGGTGACACCTTCGAAACCGTGACCCTTGGTGACGGCAACGACGTCGATCATCTCGTTTTGTTCGAAAACGCTGTCGATGGCGACGGTCTTTTCGAAGTGCTCCTTGGCCCAGTCGACCTTTTCGGAGATAGAACCACCGTTCAACTGGATTTCGGCCAAGTGAGCCTTCTTCTGAGCCAATGGAGTCTTTCTGACCTGGGTGTGGACTAGGACTCTGACAACAGAAGCGTACTTCTTGATTCTGGCCAACTCTCTCTCGATCTGAGCACCGTTCTCGGCGTACTTACCGGAGTACTTGGTGAAGGCCTTCTTCTTGGACTTGTACCAGTTCTTGTAGAATCTTCTCTTGACCTCGTCGGACAAGTGCTCGGCCCAGACGGTGGTCAAGGATCTCAAACCTCTTGGAGTTTCGACGTAGCCAACCACACCAACAACGACCACTGGAGGGGTGTCAACGACGGTAACAGCCTCAACGACCTCACGCTTGTGGAACTTGGAACCTGGTCTGTCCAAGTCTCTGACAATCGTCGTCATACCAGCCTTGTAACCCAAGAAAGAGGTCAAGGCAACAGCCTTAGATCTGTCGTCCTTTGGGAACGATCTGACCTTACCTCTGATGGAGGCAGCTCTCTTTCTTGGCAAGAAACCTAAATGACCGTGACGTGGCGCTTCGTACTTTCTGTGAGACATCTTTTGAAAGTTTGCGATAGGGGATGCGAAACAGTACTGTCAAAAGATTACACCTGCAATACTCAATTCCTAACAACACCTTTTCACCTATGCTGCTTGCCCAATATCCGCCTCTGTTTTCTTATATACGCGATGAGCTGAAAAATCTGAAAAATTTGAAAAAAAAAAATTCTCACTGCGTCACCATCGGCCAAATCGTTCTGCACGACGAAAACCGCCAGCGGACCCTCCCACCAGTTACCCGGACATCACAATATCCGGGTAACCAATGTATTTCCCCTTACCTGCCCCTCTCCGCTGCTCCGGGCTTCGACTCCCGCGCGGCTCCAACGCAGAAAAAGTTGCCGAAAGCTCCGGGTCGGCCGGGTAACTGAGGTGTCTGCCGTTTTCCGGTTTTTGGCTCGCTACGTGACTTAAGCTTAAGTGAATATATAAAATGAGCGATGAGCTGACACAATGCAAAGAAGTTTAAATTTGAGTCTCGAAGGTTGCTGGTTGAAAGATCAGTGTGCAAGGTCAGTTACGCAAGCAGGTATACATCAGAGTTTACAGGATTTACAGGATTTACACAGTTAAACAAGAAAGCTACAGGCGCAGAGATGCAATGATAGGAAACAGTTTGGACGACACAATCATTATACGGAAAAATCTGCTGTTGCTGGACAACGTAACAAACCTGCAGAAGCCAGCCATCGACTATTTCCACCACAAGTTTGGCGAGAGCTATGCGATATGCGAGACGTGGAAGGTTCTCTTGAAGGTGGGCAAGCACAAGGTGCTGCGGCTGCCCAGCTGCTCACAGGAAGACGAGGCGGACTACAAGTACTATCTCAAGCGGCTGCACCACTGCCTGTGGAGACGCTGGTCGATGGAGAACTTTGAGCTGCAGGCGAGGTACGACCCGCTGCAGATCAACTGGAACAAGGAGAACGACATGACGGTGCTGTACGGCCCGCAGCTGTCGGACGACTGCGTCGCAGCGACGCAGATGCTCGTGGCGGACCGGTTCAAGGCTCAGCAGCCGGAGCTGGAGACTGACACATACACGTACGAGCCGCACTGCGGCTCGTACTCGTGCTCTCCCGCGTCAGACACCTCGTCCATTTTCGAGGCCGGGAAACCGATTCTCGTGAAGCGCACTTTATCTTCTGTGTCCGCAGATTCCAGTCAAAACTCGCTCAAGACCATCAGGTTCAACGAGAATGTGCAGACCAGAGAGATCGACCACTCGGGAGTCATCTACGACGGAACCAGCTCCATTAACGACAACTGGGCCAACGAAATGATACGTCGCCAGGACTGTTTCATTTTGAATGTCGGAGACTCCAGTGACGATAGCGACTACGACATGGAGCTTTGAATCTGAGACTAGCTGCCTCTCCGCGTCCACGACAAAAACCTTTTAATGACCCCATCCCCCTTTACGTCTTTTTACCTTTTACGACTTTTTCCCATGTTTTATACCATTACATGTGTAATCTTAATAGCCTAATTCTAATGACTTTAACGACAGCTTACACTTCGAGTCTCGGTGCTTATATTACTATTATTTAGGTTCCGTTAGTATACAGTACAAGTTTGGTAAATTAAGCAAAGTTGGTTTTGAAGAACTTGTGTTCCATGGCTTCTTTTGCAGTCAGTCTTTCCTGATGATCGTAGCGCAAAAGATGATCTATGAAATCCACAATCTCGTCGACTGCTAGTGGAGTGTTATCATTAACAAAGTAACTCCACGGCTTCCGCTCGTAGCTTTTCATGATGTCGTTGTATTCGCTAGGAAGATCTAATCCATAATGCTTCAAATACGCAAAGAGCTCTTGGGTCCCCAAGACCTTGGCTATTTTAACCAACTGGTCCGCGTTGGTGCTTCCTTTAAAGAAAGGCTCCTTTTTGAATACGATAGCAGCTATCATGCATCCGACGGCCCATAGATCCAAGGAGTAGTCGTACTGATTCAGGCTGACCAAAAGTTCGGGACCCTTATGATAACGCGAGGCGACTCTAATGTTGTAGTCAACACCCGGGTGGTAGAATTCTGCTAGCCCCCAATCGATCAAACGCAATTTCCGTTCAGTGGGATCGATCATCACGTTCTGTGGTTTCACGTCACGGTGCATAATACCCATGGAATGGCAGTAGTCCAAGGCTGTCAAAAGCTGAGTGAAGTAGAATTGCATGTCGGTTAGAGTGAAAGTTGGGTACAAAGTACGGAAATCAACGTTCTTCACCTCTTCAAAGATCAGAGCTGGAATCTTGGAGCCTGGATCCTGTACGATATCCAAAAGCCCAATAATGTTTGGTCCTCCGGTTAAATTTGTCAAAACCTTCAATTCTCTATAAATCTTCTTCATCTTCACGGGTTTCAAAACCTTAATAACGCAGGGGATGTCGTTGAGTACCGATTTTCCTTTGAACACCTCACTGTACTTCCCGCGACCGATCTTGTTAATCACCTCATAGTTAGAAATCTTGCCCCAGTCGATCGTGACACACTGCTCATAGTCCCAGTACTCCTGTGGACGCTTCTCACATGCATCTTGATACACCCTAGCCACACTGTACACGCGCTTGCTCTTCTGGTTCAACGGAGAAGGCTGCAACGTAGACATCTTAGACTCTGCTTCTTATCGGAATCCCGTCTAACAACACAATAAAAAGACGAAATCGTACAGCTGTTTCTCCAGGTCAGATCAGCAGCCAAGAAAATGCTTTATAGCGTCACGAGATATCCAATACTAGCTGTATACACTGGTTTACCCTTTCTCAAGATTCCTTTCTACATATAACTTTTCAGCAAGTCCTAGTCATTTCCAGTTTTCGTTACCGATGCCTGTTGATATCAGAAATAGAAAGTAAAAGCTATGCAAAGGAAGCTCAATTAGAATGGTCTAGCAGATACACAATGGGGTTTGCTTACACCTTATGTAGTTCAGTAGCAAGTATCATCAATTTTATAACACTGTCCAAAAGATTGGGATTTTGAAGATCTTCTGAGAGAAGATACAAGTTCCTTAAATCGAGCAGTGCTTTTGTTAGGAAGATGCCCATATGACGTTGGAGCAAGAGATTGTACTGCGAGTTAACGTGGGATACAAGACGGTCATACGGGATGTACAGTTATGGAGAGATATTCCAGAAGAAAATGGGCCGGTTTTGAGCGAGAACAAGCTTGGGGAAGTGGTCGGAATGCTGAACGTCATGAAGCTTCCCTTCTGGATCGATCAAGGCGAGGCGTACCGATGCTACACCTCGAGCGACACGAGTTTCAACTATTTCAGGGCAAAGCTTATGAGACAGCGGCACAGAAACCGGGCCATTCTGGTGAAGATCGTTAGTACAGACGTCCCAGAAGACCGTGCCGAACACTGGCTTTTCTACAAGAAGCTACAAACCGACGCCGATGCGGCGTTCGTTATCGAGGCCAGACGCCTAGACCTGGCCACGAAAACCGCTTTGGATAAGCGCATCGACCAGTGTCTTCAACCAGTCGCATCGCTACCGCAAGCAGCTGGCCCTTCTGCTGCCGCAAGATCGATCGAATCTATACTGGAAAAGAACAAACGTCAACGGCTGCTCAAGAGCAACTCTCTCAACAAGCAAGTCCAGCTGAACGACCAACACCAGCAATTTGTCTCGATGCTGTCTCAATGCATTCTTTCCGGGCTACGACTGCGAGCAGTACCCCAGGTCCAGTACGAGAAGCTGTTCAAGATGACTTACAAAGCATCGGAATTCGCTTTCAGAAACGAACTGAAGCAAACAGAGCCAATAACTTTTGAAAGCGTTCAGGACTGCGTGGAAACATTGCTCAAACTATTCACCAAGACTTGATTTCTGGTCCCACATGTGACAAAGAGCCGTACGTTCGTCGCTTTCCCTAAAATTCCTTCTCGAGGGCATCTGCTCCCTCAATATATATAATAAGGCTTAGCATTAGGCTTTTATACTTCTTACGGCAACAACAGCATGAGCAAAGTATAAAAGAGAATAAAGTGCCTGGTAACAGACTTATAGCTTTCTTAACGTGGGAGACTGACTGAAAGCGTTGGTTCATAACATTATTTGAAAGCGGTTTCGAGGTTGAAGGTTTGTGTTTCACTAGGAATCGTTATTTTGGATAAAGTTAAATTAGGGTACATCAAAGCGAGTCCTCTTGCCATCCAGTCTAAGCGCACTTGTAAACCGCATATTCGAATCAAAATATGACAGAGGTAACAGAAAGTACTAAGAAGAAACATCTATTCATTCTTGTTCACGGATTATGGGGAAATCACTCTCATATGAACTCCATCAAGGAAATGCTGGAAAGAACCCTGGATGACGCCGAAGATGTGGTCATATTCAAACCTGAAAACTCTGGGTTTCTGAGGACACTTCATGGAATAAGAGTGGTGAGCTACAACGTACTAGACGAGATATGCCAGTTTGTGCTCCAATATGGGCCGGAGAACTTTGATCGTGTGAGTTTGATTGGATATTCGATGGGTGGTCTAGTTTCTCGTTTTATTGTCGGGAAGATGGTGACGGAATGCAAGGATATATTCCAGCACATGACTCCTATGGTCTTCATGACGTTTGCTACACCGCACCTGGGGGTCCATTTCTACTCCTCGAACGATCTTTCTAAACGCAAGTTTTCCAGACGATTGCTGACTTCTGTACTCTCAGGGTTGGGTAAGACCATTATTGGCAGAAGTGGAGCTGACATCTTCATCAGCAATTCAAACGATAAGGTTCTTGTTGATTTGTCACAGGGCGAGTATCTTTACGGATTGTCTAAATTCGAACACAGAGTGTGCTTTGCTAATGTGAAGAATGATAGGACCGTCGCCTTTTACACTTCTCTAATCACAAACTGTGATCCTTTTATTGAGACTGGCAACACTCTGGAATACCATTTCAACCACGAATTACCTATTGACTTAAAGGACTATCCTGTACAGCCCAGAATTCTAGAATTGGACAAATTGGACCCCACAGTCGCCAGAATTAAAGAACAACCACCTAGACCGTTTAGACAGACACTGAACAGGGTTCTTGTTTTCTCCTTAATACTCACGTTCTTTTTGCCATTTGTGTTGGCAATTAATGTTATCGGTACCTGTTACAGCTACGTTACGACCTATCATCATCATACGCTTTTGCGGAAAGGACAATGGAGACCAAATCAAAGAGTGAGTCTATTCTCTTCTGTTATAACATCCTTCAGAAACGTCATTGGAGATACAATAAACGATGAGCAAGACCAAGGTAAAGACTCAGAGTCTGACTGGTCTCTGGAAAGGAATGCCTTGAAAAGGTCAATCACAAACGACTCTGTTCAAATGAACGATGCCTGGAAAGCGTTTATCCGGAAATACTCAAAGGAATGGAAACATGAGAGATTCCCATCCCTTCCTTTTGACGATAACAGAACACTGATCTACAATAATCTGTCCAAGCTGTCGTGGATCAGGATTCCTGTATACGTGAAGGCTCTGAATGCACATGACGGAATTGTTGCAAGAAAGGGACTGGATAAAGCGAGCCCGTACGGAGTGTCCACTGTGATGTTTGCATGTGAGCTAATAAACCATTTACTAGAGTAGCAGTAAGCGACGTATACTTTTTTCCTTGTAGTTATCAGAAGTATGGACTTTAATGTCATGTATATATGCATAGATTATTTATGAGTAAAAGCGCAACTTGTATGTAGCGTCAGAGGCAAATGTCATTTAACAATGGTTTCAGCTCATATCATATCCATTTCTCTTCCGGGTTTGCCTTGAATTTGAGATATTCTTCTTTGTTAAAGACCGAAATTTCGGTCTCATTCTCAATTCCATAGTCCACCAACTTCTTCTCGGAGTCATTAATATCCATGACCCAATCTTCGTCATGATCAAAGTTGATCACAAGATTTACGGTTTTTGATCCATGCGCATGAGTGTATACTTTCATCGCATCATACAAAACATTCCTGAACGGCCTGAATGCGCCCGTTGTCTGAATATGTTTCATTACATCGTCGTACAGATCCTTGGCCGACTTGTTTTTCAGGTCATAGTCCGTAAATACAATGTTCTTTACGTTTCGGTATGGGAACGATTTGATAACTCTGACCGTTATCGTAGCATTGGTTAAAGGTCTTGTGGTAGTAATCAGAGGTTCCTCGGTATCAAAGTCAATTGGAGTTGTCATCTTGTAGTACTGGGGGGTTTAGACACTGTCCAGACATCCAACAAGTCTTGTCTGATCTAGTCATGAAATATCTTTGAGCGATCACACTGTTTTCAAGCCTTAAGTTAATGCGACCTGTATAGGAAAAAATAAAAAACAAGAACTCCTCATAGGGGGCTCGAACCCCTGACATTTCGGTTCCTTGCAAGCGTGCTTAAAAGCCGAACGCTCTACCAACTGAGCTAACAAGGACGAGTTCTCATGTCGTGATAGCGACTGTAACAAACTATTATCTAAATACTGTTGTCACGTGCAAGTTTTTTTTAAAAACGATGCAAACGCCCAACTCTCTTTATACACACCATTAGGCTAGTCAATCCCATCACCAACAGAGCTCATTGCTGTATGAGAACCAACCATGAACACCGGCTCATCCTGTCGCTTCCATTGTCAGTGCTTCTATGCGTCTGTCAGAATTACTCGATTAGGACTGAAGTGTAAATAGAGGGACATTGTATCAATATTGAAAAGATGAACAAAACCAGACATCAGATGCTGTACTGGAAGGAACACTAACAGGGCCTTTGGCAGTCTAAAAATGAGATATACGTATGAACGGACCAAGCAAAGATGCAGACTACCCCCATATCGGAGAAAGCCGATCCTAGTGATTATTTTAGGCTTACGCCAGTTAATTTAAAGACGTTGAGGTCACCGGCCAAGTACACAACGATGGATCTCAAATGCAATGACAATGTGTACAGCGAGAACTTCAATCTTATTTCGAGACAGCTACAGAATCTATTACAGGAGTTGGATGTGATTTATCGGGAGGTTGGGTACTCGAACAGCGAGATCTCCAGAAAAGAGAAGCAGATCTTCCACAGTCTCTCAAATTCGATCTCAAAGTTCTTCGATGAAGCGAATGAGGAGCGGGATATGCTTACTGCGGAGTACCAAAGTGGATGCCATACATTGCACTGCATGCTGAACTCAATCGATGACTCAAAGGGCGTCAGTACCATACCGGACCTGTTCATGAGAAACAGTCTGTTGCAAGGAAACGCCCAGGGATCTGTGGAGGAAAACTGCCCCAGTCCACAAAGAGCGTCAACTTCTTTGCTCAACAGAATCAAGATTCTAAACAGTGCTAAGGAGCATGTGGTGAAAGCTTATCTACCCAGGTTCACCAACTACCTCACAACTGCTAAACAGCTACGGCACTTGATGGTCAAAGTCCCAGACATGGAGCACCAGATTCTCCCTGCAGACCTCAGAATTCCAGAGCTAACTCTGTGTTCGAGGCTTGAGGATGAAATAAGACAGAGGAAAGCTGATACTGACGCCTTATTCAAGCTTTTCCAGGAATCGAAGGACATTATATTTCTTAAACCGGAGTTCTCTGATTTATCCAACAGCTACATCAAGTCCCTAGATCTATATGTGACTGCTTATTCAGAGGAATATTCTCGGAGGGCTCAGGAGTACAAAAAGTTAGAATGCAGGTTAGTTGAAGAAGCCAGAGATCTTTGTTTGGACATCTCCACAGATTTAACTGACGGAGAGATACTGGAATTATCAAACAATCAAGAACCTATAATTCCCTGGAGTTCAATAAGTACACTCAAAAACGCGCTTAAAAAAGCGGAATATCTGCGACAAACCAGGATAAAGGAGAAAGAAGAACTACTGAATAAATGTCAAGCGTTGTGGACCAAACTCAAGATACCAAAACAGGAGCAGCAGACATTCATGGAGAGAAACTCGAATCTATCAATGCAAACACTTGAAAATCTCACTATGGAATTGGTTCGCCTGGAACAAAAGAAAAAGGAATTGATCAAAGAATTGATCAAAGAACTGTGGGAGAAAATCAATGAATATTTCGATGCCATGTCGTTCACGGAGGACGAGAGGGCTGAAGTCAATGAAACCTTCCATCGATTATCGAATAGTTCTCAATCTCTAGAGGACGACGAACGTGTGTTGGAATACTGCGAATGTCAAATGGAAGTACTTAAAAGAAAAATGGATATATACCAACCGATTTGGAAGTTAATGGAGGACTTCCAAACCTTACAAGACGACAGAGTGAAATTGGAACAAAGTACCAAAGATTCTTCAAGGTTACTTGCAAGAAACTCCCATAAAATATTACTAGAGGAAGAGAAGACAAGGAAGCGGTTGTCAAGGTATTTACCCAACGTTGTCAATGAATTAAAAGAGAAGCTAATTCAATTCCAGCAGGAGTTCAACAAGCCGTTCATGGTAAACGGACAAGAGTTCCTTGACGTAATAGTTAAAGAAGAGGCCTTTTTATTGAGCAAATATCCTAAGAGTAGAATCAATATGAAGGCACCAGTTCTCAAATCAAGAGATAGCCGAAAGGCAGTTCCCGATACTCCAAACAAGTCTCGCGTAGCTGGTTCTACGCGTTCCTTATCTGATCCATTAACAATTAATAGAGTTTCAAAGACTCATTCTACGCCATCGGCTAGAGCAGCAAGCTTAACAAACAACTCAGACTCAAAATCCCAAGTCTCCGTCAGGAAAAATTCTTCTCGTATACCCAGCCTCTCCTTGCAGACAAAGGTGAGAGCTGGTAGCCAACCAACCAATCGTCTGCTTGCTGTACAAAAACAAGTTACCCAACTTGCACCTATATCTGTCAACGCGTTGAACATACCGAGACCTCACGAGAAACAATTGAAGCATGTTTTTGCTCCGGATAAACATAGCTCTACATATGTGCAACTTAGTGAGCGTGATACGATGCACTCAGACATGAATTCAGGGTTCAGGGCGAAGTTACCCAGTAGTCCTATCAAGGAACCTTTTGGATCAGTGTATTCATTAGTGAAGTCTCCAGAAGGCAAAATCAAACTCAACATGAGTCCGGCTAGCAATGTAAATGGTGATTCAAGCTTCTTGAATGATGTAAATTTCAGTGAGTGGAAACAAAATCAATTGGCGAAGTTGAAGCCAAGTAATGATGAAAACACAAACTGGAATATCAGCTCTTTGTGAAGTTTTAAACATAAGTAGCATCGTTATTATGTAGTTTCTTGTTCAGAAAACAGGCATTGTAATTTTAGATACAACAAAATATCAGCGTCAGTTTGAGAACGTTACATTTTTTTCATTTCAACCCCCTCAGGTAAAGCTGGCTCTACCTTTCCTTTCGATACTTCTTCCCAGTTGGTGCTTAATGACGTTCCATTACTTTCAATGAACGATTTCATCATCGCCCTTCTGGTATCCTCGTCGGCTCCTTTATACAATTGTTGAAAGAACGCATCTGCGGACTGTGTCTTTGCCTCATCGTCATCACTGTCAAGATCGACCTTTGACCAATCTATAACCTTCTTGGAAGACGATGGGTATGATAGAGTTGGCAAATTTAATGTGTCAGTTTGCTCGTTGTCTGGTTTGGATGCATTGTGCTCCTTATCCACTCTTTCCAAAGTCTTCCAGTGGCACTTCGTCATTTTAGTCATGGTAACCTCAATCTTCTTAGTGAACATTGAAGTTTGAACAGAGTCTGGCACGACAGGATGACTTAGTTCAATCTGATACTGGAACTCGGAATTCGTTCCCGGCAGGGGATACGAGATGTTAAGGATTGAATCTGAGATAGTCGCAGATATGCTATTTTTCGATTCTGGTAGTTTTTTAACAAAGAGTGAAACTGTTATTGTATTGGAGCTCTGATACCAATCTATTTTTACGCTAGAGGCATTATCTGTTGATATGTTTCCCTCATTTTCACTTTCTGGTAGAGAGTCATTTTGCGTCACCGCCTTGGACTCTTCGATTTCTTGGACAACGCTGTTCTCTACAGCACCCTGGCTATTCTTCTTCTTAGCCTGTTTCTTTATTCCTTGTTCGATGTTGTGTTTCCACATAGGCAACGTATCATCCTTGTAACCGTAAGATTCGCAATTTTCCAAGTATTCGTGGGCCAGAGCGTAATTCATGCAATTGTAATAATGTATGCACATTCTGAAGTACACAAATCCAATCTTTGATCTGTCACCTCTGGTGTTTGCGATTTGCAATGCCTTTGCCAGGTAATCATCGGACGCATCTAGTGTTTCCTGATTGTGCCATGAGCTGTCACGGTAGTACAGTTTTTCGAGACAGACAGATTTGTACACGTTGGCATTTAGGCAGTTCGCATCCTGCTTTAAAACAGAATCATAAACTGCGAGAGCTTTTGCCGGCTCCTTCTGGTCGTACAGCAAATGATACGCATCTTTCAAATCTTTCTCAATAGGCATTCTTTATAACTTAATCCCCAATTAAATTCTGAACTCCACAAATGAGTACAGCCAGTTCCAAATCTCATTCTGAGAACTCAAAATAGCGCTTACAACAGTATATCTCAAAGTTACACTCAATAACTCAATAATTGTTCAAATTCATCCTTTGATTTTATATATGACGTTCTTGTTCCTTGATCAATGGAAAGACACAGAAATTTGATGCGTAGTAAAGAACAATGTTTCACTGGCGATCTAATTGGAACTTTCGGACTGTATCGATACAAAAGTCACTAGAAACTGACCAGAATATCTGTCAGTACCGTAGAAGATTCTTTATCTTCAGTCACGTGATATCATCATCTGTATCTAAAAATTTTATAGTTGCAGGATATGTGCGATGCGATGAGATGCGATGAGCACTGGAAAGTTTGAGCAAAGCAGATGTGTTTTAGCCTTTTCTGTGCGTTTTAGTTAGGTTAAGGGCCAAGCAAAAGTTTTGTTGGACTGTTAAAGGTGTCATACCGTGTGGAAATAGTGGATTTGGTAAAAGTAGGAAGCTTACAGGTATCGACAAAGAACTTATCCAAATATGCATGAACAGCAGCCTCATGTGAGAGCTTTAGTACTCGATGCAACCCCATTAATCACTCAGCCGTATACACATTATCAGAATTATGCCGAGAGTTTCTATACCACGCCTACGGTGCTGAATGAGATCAAGGATGAGAAGTCTAGAAAAAACCTTGAGATATGGCAGTCTTTGGGCAAGCTCAAAATCAAGCATCCTTCAGCCAACGCAATCAACAGGGTTTCGGCTTTTGCAAAACTTACTGGTGACTACTCTGTGCTGAGTGCTAACGATATTCACATTATTGCTCTGACGTATGAGTTAGAAACTGAGCTGAACAAAGGCGACTGGAGACTCAGAAGTAAACCAGGCGAGAAGTTGTCACACCCTGCGTTGGAAGCTGAGACCCCCAAGAAGATCAAATCAGAAGCTGCTGAAAGTGTGAAGTCTATTGAAACAGAGGATAAAGCCGTAAAGCCTAAGAAGAAGACCAGAAGAGGCGGTAAGAAACAGAGAGAAAAGAGAGAGGCAGCACTGCTACAACAATCAGCTCAGAATGTCGAGATCAACGAGACCTCAGATGAAACAGAAAATCTCCAGAAAGATGTCGCAAGTATGAGTACAGGATCTCAACTGGAGAAGTCAGAACAGGAAGCTGAATCTGAGGTAAAGGAAGAAGACGAAGATGAATATTTGTCTGATGAAGATGGGGAATGGATCACACCAGACAACTTGACCGAGGCCATGATCAAAGACAGCGGAGAGGACACCACAGGTGGCGAAGGTGTCTTGTCAACTTCTGACGATGCTGTATCGTCATTAGATTCCCCTCACAACCAGGTAGCACTAGCAACTGGTGATTTTGCCGTCCAGAACGTGTCCCTGCAAATGAATTTGAATCTGATGAACTTCATGTCCGGACTGAGGATCAAGAAACTTCGTAACTACATGCTGAGGTGCCACGCGTGCTTCCTGTTGTTACTGCTACCCAAGGACGGCAAACCAAAGCATTTCTGTCCCGCCTGCGGTGGTGCGGGCACTCTACTAAGATGTGCTGTCTCGGTAGATTCAGTAACTGGGAAAGTGACTCCACACCTGAAAGCGAATTTCCAATGGAGAAGCAGAGGAAACCGGTACTCGATCGCCAGTCCGCTCTCCAAAAACTCCCAGAAACGGTTTGGGAAGAAGGGCTTCGTTCATAATAAACACGGACAGGAGGTAGAGATTCTTAGAGAGGACCAGAAAGAGTACGAGAAGGCGGTGAAGCAGGAGGAATGGACGAGAAGGCACAACGAGAAAATCTTGAACAACTGGATTGGAGGAGGATCGGCAGAAAACTACATTTCCCCCTTCGCCATGGACGGTTTGAAACACCATCAAGTTCGCGTGGGAAGAGGCCGTTTCGCCAATAGTGTCAAAAGAAGATAGTAGTACGCAGTTTTATACGCTCCCAATTGTACAGTACATACATATAGGATACATTCGTTTGCATTCGCAACTTTATCGTTTCTAACTTGCCTAAAGGCTCAGAACTAATATCAACATAAAACACACAGTTAAGCGAGTACTCATCATTACTGACTACATACCAGCAGCTTAAGGGCTGTCATGTTCCGCGTACATTTCATATATGTACGTCAAAGCTTGAGGTACAGCACTGGTGATGCAGTTTTATCACGTAATTGTGCAAACTGGCGTTGTTCGTTTTCAGCTATATAAGCAAAGAGTGGACTTGAAGGAAAAGTGGAAAACATGGACAGATGTAACAGCGGAAAGATTTGAGCTAGTGCTGGTGTTGTGAGGGTTGACAGACCACTATTCGATATAACGGGATATATTCCTTAGCGTTAAAAGCTTAGCGTGGAAATTTTGAACAAACAGGAGCAGGTCTTGGATTTATAACTGGGTACAGCGATTTACGTTTCAAGTTAGATCATAGATATCATTTAGGGTCTTATTGAACCTCGTCTAGTGAGTTCTTCCTGAGGTTTTATTACGCGTGGGAGTACTAAACGGATTTCAGCTATTGGAAAGAGAGCTAATACGGAAAGAAACGGTTGAAGAAGGTTTTCAGAAAAGAATATCGAATCATATGATGAATCCACCAACTCCTCATTCGAAAGAAAGCCAGCCATCGCTGGTTTCTCCCAGTTTTGTGAAACTGGAGGATAAACGGAAGACAGAAATGCTGGGAGCGGAGCATGGGACCACTCAGCCTGTCACCACGCCGGTAGAGGTGCCGGTAGTTAAGCCCGGTAGTCCCTGTATAGGTGTTACAAAATCAATTATGAACGCCAGCGGGACTTCAGGGGCGGTTGTGAGCAATACACCAGCTTCTGGCCTGAAACGAGTGCCCACTGTGACTTTCACAGATGCAAAGCATGCTGCGTTGAAACAGCAGGCCGCAAATGAGCAGGCTGCTGCCTTGGCTGGTGGTACTTCCCAGGCTAAAATCGTGTCGCCAAGCGGATCTGATAAAGCTAATTCGCCTCCACCGCTTGAGTTCACATTTAGTTCCAGACAAGAAACAGCTAACTCTGGGCCAAACTCGAAGGTCTCGTCTCCTCAAAACCGCTCTCAGGAAGATCTTAGGTCAAGGGCATCCTCGGGCCTTCCCCAGCCTCCAGCAGCAACCGATACTTCAACCTTGCAAAGGGAACAGACGACCCCGTTGGATGTCGCTGTATCTAACGAATCTGGCAGTGCAGCTCAACGTTCTGGGGTCAAAACCCCTAAAACTGAAGAAGAACAGCATCCACATTTTGTGGTAAACGATGAATTGCATTCTCCAACCTTTAAGTCTAGGTCCAGATCAGGGAGCATATCTCCTATGCCTAACACATCTGCTCCTTCGAACAGTTCTTACAGAGCGTCTAACTCTCCAATTCCAGAGGAAGACCAGGAAGCTGCTGCAAATGAAGTACCGATTGAAATCGCTCAAATTGTGGCACCTAACATTCCAAAGAGAGAAGCTGCCAAAAATGTCGACCCTAGGTTACCACAAGATGATGGCAAGCTACATATTTTGTTTGGTGCCACAGGGTCTTTGTCAGTTCTCAAGATCAAATCGATGATCAAGAAACTGGAAGAGATTTACGGCAGAGACCGAGTGTCTATACAGGTTGTCTTGACCCAAGCGGCAGCCCAGTTTTTTGCTAATAAATCATCTGGTAAGAAGAAGACATCTGTTTCTGGTCAATCTCAGCAGTTGCAGCAACCGCAGCAACAGTCTATTCAGTCTCCGCTTGCTCCCTCAGCGACGCCTCTCGTTTCTCTTGACTCTGCTCCTTCTGCTGCTTCCGCCACCGAAACAGCGGTGAATACACCGCATACGTTAGACAACAGCAAATCCATTGATGGAAACGCAATCACAACAGCTGCCAAGGTGGAGTTGCCGGCTCATATACAAGTATGGACTGATCAAGACGAATGGGACGCGTGGAAACAAAGAACAGATCCTGTGTTGCATATTGAATTGCGTCGCTGGGCAGACATTCTTGTTGTGGCGCCTCTAACTGCTAACACACTCTGCAAGATTGCACTGGGACTATGTGATAACCTGCTGACCAGCGTGATACGTGCATGGAACCCGTTGTTTCCAATATTTTTGGCACCCTCGATGGTCAGCAACAGTTACAACTCTTCTATCACCAAGAGACACCTCAAGATGATTAAAGAAGAGATGCCTTGGATTACTGTGTTCAAGCCTTCTGAGAAGGTTGTTGGTATATATGGTGATATGGGGCTTGGAGGAATGATGGACGGGAATGAAATTGTCGATAAAGTCGTCATGAAACTTGGTGGTTACCCCAAAGATGATGACGACCAAGATGACGGCGATGACGACGATGATGACGATGACGATGATGATCAACCCGGTGAGAAGAATAAAGGAGAAGACGGTGAAGATGATGACGACGATGATGATGATGACGATGATGACGATGATGATGATGACGATGATGATGACGATGATGACGATGATGATGACGATGATGATGATGACGACGACGACGAAATCGAAGTCAAGACACTTCATGAAACCGTCACTGATCCCAACTCATCAGAAATATGAAGCGTCAACAGAAAACCGTCAGATCTCTCGGACCCTTCACATCAGTCGAGTGAAACTGAAACAGTCCTATCTGCTCTCATGAAATTCAATTCCACACATAATCGTTATATAGAATATTCACAAACCAATTGTAACACTTCAGGCACATTATCGATGGAGTTGAACCTATGGTATCATCTTCGACCTCTTGGTGGAACACACTATGTGTTGCATACCTTAATATCACGTGACTTTACCTTTCTTTTTCTGACTAATTAGTGAAGTATCGGTAGTATATAACAGCTACTAAGGTTGTAGTGTCAATGAAAATATTCAAGAGACTTCTTTCAGCTTTAGGAAGCCAGCAGATCCAGCTACGATCGTCAGAAGTTTGCCGTTAGCGTGAGAAGAGGTGTTTTGTTTGATTTGTAAAACATTTTTAAAGTTTGACGTTTTTGGCGGAGTACAGGAGCTTAAAGACTGATTGGCATCATAAGACAATGACAATGAGCAGAGAAGCTCTGATATTGATCCACCCTGCAGTTACAGAGCAGCCAGAATTGCTGGAACATGTGAAGCAGGGGCGTGTTCTTGCGGATACCAACATTTCAGAGCAGTATTTGATCAATAAGCTGAACGATGGCAGCGTATCGCTTGCAGACGGTAGTTACGACGTCATATACTACGTCACTCCGGAGAAACCAGAGGATATACAGTTCCCGGGGAAGCTGATACCGGTACTCTGCAAGGCTCTGAAGACCGGCGGGAAAATTTACGGTCTGAGTGATAATTTGAAGGTGGACGCTTTGTTGAATGGATTTGATATCAGCAATGTGGAGGAAACAGAGTACTTTTGGGTCAAGCAGGCCGTGCCGCACAAGAGCGTTCCTGTCAGCATAGCTCTCAGAGGAAAGAAAGACGGCAGTAAAACTACAACGGCACTCCCCGCTTTCAAGAGAGCGTCTACAGAAGAAAAGACCAATGGTACCGAGTCAAAGAAACTTCCAACATTCAAAAAACTGACCCAAAAGGTCGCTGCAGTGAAACTAGCAGACTCAGATTTGGAAAATGATGATTTTGAAAGCGATAGCTCTAAGAACAACGCCAAGACCAAATTTTTCGACGATTTGTCAGATTCGGACACAGCAGATTCGATTGACGAAGACGATCTGGTAACTGCAACGGATGATTCCATTACGGTGATCACCTGCGGCAAGTCAAAGCAGAGAAGAAGAAAGGCGTGCAAAGACTGCACATGCGGCCTCAAGGAGATGGAGGAGCAGGAAATCGAGTCCAGAAGGGTGAAGCTGCAGCAAGTGATCAAATTCTCTGAAGAAGAACTTACGGAAATCGATTTCACCATAGAAGGGAAAAAAGTAGGAGGATGCGGCTCTTGCGCGCTTGGAGACGCTTTCCGTTGCTCAGGATGTCCATATCTGGGACTCCCCGCCTTCAAACCAGGCCAGCCCATCAACCTTAACAGCATTTCGGACGATCTATGAACAGAAAAATCTGTTCCACCATTAACAGCATTTCTTACCTAGTTTCTTGTGTATAACGCAAATATCTATCAGTTAACGCAAATCAATACCACATTGCCATTTGATCGAACCTTGATCACTTAATCGGAGAGTGCGCTTTTTTATCAGTGCTGACATCAACTATTCTAGTGTAATGGCTCATATAAAATGAGACACCGATTTCTTGACCTAAAAATAAGGGAATCACTTCACAGACAAGGAATCTTTCAAGTAGTACAGATCTGTGGGTACCACCGATATCAGCTCTCGGTATTGTGTATCAGAAGCTGGTGTATCAAGGAAATCGATGAGTGAAAGCAAGACTGCAACTTCGAAGCCTGTCAAGGATGAAATAATCCATGACTCAAGAGTAGATATCAGTGTGGCGAAAGATGAACACAAGACCACTTCTAACGAGTTTCGGGTGAGGAAGAAGCAGGGGAAAAAGAAGAAAGGCAAGGGTAAATGCAACTACGAAAACTGTAACGATGCTGCTGTGAAATTTATCGGTGATTGTAGTTTCTGTGATGGACATTTCTGCTCGAAGCACAGACTTTTGGAAAATCACCAGTGCTCAGGACTCGATTGTTGCAAGGACCAGATGAGGCAACGGAACGCAGAAAAGTTACGAAATGAACAACCTTTGGCAGCTAAAATTCCAATCTGAAGTTCGAGTCTTGGTTTGGTTTTCTTATGACAGCAATAAGAGTGCAAAAAGTCAAGGAACAGCCGTTCAAGAAAGACTTCAAGTTGCAGCTAACGGATTTTAGCTGGTTCTATTTGACTGTCAGTTTGAGTCTGGTGATGTTTCTCATGTTATGTTGGTAAAATATTTGTTTCTCAGCATTTCTTATATAGTCTATACTAAATAGTACAATTTGAGACACTAAATTTGAATCAAACCCGACTCAGTGCTTGCGAAGGACCTTGGTAACAGCATCCAACACATTTTCAACAATCATGGTAGGTTCACAAGGCAGTTTGTCGCCGTCAGCATACACCCCAGTCTTCACGAGGCAAGTTTCCCAGCCGTAATTAAATGCGCCAATAATATCACTGGCAGGATTGTCACCAACCATGTAAATCTTCTTAAATGGAGATTCCTTTGGAGCCTTACCCAAAGGTGGCAAGACCTGTGTTGTGCCGTCTGTTTTTCCATCGATCAGCTTTTGTCTCCAATCTATCAAGATATGATTAGCAAAATCATAGGTAAGCTTTGTAGGTTTGCCGATGATGACATCATTCAACTGCGCTCCTCCATTCCTAGTCGCGTACAAACTGTTGATGATAATTCTGAAGGCGCCTTGCCCAAATCTGTTCAAGTGATACTTGTTGGCCCACAGTAGATCGTTGTTTGAGAAATAAATTGGAACGGACGGATCAGAGCTTTGTGATTTCCTGATAGTTCCCAGTCTACCGTTCTCACTAATCAAAAGATCAGATATTATTTGAATGTCTGTAGCCCAATCTCTGGGGTCACTGAACACCAGTATTGCATCAAACGGAGTCTCAGTCAACAAATCATGATTTCTGGCATGTTTCTCTAAATACTCATCAGAAACGGCCCTGAATGGTGAGATGTCCTTGTTGTATCTTAATATATCTACAGGACGAACCACTTGTTCAAATCCATATGCTTCTGCAACTCCTCTCACAGTGTCTAGCCCACAGCAAAGTACTTTCTTGTATTCTGGAACTAACGCTTTGAAGGGAGTGTGACTCTGTACGATCTGCAAAGGTGAAATATCAACGTTAAGGGCATCAGATAAAAATTCAGTACGTTTGCTTTCCAATACGCCACCACCATTGGTCAGAAGGATGTAAGGTACCTTTTCTTTGTTCAATAGCTTCAAGGCTTCAGAAGCTCCAGGAATAGGACTCTTAGATCTCAGTAACACACCATCTATATCAAAGGCAAAAGCAACATCTGTATGGAATGACCTCCCAACTAGTCTTCTTAGCGAATGTGAGAACATAATTCGTCAATGGTGGTCGCTGGAAGACAGGTCTATCAGACTGAAATGCTTCTTTTATCATTCTGGCATCTAATGTTGTTTTAAGCTATAAAACAGGCACCAATATTTACAATCACCAAAGTTAAGTTCTAACCTTAAAAACGTCAATCAGCCGATCAATGATTACTCGTAGAAAAAGCTAATCATTTGGATCAGATTACCAACTGTAAGTACGAACTAACACAAAAGGTGCGTCTATTTCAAAGATATTAAATATTAAACAGTTTCTCTACATTATCTTCAAAGTTCTCGTGTTCATATCCTTCTTCTATATGATATTTGTTTGAATCGTTGAAACACAAGAGCTCAGGGTCTGTTAATACGGTTATAGCCCTACCCACTACTAACAATCCAGGTGGTCTTGAACCAATTTCTTCTATGGTTGCAGGGACATTCTGAAGTGTGGTACGTGTAATCCTTTGATCAGGACAAGATGCTCTTTCTACGATGGCAGCTGGAACGTTTTGGTCCCAACCCTTTGTTATCAAAGCATCTACCAGGATTTGGGACCTATGCAGAGCCATCAGAAACACAGTAGTTCTTGTTTGCACATACTCTGGAATCTCAGGTAATGCGCCTTTTCTTCCTGTACCAGTACAGATCAAAACTTGATCAGCCACGTCTCTTTGTGTTGCCGGGATATTAGATACCACTGTGGCAGCCAATGCAGATGATAGACCAGGCAAAACCAAAGGCGTAAACCCATGTTTTTTGAAGAACAGAAACTCTTCACCACCACGACCGAAAATGTAAGGATCGCCTTGTTTCAGTCTAACCACCTTAAGACCTTTCTGCAAGCCTTCCAGACCTTTCTCCAGTAGCTCCTCCTGGGCTCTTTCTGCGTTACCTGGGAATTTTCTAGCGATGAAGGTCTCAGTCTCTTTGGGGATCAGCTGTAAAACCTTCTCTGGAACCAACTTATCGGCGAGAATCAAATCAGCGGTTTTTATTTCATGCAATGCACCAATGGTCAGCATGGATACGGACCCAGGTCCACTTCCAACCAGGGAAATTGAAGCCTTCTTGTTCAGAGATGGAGTGAGAACTGTAGTTGTACCGACCTTGGCAGTCACATTGTCTTCATGTTCACCTTGGCAGGTGATCTCCTTCACTGGAGCAGTCTTTGATGAAGTACTGGTATTGGAGTTCATGCCTTCAGAGTGTTCAATTGAAGTACTGGATATGTTGTGATACTGATCCGCCAACTGATCAACAGAAAGCAGTGCCAATGAGGAAAAAGGGTAGTATTCTAGTATCTGGGAAAGCCACCTACTACGTTTGAGTCTCAACTGTTTTTCGTTAACATTAAACTCATGTACAAGCTTGTTCAGCTTGTGTGATTCCCAAATGTCTTCATCTACGCCAAATCCAAGATCTTGTAAATCCTTGTTCAAAAAATGCGATTGAAGTACGCTGTTGTGATCTTCATAGATGATCCGTTGTCTCAAGTGACCCACATTCTTGACCACTTTCGATATATTGCGGGGCAGCTTAGACACTATTTCTCTCTTGATCCGATTCGCCAGAGAACAGCCTTGTCCGTTAGTTGTTACCGCGATCTGTAAACCACTGTTTTCTGGGTCGTTGTACGTCGAACACATGGAAAAGGTGCAAAATTCAGGTCTTTGGTAAGTGTTGATAGGAATTCTGAGTTTCTGGCACTGTTTAAAGATATCAGACATGAGCCCCACTAGTCTTGGATCCAGGTTCAAAAACACTCTGTCCACGATCCCCGATACCTCAGTTCTCCCAAGACTCACCAAATCGCTGAGGCTGAAACTCCGGTCTAAAAGCACCACTTCTTCACGGCCAAATCTTGTTGCCAGCTGTTTAAGATCTGACTCTTTTTCGCTGCCTACTACCACACACGAGGCTCCTGCTCTGAGAATGTTCCTGATTCGAGCCTGAGTCACGTTCACAGAATGTGTGCCTACCAGCAGATAACGTTCGCCAACAGAATTCAACGTTGTAATTAACGGCGTCCGCTGCACAGCAGTAAAATCGGGACCCAAAATTTCAGTTGACATGTCTGTTTCCTAATTTTTGTATCTGAATTCAACCACAGCCAGCTGTCTACAACCTCTTGTCACTATTACGTACGTTACCTTAAACTAATGGAATAAAATGACCACTATGAAAGGAACCAACAGGTCCTCAAAGTACAAAATCCAAATACACCAGATATTAAATACATTCAGTTTTGCAACCTGCTGTGGTCACCAAACCGCTAAGCATCTGTGGTGTAATCATATTTCTTACTCATCTCTTCTTAGCATCGAAGTACTAAGTGCGCCACAATTGTGTGTTGAAGAAAAGACAAATCCACGTGATCAAAAAATAACTCTGAAAAAAAAAATAAAATAAAAGTCACGTGGTATAATATGTCTGATCTTTTCCCAGCTGAAGCTATCATCTGATACTGCAGCTCAGCTCATCGCATCACCATGTCATGATAAGAGAAGAGAACAGTAGTCCTGTAACAGAGTTTTTGGGTAGATGAAATGCTAAACGGTTGAAAATCGAGACCAGAGATCAGGCTCTGTAACCAAGGTCAAATAATCAGCAATTATGGGGAAAAGACCATTGGGTTTAGGCAAAAGCCGGAAGCAGAAGAAGCAAAAGATAGAAGGAGACGGAACAGAAAGCGTTTCTGACGCGAAAAACAACGAAGCGAATAAGATCGAGGTTTTGCTAGATGAGAATGAAGATGTAGACGATGAGTTGGTTCAATTGAGAGGCCTTTTCTCTACTTTTTTGAAGGACAAAGATAACCAATTGGTGTTGAACGGTGTAGTCCACGAATGCGACAGGCTTTTGAGAGAACAGGAGAATGACAATACCATCAAACTGAGTGACGAGTTCCATGCAATTTACGCCCAAGCCCTGTCTGAGTTGACTGTTTTCCTCGGAGAAGAGGAAGATGAAAAGAAGAAGTACAAACAGATGAATGAATTCTTCGAGGCGGCTTTGGAGAGATACAAACTCGGCGCAGAGACGTTTCCGGACTCAGATTTACTGGGCCTAGTGCAGACAAAAATTATTTTGCAAAGGATCCCGCTACAGTATATCTCGCAACTTTCTGTATTGGACAAAAATGATGAAGAGTACAAACTGTACGATCTGTTACAAACTGCTAAGCAATCATTCAAACTGGTACCCAGCGAGCTTCAACTAACGTACGAGGTTCTTCTCAGCTTCTATGATCTTTTGGATATCATCGAAACCTTTGAAGACAGGGACGAGCTGGCTGATGGGCTAGATAGTGATGAAGAAGACGAAGAAATTGTCGATGTTGTCCTACACGAAAATCATCCATTGAGTAAGATCAAGAAAAGCATGGAAAGCAACTATGAATGGTTAGAGAAGAAACTGGCAAATCTGTTTGACCTGGTTTCGAAAGCTCAAGCTGAGAAGAAGCTGTCCGAAAATGAGGGCACTTTGTTCACTGACATTGCTAGAACATTGGGACAGCTGTATTTGAAGTTGGCGGAAGGGCCTTCCAGGACATTCTCCGAATTAATGTACGATGATGATGATAATAATGAAGTTTCTGAGGAAGACACTGAAAAGGCCAAGATCGCTCAAAAGAAAGCTATTCCATTTGCAGAAAAGGCAATAAAATACCTAAAGGAAGCCAAACTTGAAGATGATCCTCAAACATGGGTAGACGTCGCTGAGGCAATCATTGACCTTGGTAACATCCATGACTACGAGTCAAAAGAGCAAGAGGAATGTTACGCTGAAGCTGAGAAAATACTGCGCAAGGCGAATAAGGCCTCGCACGGTAAGTACAAAGATATCCTAGATAACTTGTTAAGTAAGGATTAAAATCGTAAAGAAGTTCTTGATATTAATTAGCAAGATCCACTTTCCTATATTTGTTATATTAAAATCGCATGAATTACTTTCTATTTCTACCTTCTCTCTTCTCTTTACTACATGGTTTAGGCTGAATATCAAAAATGGATCAAAAACTGGAACTCTGAGTGCAACCAAACTAAGTTCCTTCAGGTTGAAGAAGCCTATCAGGTTCAAACGGCAGAAATCAAGATCGCCTAATCCATCAGAATGAGTTCCAGTGCTGCAAGTTCCAGCCTCGCAGCTTCAAGCAATGCAGCCAGCCTACAATCTGCCCGAAGCATCAAACAGATTGGTGAGACGGTATGGAAGAATCGTACAGTTAAGATGAATGCGGAACTATTTACGCTTACCTACGGATCTATTGTATCACAGCTATGTCAGGACTATCAGCGAGACTTTAAGAAGGTCAATGATCAGCTTTTCTCAATGGGTTACAATATTGGAATACGGCTAATCGAAGATTTCCTTGCTCGTACTGCGATTCCCAGATGTGATAACTTCGTGACTACAAGCGAAGTTATCAGCAAATGTGCGTTCAAAATCTTCCTTAACATAACTCCTCAGGTTACAAACATGTCCAGCGCGAAGAACACGTTCTCACTGATTTTTGAGGAGAACCCGTTGTCTGATTTCGTAGAACTGCCCATGGACGCTTCTAAGGAGCTTTGGTACTCCAATATATTATGCGGTGTGCTTAAGGGTGCGCTTGAAATGGTCCAGCTTGATTGTGATGTGTTCTTTGTATCTGATGTTTTGCGGGGACATAATCACACAGAGCTCAAGGTCAAACTGAACAGAGTATTAGAAAACGAAATGCCTGCCGGCGAAGATTGAATACATTGGTAAGGTAACCATATTCGGTGTTGGATAACGTTTCACTGAATTGTGTATGTAATACTAAATAAAATCGATCAAACAGTGCAATATCACTCTCCGTTACCTTTTTTCCGACGTTCCATGACTAAAGACGATATTTTAGAACTGTTGTCCAGGACTTCAACGTCAATGGACTCTTCTGAGTAATTATCAGTATCTTCGGCATACGAGTAGGGTCGGTCTGAAAAGATAGGAATTTCAGTTAGAGATCCTCTGGAGTTTACTTTGGATAGAGAATGTAACGAGTCTTCTGAATTAAGAGATAAAGAACGTTCCCTTGCGGGTTCCTCCGTTTTTAGATGAATTTCGTCGCTCTTCACATTGTCACGACCAAAGACGCACTTTTTTTGGAAGTCAGGAAATATTTCTGGCCCAAACTCATTACATACCTCATGCACTTGTTGACTCAACTTCAGTCTATTTTCCCTGAGTCTGTGATATGTGCGCGAAGGGTAAATTAATGACACCGTTAGCGGTTTAATTGATTTGATAATATCCATCCCTATTTCGCCAGTAACGAAACTCATGTATGTGCCTAACACAAGTACAACGTAGCAGTAAATGAAATATAGCACCTTGCTGTCAAAGATGAAATGAGGAACAATAAGCCACTCATATATCGAGGGGTATTTTCTTGTCAAGAAGACCATGATGCCCGAGTACACGATGTACAAGGTTGGAGCCATGGTCATGGCAACAACGATCTTCCATGTGGCAATTAAATCATCTCCTTTGATTTTAACAGTTGACTTCTTTAGACCTTCAAGGGCTTTCTTCTTAGAGAAATGATTGCAAGTGATGAAGATTGGACTGAATAGTATAACACCAGGTAAGGAAAGTAAGGCCATAAAATATAGTTGGAAGCTTCTTGCTAGCAAAGTCAAAGCCACGATAAACTTTTCTTCACGTGGGTGCAATTGGTCTACTTGATGATCTTTCAAGCCCATAGAAAAGAGTTCTGAATTGTAGTCTCTGATGGCTGCCATCAATTCTTGCACCTTGGGACTATCTTTTGCTTTTGAATAACCTAATAGCATCCTACGATTCAGTTCTACCACCATGGACAAAGGCAGAGTACCGCTACCTTTTCCGTGTTCAGAATTTCTCTTAATGGAATTTTGATACAAACGTCTGGCAGTCTGTATCGTCATTAGCGTATCGTAATCGTCAGCATTGATTGTAACCGAGTAGAGCGCATCCTCAATTTGTTTCAAAAGTTTTGACACCGCCGCCTTCGGATCCTTTACGTACTCCAATCCCATATCGCCGTCAACAATAATAGGTTCTGCATATTCTAATGTAGCTCTTGATCTGAATTTTTGCCTGTGGAAGTAATGCAATCCGCAAGGTACAACGTGAATCTTAAGATCCGGTTCAGCAGCAACCGCTCCCAAAGCCATAATAGCTACACCAGCTTTAATAGGAAGCAACGAAGGCCTGTCATGGGACCCACCCTCTGGGAAAATACCTACGCAACCTTTGGTACGCAGGTTATTGAAGACCATTTGGAACACTGTAGAGTTATCGATCTTATTTGCGTACAAGAACGGAGTAGGAGTAGTAACGCATTTCCTGACACGTTCCGTGTCTGCGAAGGGTTTTTGAAGCCTGATGGTGTTTTCATCGATGATCTCTTGAATCACTGCGCTGCTGATGTACCCTGGTAAACCGATCAACGACTTAGCAGTGAATGCCTTGTATGCGGAAACTTCGAAGTCTGCGTTCGCGCCTTCTGCACGAACCAGTTTCACCAAAGTAGGGTCTGAGTCATAGTCTGGCACGTACAGGTTCAAGCGCTTGTCCACTGGAGCCAAATTGTCCTGCACTCTGGCCACAGGAACCGCTCCGGTCCACGACCCGAACAGCCTCACGTACCGATTCTTCTTGATCGAGTTTTCGGCAGTCACAAAACACGTCTGTCTCGAGCGGGACCCCGAGATCTTCCTCGTTTGCGACATCACCAGGCATGGATCGATGAACTGGTTTGCGTGCGGCGCACACACCAGAATGGCGGCCGTGCCTTTCGGAGGAACATGATACGATCCTCGCACCTTGATTTCCCGGAAAAAAATCGTGAACACTACGTCGAATATGAACACCGCTACATCATACAGCCATGACCGCAGCGTGTACTGCTCTCCCGAGAAGTGGTTCACGAAACTCTCGTCAATCTGCGGTACCCGTGTCATCTTTTCTGCCGGTTTCTAATTTCTCCAGATCTCGAGCGAATTAAGGTTTAATGAAGAAAGGGTCTTTGCTAAAGCCTGTGGTTGCTGTCAGATACCCTGGTTATATGCCTTTCGGCATTCCAAGAGCCCAACAGAACCCGACCCACAGCCCAACAAGATTGCTCCAAAACTCCTGCAGCAGCCGTGCATTAATAATGGATCATCTTCGGGCATCTGAGCTTGTGTCCGAACCGCATCGGCCTGAGAGCTCAGAAAACGTAAACAGAGATCACGTGACCAGCGCATTTTTATCCGAACGGGGGTTTTCCGGTGTTTACGTTTTTTCTTTTGCTCGGAACCCGCGTCACGTGACACATACTCCCCGGCGGTGCCTTTGCCTCATTTGCCAACGGCTCAGCCCCCCGGCCCCTGCCCGCCGACCTCCCGGCAACCCAGCCCCCGCCTCCGGCCTTCCAGCGACTCAGCCCCGCGGCAGCCTGGCTGCTTTTGCGGCTGGTACTGTTGTACTGTCGTACTGTCTACCAGTCCCAGGCACCGGCAATGATAATACGTTCGAGAGCCAAAACGGGTCCCTTGCCAGAAATTTTCAGGGCTCTTTACTGTGATCCTCAGCCTCCCCAGTTCCTAGCACTCAGGGCACCTCAATTGACTCAGCCTTGCTCAGTGGTACATTGCGCTTCAAAGCCCGGCACCACAGAACACAAAGCAAACCGTTTCCGCTTTCAACTTGGCGATTGCGGGAAATCTGCGCCTCGGCGTTTTGCCCAGAAGAGCCGATATTTGTAAGTAAAGGTTTCGATGCGTAGATTGTATATAAACCGCATCGGCAAAAGTTGATGCAGAGAGATGAGATGAGGTAAAGCAGTGTACAGTTGAGATTTGAAAGAGAGTGATACCAAAAGCAGGGTTCAAAGGTTGAAGAAGCCGCTAGTGAGCAATAGATCTATTTTTAATGTCAAGTACTATAGCCACTGTAGCGTCAGCTGTGGCTACAGCGCTTCCCAGCGCTGTAGACTCATCAGGCGCCGATAGCTACTATTCCGGGGACATACCGAACCTCAGATTCAACAGCACGATGGCAGCGCTGTTCTTTTTGTTCATTTTGTACCACTTGGTGGTCGGAGTATATACCAGACAATGGTGGTTTTGCGGGTCGTTTGTGATCGCATGTGTGCTGGAGACGCTTGGATACGTGGGCAGAGCGCTGGCGCACAAGGAGCAGGGCTCGCAGGCGGACTATTTCATTATGCAGTTTGTGTGTTTGACGATTGCGCCGGTTTTCACCATGGCCGGAGTCTATTTCCAGCTCGCAAAACTGCTTGAGATTTACGGACACCAATTTGCGCTCTTGCCAACGCCGCTGTCTTACTCGTACATCTTCATCGTGTGTGATGTGTTGTCGCTGGTGATCCAGGCCATCGGAGGAGGCACTTCTGCGTCTGCCGTCAGAGAAAACAAGAGCACTGACACCGGCGATAACATATTTGTCGCGGGGCTTGCAGTGCAGGTTGCTTCCATGACCGTGTTCTTGTCCCTGTGGTTCCATTTCTTGTACGAGATTTATGTGAAGACCAGAGCAGAGTATCTGCAGGTGTCGCACTGGAAGTGGGGACAGCTGGCCAAGGTCTCCAGATTCGACATTGACCATCAATTCAGGGAGAAATACGCCATGATCAGAGAGGGCCATCGGTGGACGTTCCATTACTTCAACCTGGCGTTCACAGCTGCTGTGATCTTCGTGTACGTGCGTTGTATCTACAGAGTCGCAGAACTAGCCGAAGGTTGGGACGGCTTTTTGATTTCTCACGAATGGTACTTCATCATTCTTGACGCTCTGATGATGTCTCTAGCTACTCTGACCCTCTCAGTGTTTCATCCAGGCTGGGCATTCATGGGCAGACATGTTCCTATCCCAGTCACTGGATCTAAAAAGAACTCTGAAGATGTCGATCCACAAACTACTGAATTCGGACAAGAGAGCAAGAATGAGCCATTCGACGAAACTCAAGATCAACGGCAGTTCAATGAAGAGACCTCTGATTATAATTCAGAGAACAAGAATAAAACACTTTGATATTCCTTTTTTGAAATGATTCACTTCTTTTCACTTGTCATCGGGCAAGATCGTTCTCTAGACAAGTATTATTATCTTTTGATAAACGGTTTCTGCTTATAATACAGGGAGCATGCTACCTGTTTTGCTCCCGAACTGAACTATACATCTTTAATAACTCTATATTCCATAGGATTTCCTATTACACAGTTATTCATGTATATGCTTGCATATAGTATTTCAAATTCAGCCACGAACAACAGCCAGTTTGGTATCTTGAATTAACTGTCTTGGTAGAGTGATGGACAAATGTTCGTCTTTTTCGAGAAGTTCTCGACTCTCGTTGACCTCCATCCACTCGGATGCAAACTCGTTCAAATCCTCTAGTTCCAACGTCTTCGACCCCTCAGTGATCTTTGTATACAGGGCTTTCAGCTCCGTGAAGTCCAGTATAAACGTCGAATTTTCCCGCTCATAATTGCTTTCTTTACTCCAGGAACGATACAAATCAGGTGATATGTTCGCTTGAGTAATCGTAGTCGATTTCCATTCCATAAGGAATTTGATTAGAGTTGAGATATTAGGTGTCCATCTTTGGGGCGTGTCCACAATAAAAAGTTTATGCTCCGGTAATGTATGATGTAACTTAGAGAAGAGTTGGACCAATCTCGAAGGAATGTACAGTTCGCGCCCCTTATAATCTTTATTCAATCCATTCAGACTGGCAGTTACATGGCACCAATAGTCCATTTCTTTAAAATCCTGGGACATGAATCCCATATTGGAATCATATTCAATGTAGGCCTGCCTCCATTGCTCTAGCTCGTTATCATATTGGACCAAATCGCACGGCAGATAGTTGATAACATCATTGAGCATTGTGACAAAAACGGGATCTTCTATTTGGAAGTTAGAAGTTGTCGATAGTATCCCCTCATGCATGACGTGAATCTTAGAGCTCTTCATAGGCTTGGCCAAAGAGTCGGAATTCGTGTCATACAAGGGTATCAAATAGTACTTCAATCGTCCATAAACCTCATCACTAGCGAACCGCTTCAGATACCCACAGACATTCTCTGCCGTTCGTACGGCTGCCGGAAGATCTGTGTACAGACAAGCGATATTAAGATCATAGTACGGATAGTAATTAAGCTTGTATTCGACGTGTAGCCACCTGGCAAGGCAATGGGACACGATTGGCTGCAGCATATTGATCTCATTGGCAGTGCTGAGTGATGTTTTAGAGAAGAAGTTATTCCGCCTGCTGTTCGTAATGTTGTTCCATTCGATGAAATCCCTCAAGGCCACGTTAAAAGGACCCTTTGGCAATCCTTGTGACAGCAGCTCCACAATTTCAACCAATGGAAGAGACGCTTTGGACAGTCTATTCATGTTCAAATTTCGGGTCACCGGCACTGAATGGGAAACACACTAATATGATGATTGTATCGTTTTGATTCCAAATAAATGAATAGAACCGACTCTCACGTGTCTACTTGTGGATTAAGTGTCTGCAGCAGACCCACAACCCCCTTTGGATAAGTTTTATTTCTCTTTCCTCGACTCCGTTTTCAATGGTTCGATTTCTCAAGCTGAATATTATTATATTGGACAAGGTTTTTGATATCCACAGCCAACTGAAATACCACACAACCATAAGGATCCACCGTCCGTCGTTCCTGCTAACATCCTGGGTCTAAAATAAAGCCAAAAACATAACAATTGTACATGTATTGATAGCTTTGGGCCAAAATTGACCCCCACAGAGACAGCTTCTAGTTTCAAAAGGTACAGATCAAAATCATGAAGTTCCAGCTTCTTGCCCAAATCTATACATACAGTCTCCCTAAATTTGCACACTTACGAGTAGTATTTAGCACACTTGGAATATACATCTTACAAGCCTACAAGTAACTGTACCAAAATACTAAAGTCATCTTTATCTATCAATCGCCGATGATATCATAGTAAGCTCCAGCTCTGTCTAATATGTAAACACTAAAATGAAAAAAGTAAACATTATTGAAGACAAGACAGTGAAAAGAAAACGGCGCTGGGATCTGATAGGGTTCAGATCAAGTTCCTTACTGCCTGTAGCAGTCGAGAGATATATATCACTATGAATGTAAAGGAGCCACTGAATAATTTGAAGATATCCGGCATTTTTGGGTCGTCTTCAAGCTCTCGAACATGCTTTTCCACAGCTAAGGATCTAATAGCGTATGCAGCGTCTGGCGGAGTTGTGGTTGCACGATTAGACCTGGAGGTACAAGAGATTATCAGCCAGAGGTTTTTCTGTGCCTCATCAAAACCTCAGCGCCAGGACTCTTTCGCTGCTGGAAATGTTGCCAGGGATCAATTTGGCTTGCCCAAGCCTGAACATAGCATTGTGATCAAAGGAGACACCTGGAACGATAACGAAGACACTCCCGAGAAAACTCTGACAATTGGATCGGACCTCTCGCCGGCTCGATGCTCACCGTCGAAAATAAAAGACAGGATTAAAGAGATCTCATGTTTGTGTCTTTCTCCCGATGCGAAGTTTCTAATCGTGGGCGAAACAGGTCACCAACCTAGGATACTGTTATATTCGATGGCTCCTAATTCGAACGCTTATCCGGTTTTCGTTATCCATCAGCATAGTTATGGGATAGCTCAGTTGCAGTTCCATCCAGAGGACAGTTCCATTTTTACCAGTCTAGGTCTCATCAACGATGGATTCTTGCACATTTGGAAACTTTCAACGAACGGATTACGGCTGATCGCCAGCAATAAAAATTCTACTATTGTTCTGGGCCTCAATTGGTACAAAGATTCTGCACTCGTAACCTACGGAGTCAGACAGATAAAAGTGTGGAAGTTTGAAAACCCCAATAATCATACAACTACGGGAAAACTGACTATACCCAGAACCAGAACCGCAATTAAGGGAAAAAGTATCGTCTTGGGGTCTTTGATTGGATCTACTTTCATCGATTGTGAATGGTTGCGCGATGACCAATTGTTATTCTTGACAGATTCTCACCAGTTGATTCTTTACCAAAATGGCTCTCTAATCAGTCTTTACGACCTGGACGGCGATAAAAAATATGACAACATTGTCGTTGATTGGGATAATGACAGACTATGGTACTCATATGATGAATTTGTAGACTACATTCCGTTGGCAACTGTTTTGAGTGACCAGGAAAAGTTGAGACCAAGTAGTTCTGGTTCTGGTTCAAGAGGTGGCAGCCCGATAAAAAACTCACTACTAGATCAAAAACTCGCCGAAGTAGATCTGAACTCACGAGACAAGCACAAAATCCTAATGATGAAACTTATATCGAATGAAACTATTCTCTTTTGCACATCAAAAGGGGCGATAAGCATGATTAAAGATACCTTGAGACAAGTCTCTGATCCCTCTTTGAATGACATCAAAGTATTCAAAAAAATTGATGAAAAGACCGCGATTCTAGCTAGCAGGATGGGCGACATAAAATTGTTTGACGGAAAACGATTAGTGCAATTTGATATGGAGGTCAAAGATTTGTCCCTAGGCGAGGAATTAACATCAATTGCGTACAGTGAAAGGGATAGATTGCTTGCAATTGGGTATTCTACAGGGAGGCTATCGATTTTCAAAGGCAATTCATGCGAGTATGATGGATTGGTCCACAGTGCAGCAATAAATGATATTCAAATATACGAAACAGATGCCTACAAAGTAATCATCACAGTAAGTAGGGACCGAACAATAAATTTCTTCCAGGAAGTGAACGAAGAGTGGATTTTATCTCAAACGGTCAAGGATAACAAAGGCAATGTTTTGCAAGCAGAGTTATTTGAAAACAGCCTTTTCATTATATCCAGTGACCGCAGTGTTTCCTGTTATCGCTTAGACATAGTGAACAAGGAACTTAACGTCTCCAAAGAAATAATACTATCAGTGAAAAACTCCCCATTAATGTTACAAATCACAAAGAGTGATGTCGTTGTGTCTCGTGCGGACAAGACAATCCAAATATTTGATAGAAGTAACAATTATAATCCTCGGGTATTGAGACTTGTTGACGAGCAGGGTGATGGAATACTAGTTAACCACTTCTATGTCAATTCTGCCTGTGACCAGATTATATGTTCATCAACATTAGACAAGACAATCCGCTGTTTCAACTACATGACAGGAAAGTGTCTCAGTCAATACTACGCTCATTCTGATCCTGTAATAGGCATGTCCACAGTTGCAGACAAATTTGTCACAGTGACAGGAAACGGTTGTCTGTTCACTTGGGAAATGAACCTCAATTCCAATTCAAACGAAGAAGATGAAGAACCAACTATCAGATCTCTCGATCTGCCTACTGCTTCCACGGTCAGTTCAACAGTTTCCTCTCCTTCAACTCCGATCCGAAACTCAAAAGTATTATCTCCTATAAAACTGCAACATCCTACACCATCCACTTCCCCGCTCCGGCGAGACAGATCGGCTGCTACATCAAACAAGAGAGGAATTCTACCGTCTAGTCAACTGAAGACAAACAAGAATGAATTTGGAAACATTCTGACTGCTGTGAGACAATTAAGAATATCCTTAATGAATGACGAAGAGATTGAAAACCTGAATGAAATTAGGAAAGAAATATCGCTGATACATACAATACTTGAGCCCCACGACCATATCCTTGAAAGATTTGGTGAAGAGTTGATAAATTTGATGAATTCCAAAATGACTCAATAGTCTTCTTTAAACTTTCTTTCTTTCCTTGTAAAAAGCGCGAATATCAAACACAGATACCAAATCTTGTTACCGAGTCTGGTCAGCAGGGGTGGATTCGGGATATTTGTCTTTGTGTAAATGACGCTTTTGATAAAAGAAGGATGCTTGTCTTTTATACCTGCAGTCATATATAAGCAAAAAAGAGGAATATTTATGATGCTATACTAATGTAAAGTGATACTTGAAGCCTTAGCATGATGTTGGGTTCTCATTTCTCATGCTCGGGAAACTGATATGATAAAGCAGTCTGTGAGAAATATGCATGTTAAAGCAATCAAAATGAGATGGCTCACCGGAGGGGTCAACTACTCTTACCTCTTGAGCACCGAGGATAAAAGGAGAAGTTGGCTGATTGATCCTGCAGAGCCTGTTGAAGTTATGCAGCAGCTGAATGACGATGAAGTGAACAGCATTGAAGCAATTGTGAATACACATCACCATCATGACCACTCCGGTGGTAATGTGGCTATCTCTGCGATTCTTGAACAGAAAGGCAATGACGTGAAGAAAGTCATCGCCGGATCTGAGGGATCTCCGCTTGCCAATGACATCCCTGATCACCTAGCGACGTATAAGTTGGGGAAGCTTGATGTTTTGTGCATCAGGACTCCTTGCCATACACAGGATTCGATTTGCTTCTACGTGCGAGACCTGGAAACGAAACAGCAGGCTGTTTTCACTGGAGATACGTTGTTCAATGGTGGCTGCGGCCGGTTCTTCGAAGGCACTGCCAATGAAATGAACGAAGCTCTTAACGTCAGGCTACTGAACCACACAGAAAAGTCTAACTGGCATAACATCATGGTCTATGCAGGCCATGAGTATTCTCCAGGAAACGTTTCGTTCATCCGCAAGCACATCTACTTGAAACCGAACGAGAATGAGAGTTTCGACAGATTCGAGGCCTACACCCGTGCCAACGACGTAACTGCAGGCCGTTTCAGCATTGCTGACGAGCTCTCCTACAACCCGTTCATGCGCCTTGACGATCCGATCGTCAGAAGACAGGTCGGCGACCCTGAGGGGAAATGGTCCCACGCTCAAGTAATGCAAAAGCTCAGAGAGCTCAAGAACAAATTCTGAACCCAACCGCACGTATCGTGCCTATGCCTGTGTTCGCTAAACCTATTTATTAACTAAAAACTCTTTACAGCTCTTAGCATGTCAAAACCTACGTTAAACAATGTGTGGATCCGCAGCACAAACTCTGCGCCCGCAAAAGAGGCACAAAGACCCTGTCTTAGGAAACAAGTCTCCTACAGACAGCCAATCCAAGTCCTAAGACGTAGATATCGGTGCTTCGTAAACAGCAGCAACTTTTTTGTCGCTTCGTTCAATCTCTCTCCGTTGTCCACGCTCAGCGACGTCGCAGGTTAGAAGGACCTCAAATCGCCAAGTTCTTATCTAAACAGAGAATAATAAGATTCCGAAGCTTTAGGCAAAAAAAAGAGCCGTCAAAAGACCCAACAGAAGTTATATATTCATTTCATGAGTCCAATGACAGTTCTGGCAGAATCCTCTGAATTTATACTCTGAAGATTAAAGGAAAAACCATATCTGATTACCCGGCCTTATACATATTCTGATTCTTAGGTTAGGGAATTTAAGGATCAGCTTAATAGTTACTGCTGTTAGGTTCTACAAAACATATGACTTGCTGTTCAGGGGTCCCAGAGAGCCTTTCAGGTGACAGGAATTAAATAATATATTCACCAGATAATTGTTGTTCAGTTTTGTAAGAATTGAGTGGTGACAGAGGTATATTATAAGACATACATCACAGGAAAATGAGCGATAAGATTAAAGACAAGGCTGAAGACGTTCCAATTGAGGAAGCCGTGGAGGTTGAGACTACTAAAGATGCGAGCAAACCTGCAGATGAGGGTGAGAACATTGAGACAAAGGTTGGAGATGAGACGGTTGCTGGAAAGAAAGATACGGAGGAACACAAGCCAGACGATGAAGAGGACGAGGCTCGGCCTCCGCTTCCGGAGCGCAAGTCCACGTCGCCCAATATTGAGACTGAAAACCCAATGCTGAAGCAATTGAAGGATGCGTTTCCTGGAATAGAAGAGAAGTACGTGAAGGCGGTTTTGATTGCGTCGCAAGGCGAACTTGACCCGGCTTTCAACGCTCTGTTGTTCCTTTCGGACCCTGCGTTCGAAAAGGAAGCGCCATTGCCCACCAAGCCCGTTGCTGCAATGCATGGAAAACCTGCTGCACGCTCCAGACAGCAACTAACCCAATTGGAACAAGACGAGTTGTTGGCAAGACAATTGGACGAGAAGTTCAACAAGCACGGCAGCAGACAATCAGCCGAGCGGGCTGCTAGAAACAGAAGAATCGAACAACGCGAGCGTGATTACGAGAGGAAGTACGGATCAGGAGCTGCTCGCCGTGGACGTGATTCTGACGGGTACAGGTACGGGGAAGACGGCAGCGGGGAAGAGGATTCTTTTAGTACCTTTGTCGAAAAGGACCTCCCTCAGATCAGAGACAATCTGAACCGTAACATCCAGGAAACCGGGAAAAAGATTAGCACATGGTTTAGCGGAATAAAAAAGAATTTGGTGGACGATGACTCTGATTACGACAAGGTTTCTGCTCCCAGACGTGACAACTCGAGATTCAACTCTTTCGGCGACCGCTACAGCGGAGAAAAGCTTGACGGAGCCGCAAAACTGCAAAACGCAGGTATCACTCTGCAGAATGAAGACCTTGATTTCGAGTCCGACGACGACGTGCCTCCTCAGCTACCCTCCAGAGCCCATAAGGACAAAGTTGTGGCTGAAACTACTTACATAGACACCCCAGAGCCCTCCAAGAACAAGAACAGCAGGTCTCCACTAAGAACAATCCCACCACACTCCAGCTCACCATCCAAGAAGCAAGCTGAGCCCAATACCGACAAGCCGCAGCCCGCCACTCCCTCGAAGGAAGAGACTGGCTCCACCAACTTGGAGGACAAAGACATTATCGTAGACTCAGACCTTGAAATCTAGTCCGTACGTTTCTACAAGAGGCACAGTCAGAAATGTTATGACACATTATTCTTCAATTGTTTTCAGATAATGTAGATAAGGTTGTAATGTAGTATCTCATCATGTTGTACCTCTTTTCAAGACCCGCAAATTTTACAGACTTTTCCTGAACCTTCAAGAGACATTCTGTATAATGCTGGAGTTAAGTGGAGATTCTTGCCATCCTCAGTTCAACTGACTGAAGGCCCTTTCCGTTTACTCTTCTCTACATGACATTGTTATCCATTGAACATCGGTTGAAACTTTTTCAGTGAATTTATACTGTAAGATGGTGAAGCTATTACATGTCTTAGGGCAGTAGCACCGGAATAACTGGATAATCTCTGAAAGTTCTTCGGTGCTAGCCAGGCGGTAGTAACGCAGCGGCTAAGTAGACGTAACTGGGCACTCAGGGAACTTTCCCAGAGAACACTTCCAGTCTGGGAGTCCATAAAGACCCAAACCTGTTTCCAATCACGTGACACAAATTAATTTCACATAAAGTTACCCGGCCTTGCACAGTTAAATTAAAGAATTTTGCAATAAGAGCATCAATAGCGAAAAGGTACAGGCTGAAGGTATGACTGTCGATGTTTAGAAAGGGGTATTGAAGGCCTCTGAGAGTAGTTTTGTGGTTTTAAAACACACCAGCGACAAATTTCAGCCTCCAGAAACACAGTGTGTCAATTCTCTGCGCTGAGAGTACCGTTCAATAGTGTTTGTTCGGCCTCTGCAAGGTATAGAAAGAGAAGGCCGTTGGTGACAGGTGTTACTACCGGTACTGTTCGGCAAAAAGAGCGATAGAGCCGTTTTGGAGCGTGGAATTGGGATCTACAGTGCGTGGGCTAACATAGAGCGATGAGTGGACAGCAGGATCAGTCGATCATCACGCAAGTGTCGCAGGACCAAGGATCGGCTAGCCCAGTGCTAGGCCAGAATGGATCGTATATCGACTACGAGCAATACAATGAGGAGGACACGCTGATTCATTTAAACATTCAGGAGAAGCATTGTTATATCACGCGGTCACAGCTGATGTCACTGCCTGAGTCTCTGTTGCTGTGCTTGTTTCCAAGCGGCGTGTTCATGAACAGAGACGGCCAAGTCATTACAAACCTGACGCCGGAAGACGAAGTGTACATCCCCAATTTCTCTGTTGAATGTTTCGAATACATCATGGATGTGTATAACCAAGCGTACAATGACTTTTTTAACTACCCAGTGAACGAGATATTCAACCGCAAGGAGCCAGCTTCCGCTGGAAGCGGCGCAAGCAAGTTTTTCGGGCTTGGTGGTTCATCTTCTCACAGCACGACTTCCTCACAAGAGTCTGAGATCCTTCATGAAAAACCAGGCATAATTGTGTTAAGGGAGGATTTGGATTACTACTGTGTTCCGCAACTGGAGATAGAATATGAAGGAGGTGTCTCAGAACAAGAGAAAGAAGCACTATTGCATAGTTTGATGGTACAGGTTAAACTGGCTGCTGGCAGTCATTTGTTGGGACAAACGTCCGTATTCTTAGGGTTGAAATCCTCTAATAGAGCGAAAATTTCGACCAAGAGCTCCGTAGCGCCTGGAGCAAACAAACTGGGTCCTGCAGAGCAACATCTAATGGACATGCTATGCTCTTCTGGCTTCCATCATGATTCAAAATGGGGTAACAGATATCAGGAAATGGATAAAACAGTCATCAGCTCTTTGTCACTGTGTAGGCTGGCTAACGAAACTACAAGCGAGTTCAGGGAACTTGTTGCTGCCGCAAAGGCCAAATACGATGATGACCAGAAAAGCATCTCTTCTTCAATCACAAACAATGATGGGCTTTCATCCACTAAATCTGCGTCTTCTGTATCCCTAACTCCCACCCAGTCTAGAACTGACGTGAAGCGTAAGTCAAGACTGTCCATGATCACGGACAATGTACGTCCTCGGTCCATGTCACGAAATAGATCCGCCTCAAGACAGAGAGGCTCCGATCCTCCAACGCTGTACGAACTGGTCCCTAAACCTGAAATCAACACAAAGTTGCTGTTATTTTGGAAGAAGCCTGCGAGAAAATGCTGGTGGAGCCAAGAGTACATTGATCTGGAGATCAACTTCCCTGCTAACTACAATAACGGCGTTCTCACCGTGCTGCAGGACACCACCAAGATCCAGAAGATAAAGATCCCGGTGAGAATCCACATCAGAAGAGTATGGACCCTGGAACTCTCTATTGTCGGTATGCAATAGCACTATCGGTGAAATGATCTACATAATATAGAAGGATATATTACTTGTCCAGATCTATCGAAATTATATGCAATCTCTTCTGACCTTCTTCCTCCGATTGTATCATTACCGTTCCTACCATAATTCAAGACCGCTAATTATTCAGGAGACAGAAGGGGTTTGCTTCTTGTAATCCAGCATTATTTGGCGTTATATTATTGCTTTATAATATCATTTGGTATTACGCATACACTTTTATAAATCAAAAGACACAACTAACTGAGACCTGACGCATCTTTGAGAATCAATCACATTAGCCCTAAAAGATCTAAACAAATCTTAAGCAACCGTTCCTTCAGATGCACCACAGCCGATTTGCCGTTGCTGATAATTTAGGTTTTCATGTGATATCCGAAAAAGCAAGGTTTGATTATCAGGAGGTAGGCTTAAATCTCGATTATGTCTCGACTATGTCTTCCCTTTAAGTACAGATGTGTATCGGAGTTGTAGAATAGCGGTACTGTGTCCTTTATTCACTACCCAACTGACAGTACTACCTATTCAGTTGACCTGAAGCACAGACTCTGCGACTCTGGTAGTCGTTTTCGGTGGAAACTCATATCCCATTTTGGTGATGTTCCAGTTTGTACAAAAGACTGTGTATGTGGTGTGGAAAGTGTTCCAGACCCTCTGTCGAACCATCGCATGGACGATGATCGTGCCATTTATTTTACTGTACTGCTACGATTTATCGCTGTATGCTTACCGTCTGGCTACTGTGGCTCTTAGGCGCACAACGGTGGAAATGAACAGTATCGGAGCTGTGTCCTCAAAATAGCATCAAAAGTGATAGACCGCAACATAGCGCCATAAAATATGATAATATTCACGACCAGTGGATCCTAAATCATGACAGCCATCCAGGAAGTTTTCGCTGCCGCAAGATGCCGTGCAGGTCAAACTATGCTTCATTAGTTTAAGCTGATGTATAACCAGATACTTTGGATAAGAACCCGCTTTGATCTTGCAACATTCAAGGAAATTATGGTGACAAACGGCATGGGACAGATATACTATTAGATCCAGAGGATCAAGTCCAATGGGTGACCGCTGCTGACAGTTCGTTAGCATATACGTAATGCCTATATAAATGCATGGTCGGGTAACTGATCACATACTACGAACCTAATCGAATTTCATCAATTTCTTCCGTAAAGGTTGATTGATTAGTAGCCATTGAAACTGTTAACGATGAAGCGTTAGATAGGATGTATACAAGACTATAGAAGCTAATTTAGTTATTCTAAGCAGGCCATCTAGTTCTAACTTCAAACCACAAAAAAGAGAATAATGTTTGGTATTCCAGGTGCCCCAGTTGATGCTGCCCCAGCTAAACAATCTAGATTTGAACAGTTCAAGCAGACTCCAGCGTTCCCAGTATTGATCCACACTGCGTTGTTCGCTGCTGGTGTTGCTTTCATCCAATCGTCTGTTATTGAATTGTTGTCTCCACAGCTTTAGAGAGCGAGGCTCCAAAGCACAAGAATCGTGCGCGGATATCTGTATATAAAGGTTATATGTCTGTAATTTAACGAAACGCAACGCAGAAGCATGAAGCATGAAGCATGAAGCATGAAGCATGAAGCATGAAGCACTAGATATAAAGCACCAGCAGGTTGGGACTCCTTGACCCAGGTGCCTTTACAGAAAACTATAGGAAGATTAGAATATAGACAGTTACAGACGATCCAAAAAGACCAAAGATACTTAAATTCAAGCAACAAAAAGTGATTCATCAATCGTGGATTCCATGTTGTTCACGCGTTAAATTGGACTCATGGCAGTACGAAACTTTTGGGAAACAGGTATCCACGCAGCAGATAATCGTTTGCCAAAAGGTCCCGCATATAAGGCGTATTCGGAAGATGAAAAGAACCTTAAAAGGTGCATCATGGCCACACAACCTAACGCAAGGTAGTAACAGGAATAGCGAGGACGGATCCTCGACTGGCCACTAGATGAATTCGTCAAACAATATTTTGGAAGGATTGCCAGAAAGATAAAATTGCACGCTTTAACCAAGCTCAAGCTATGAAAACGTGTCCCTTTACTGTAGCCAGTTTAGTCGGATAGGACAGTCCACAAAGCGTACAACATACCTGGGAAGAAGAATAGAATGGTCAAAACGATGTCCAAGATACATTCAGTACCCCAACCACGAGCCATGAAAACGGCAACTGGAGGCAAGAAAAGAGCTGTTTTGATACTTGATACCTTTGCATTCACAATGGGTTCCGAACAAACATAGTCACGGAAAAAATATCCCGAAGACTAGAGATTCAGCCCATATTTCATGCATAGATAGCGATGGTGTTAGTGAAAAGAGCTTAATCAGTCAATAAATCACTCATAAATTGCAATTAAAACAAATGTATCGTCCTCTCATATAGGCGCAAACACCTCGAATAAATTGCAGACTTTTGAAAAACCCACTATTACATACCGATAATGATGTTGATGATCTTAGCAGAGTCCATGTTGTGCTGATTGGTGCGTACGGGTGCGAGTCTCAAACGATTCTACCAAACTCCAGGATAGGGGAACATTGTTTACTGTAACTTTATTGTTCCTCTTATATCTTAATCTATAGCTATCCGGTAACAAGAAACGGAATACCGAAACAGCAAGACAGATGGTCACGTGATCATATTGGAAGCTGTTTAGAAACCTTTGTGATGTAGCAATCGCATTTACTTGACATGAGATCTGAAAGGTGCAACAGAGTTCTGATGTAGTGATTAATTATACAATTATGTGTGGATTTCGGTTTCACCCTTTCAAGGCCTTTTTTACTATGCTTTCCATTTCATCCAGGTCGTCTGTTGGGACCTTAGTGATCTCAATGTCTCCAAAGTATTTCTGGATGGCAGCTAAGACCTCGTAGGATTTCTTGTCGTGAATGAAGGAGATTGCAACACCGGTACGACCAAATCTACCGGTACGGCCAATTCTATGAACATAGGTAGATGGGTCCGCCTGGCCGTTTTGCAAAGTTGGCAAATCGTAGTTCACCACCATGGAGACAGTTGGGATATCTATACCACGAGCCAAGACGTTGGTAGTGATGAGGACCTTAGATCTGCCCTCTCTGAAATCGTCGATCAGCTTGTCTCTGTCCTGACTTTGCAAGTCTCCGTGAAGGATAGAGACCTGGTGGCCCTCTTTCTTTAGCTTCGCATAGAGCAAGTTGGCTGTTTGCTTTGTCTTCACAAAAATGATAGACGATCCAATTGTTAAGAGCCCATAGAGCTCTGAGAGAATTGTATATTTGTGTTCTTCGTTGTCACAGTCCATAAACAGCTGCTTGATTGCGCTGACGTTCACTTCGTTCTTCTGGAGTTCAAGAGAGACAGCCCTGGGAATGATCTTCTTTGCATACTCACGCACACCATCGTCGAAAGTAGCTGAGAACAAAACCAACTGGCAGCTCTTTGGCAAGAATTTCTTGACACGGATACATTGGTCTCCAAGCCCTTGTTTGTCTAACATGTTATCAGCCTCATCTAAGACAAAGACCTTGATCGATCCCAAGTTTAACATTTTTCTACGGATCAAATCAAGAACTGTACCAGGTGTTCCAACAATAATATTGGCAGTGATGGGTTTATTTCTTTCGAAGGAGTCTGGCACAACCAACTGCGAGGTTACCTTGGTCAGTTTACCCATTTCTTGGATGACTTCCAAGGTTTGTCTCGCCAATTCTCTTGAAGGAGACAAACAAATAGCCTGTGTAGCGTTGACATTAGGGTCAACACGAGTCAACATTGTTAGGGAGAAAGCAGCAGTTTTACCAGTACCAGATTGAGATTGGGCAATCATGTTGTTTGGAGGGTCTCTGATCAATAGTGGCAAAGCCTTTTCCTGGATCTTGGAGGGTTTCTGGAATTTCATCGCATACAACCCTTTCAGAAGCTCTTCAGATAGACCCAACTCTTCAAACGATTTCACACTGTACAATGGAGAGTTGGCATCAGCTTGCAAATCTGCCAAATTTACTTTAACTTCATACTCAGAATTTACCATATTGGTAGAAGCCTGTTTCTCAGGATTCTCATCCTTCTTCACATCGCTAGCAGCATCCTTTGGATCTTTCACCCCATCGTTTGCGACTGGAGTATTGTTATCCTTGGATGGCTCTTTGATGTTCAAACGAGCCATGAGATCACTAGCTTCTTTACTTAATTGAGCCATGATGTAAGTTTCCCACGGATTGGTTGATATCTATCTTTATGTGTCGAACAACACCTCAATATCAATAATCAAGGAGCCCACGGTTAACTAATCTCTGATAGTTTGGATCCGCTCCTGCCTCTTGTTCGGATTCCATCACGATTTGACGATCTGTTGGTAGAACTTTGAGATTATAATAATGTTACCCTACTGTTTAAAATAGTACATTGATACATATGACATACCGCTGTATACGTTGGAAAATAGGTATATGACAAAGAAGAGGGCAGTCCGGATGTGGACTGCTCCTGGAATATCAAAAACTTGGTTATTGATTGCATATAATAGAATTGAATTTATTGTGACATTGTAGTCTAGTCGCAAAACAAAAATGTGGAATATCTTTAAAGTTGGGAAGATGCGTGGTTGGGGAATGTCTTGGTGACAAAATGCAAATTATTTAGATCCTGATGCAATGCCAGAGGCCTTCCCTGATACACTCTCACTCATGTTATCGGGGATCCAGTCCAATCCCAGTCTTTGATAGACCTGTAGTTGACAATGAGACCAGATCATTGATTTTTCTTCTTTCGTTAGCGAGACTTTACTGGGAACCTCGATTTTATGAGCTGAAGCTTCAGCAGCGTGTTGCTGTTGTTCTAGTTCTAACTGTTCCTCCAGCTTAAGCTGCGAATTCCGTAGCAATGTCCTCCTGAGTAATGATTTCTTGGCTTTCTTTGGTATAAGAGATGGCGGAGGCATGTTTGGTCTTCTGACCGAACTCATTTGAGCAGCTTGTGCTTGTTGTTGCAATTGATTTAGTTTCCACTTCTTGTACTCTGACGAAGAGCGCTTGAAATCAAATCTGCATTGTGCTTCTACTGCAATGTTCAACAAGTAGTTTTCAATGATGTTCCTCCATTCCGGTTTAGAAAGCTGCATCACTGGTTCGTGGTACCCTATCAGCTCTTCATGCCTCCTTCTAGCAGACGACACAGTGTACTGAGCACTGGTGAGTTTGAATTCATAGTCTAGATTGGCCTCGAGGTACAAATCCGAAGTGACCAATGTCGATATTATAACGTCGTCTGGAGAATTCAAGGGAAGAAGCTGGAACCTGAACTGCGTTGATTTTGGTGCCTGACCGTCATTGCTGCTCTGCTGCGGGTAAAGCTCGATAATTGGTATCTGCCCCATCCATTCGGGACGTAACGAATCTATGATGAGTAACGACCTTACGTCGTTCAATTCCCAGTCCAACAACTCTCTTTTCGTGAACTGAGGTCTGCCGTTACTCATCAAATTTTGGGGGTTCATCAAAATATCAGGGCTGTACATGTCGTAAAATATGGTTGGCAATGCTTGGTCCAGTGTTAGCACCAGTGGTTTCCTGTTGTCTACGTCCACAAAGGACGTGGCATTCGTGCCCTGTGTGCCTGTAGTGTCCAGCGACGGCATCGAAAATACCGACGAGGACGCCTGTGAAGATGCTGTGGTGACGCCCGTCATCACAGAAACGTTATCTGCGGCGGCATCGCCGCGGCTGAAACCCGACCATGAGTTTCGGCTCTTGAAAGAATGCATAGAGCGCGCACTGCTGGAAGATGAGCCTGCACCTCCCGCGCGCTTTTGCAAGAGCCGCTTTTTGATCTCATCACGCGCCCTGTTAGCGAACTCTGGAGGCGCATTCACAAAGTCTTTCTCCCGTACCATGCCGCGGCCCCCCGTTGCATGGTCCGTGGGGCCTCCCGGCTGGGGCTGCGCCCCAGGATGCTCAGATATCGTCGACAGTTCGTTCGACTTCTTTTTCGTTAGCAGCCCCAACGAAAGATGCGAAGATGTAGTTGGCGGCGGCGAGACAAACATACCGATGGCTTGCTCTGCTTCTCAATGGCTGTGCAAGTTCAAAACTGGTGACCCAGACGTCTGTAGCCTGCAATATCGAATTCCTGATCCCTCTTTTTCCGGTTCCTTTTGTACCAACTCAAACAGCCCGCAAAAGATGGACGTGTCTGACACCGGATCTGCTCCGCTCAAAGCGCTCTTTATCCTAGTTCCCGAACCCTGAAACTCTGATTCTGCGGAATGACCCACGATTCAGAATATCCTGATTCCCTCTGTTCTAATCTCTGCAGACTTCTCTGCTTTCTTGTCTTTTTTCTTACAATTTCCAGATCCTTAAGGTTTTTCCTTTAATTCCACGGTCTGGCAGATGTGAGTCCTCTGAAAGTACACTTGGTTGTTGGTCTACACTTAACGCTGCTGAAAAAAAACAAACCCTCCTGCGCTCTGGCCCTGACCTCCAAAGATTGCACGTCTTATTGGCCGTGTCTTACGCTCATATGACCACATATGATCATATATACCATCTTGTTCTTGGAATCACATTAGCACACATTAGCACACATTAACGTATGGGGCAAAATCCGGCTGCGATGGAAGAAAACCGCAGACGCAGAGTGTGGAGTGGCGTGTCGGCGTAGGAACTGGAACAAATCAGATTTTTTCCGACACATTAACCCGTGCAAACACGCGCGGGAAAATCGTAGGGGTTTCCCGAAGCTGATTGCGGAAAATATTGGGACTCCGGGGGGGGAAAAGTGTGTGTGGTGTACGGGTTGTTCGGGGAATTGTTTGTGGGGCACAGACGCAAGGGACGAGCAGAAGTTTATCCGGAGCATGTTGGTCCGGATCGGAAAAAATGCAGAAAGGCCGATGCGATCACGTGACGGCTGGTAAAGTTTCACCGGATGAGAGTCAGCCAGTGATGGAGCTCATCGGACGCAGAGAGCAGCGAGAGCAGACGGCTGGGCTGGCTGGGCTGGCTGTGTAGGCAGTGCAGGTGAGTTCAATGCCAGAGCATTGGACGGCGGTAGGTCAATGCAGCAGCACGAGGTATATGGGTTTGGGTCCAATGGAAAGGGACAATTGGGCGTCGGACATGAGTGCGATCTGATTGTGCCGCAGCTCAGCTTCACGGCCCCGGGCGTAGGTGTCAAGAAAATAGCGTGCGGCGGGAACCACACGCTGCTGCTGCTAGAAAACGGCTGTCTGTACTGGTGCGGAGACAACAGCAGCGGACAGTGTGATTGTGGGACAGAAGCCAGGTCTGTTACGTGGAGGCAGGTAGAAGGCAGGTACGTGGATGTAGCGTGCGGGTGGGAGTGCAGCGTGGCGATAGACAGCGAGGGATGGGTGCGGACGAGGGGCAGAGGAGACAAGGGAGAGCTGGGCGTGCCTGGGCTGAAACTGCAGACGGACAAGTGGAACTTTTTGTTTCAGTGCGATGAGGTCGAAGCAGCACGGTGTTACTCAGCGTTCCAGCACTGCGTTGTGGTTCACGCAGGCAGAGTGTACGCCTGGGGCAACAACAGAAGGGGCCAGACGTGCGCTGTCGGGGACTACGCCAAGTTGAAAATCATCGACAGGCCAACACTGGTGTACGAGGCAAAAGAGCCACTACAAGGTCCCATTGAGGTGTCGCTGGCCAAGGACAGCTCGTGCATTCTACTCCGCAGCGCAGAGGAAGGTTCACGGTTTGTTTTGTGGGGTAGATTATCGGAAGAGCTGGCGGTTCTGCACCGCAAACTCGACGCTGCGCACGCTACGGTTAAGAAAGTCGATTGCATGTGGTCTTCGCTGCATGTGCTAACCGACCAGAGCCAGGTACTCAGCATTGGAAGAGGCGTGCACGGCCAATTGCTGCATGAGGAGATCCCCAAGAAAACCGTCTCGTTTGCTGCTGGAAGCGAGCATGGCGTGCTGTACACAAAAGACCAGGAAGTCTACTGTTGGGGATGGGGCGAACATGGAAACTGCGGGGCATTGTCTGCCGGACGCACAGACCCCATTAATGACAAGACCAACGTCGTCAGCCCGTTGAATCTCGTCAAACGGTTTGCTGATGCCCGGGTAGAGAAGGTCTTCGCAGGGTGCGCGACGACATGGATCGTTATTATAAGGCCTACACGACAAGAAAGCTGTTAAGAAGTACCTTTCCCATATTCATGCTATCACCAGCGTAAACTGGCTCACATGGGAAATATGTATAGACTCCTTGATCATTGATCTCAGAGACTCGTATCACGGAGAACAGCACTGGAAGATCTCAGATCCCTCAGAAATTCGCTGAGAACGGCCTGAGCCGTTCTCAGCGAACAAGGATCCAGAACACGTGTTCCCCGTTTCTTTAAAAGTCTCTGCGATCCTAAACCGAAACTATGAACGCAAACATGGGAAGTAATCCGCAGTTCGTAATTATTTCAGCGGCATCTAATTCAGATTTCCAACTAAAACCTAGCCCTTTATATAGTGGCAGACCGAACTTTCGAAAAAATTTCTGATCTGCCAAGAGATTACCCGGATGTAAGGCCACAGACAGAGATCGGTGATCACGTGATATCAGGGTAACCGATTGACTTGATTTTGAACCAGAAAAATTGCAGATGGCACCGAAAAGCATTAAACGATAAACTTGAGTTTATAGATAATATAGTACATAATGACGAAGTTTAGTTATTGTTTGAAGATATTTTAATTTGGTATAGCTCTAGTCCGGTGTTTTACTATCACATTTGGTTTAAGGACTACTAAAGAATCCTAGCAATTGAAAAGATCTACAGTAGCAGCAGTTTTGGAAGGCTATTCTTGCTGGCGGTTGTTGTCTTAGGATTGGATTTTGAATTGTTTACATAGGGGAATTGGAACAGGACAGATACTGCAGAGTGACAAGACAAGGCCTTAGGGGTTTGAGGATCAGCATTGCAAGCAGAAAGTTTTTCAGGAAACGTATTGCCCGATTTTATCGTCGAAGTGAGGTTTTTTTAGTTTCTGAGAATTAAAATTGATACAGTTAGAAAGACAACGCGCGAGCCTAAGCACATGAACTATCCGCCTCCGTTGTCTGGGTTCCAGAAGCCAGGAGGGCAAGCGGTGCCTCAGATGGTGGGCACGCCGCAGGGCGTGGCTCAGCAGCTGCATCAGCACCCACCAGGCCTCATGGCAAACCAGGGAAACCATCAGAACAGTCAGATGAATGGGATGATGCCAATGATGGTGCCCGGCGGAAATAACGCGCCAAACAACAACATGGGGACGCCATATGCTGCACAGGCCGCACTGGCTGCGCAGCAGATGTCAAACGCCAGTAATCCACTGTGCCATCCTCATTTGACGGACACATCATTGATGAATTCACCAATATGGAAGCTTCAACTTCAACTCGCGGCTATCTCAAGACAATCTCTCGGACAATCCAACATATACGCAAGACAAAATGCTATGAAGAAGATGCTGAACAACCAGAACACCAATACGGGCACTCTCGGCGGGCCTGATGGCAACCAGCAACAGGGAGAACAGCAACCTCAACAGCCTCAACAGGCCGGCCAACAATCACTCCAGCAGAATAATACAAACGATGCGTCCATGTCCTTGGTCGAGCATACAAAGAAGCTTTTAATGGATATGGCATCTTCTGGTGGCAATGATGGAAACGGTATCCCTAATGCTAACTCGGATGTGAACTCTGCGGGCTTCTCTACTCCGAATACACCAAAGGCAGAACTGCATCCAAATACACCAGCATTACTCTTGCAGCATAAGAAGCTATCCCAATATAATATCGATGAGGATGATGAAATTGAACACCGCATGGTCGCTCCAACAAACTCGAAACACGATGATCAGTTATGGCATGCCTTAGATTTGTCAAACCTAGCACTATTCAACTTGAGCGAAAAACTCTTCCAGTATGAGTTTTTGACGCGTTTATATTTGAATGGTAACAACCTGACAAACTTACCTTCATCTATTAGAAAGCTCAGAAATTTGAGGGTTCTGGATCTATCTCACAATAGACTTACTGAACTTCCCAAAGAATTAGGAATGTGCTATCAATTGAAGTACTTGTACTTCTTTGATAACATGGTGACCACTATCCCATGGGAGTTTGGTAATCTTTTCAATCTTCAATTTTTGGGATGTGAAGGAAATCCTTTGGACAAAAAGTTGGTAAAAATTTTGGCTGAGAAATCAGTTACCGGTCTTATCTTCTATTTAAGAGACAATGCCCCAGAGATACCATATGTGAATGATAGAAAGTTCATCGAAATATCTGCTGATGGAGAGCCAGTGAATGAATATGATTCTTTACATGAAAATTCTGCTCATACTCAAAACAGTTTACTGAAGAACAGTTTCACATTATTGTCGTACAACACTTTGTGTCATCACTATGCTACTCCAAAAATGTACAGGTTTACTCCTTCATGGGCGCTAAGCTGGGACTATAGAAGAGAGAAATTGACAGAACAACTATTGGACTTCGACACTGACGTCATATGTTTGCAAGAAGTTGAAACTCAAACTTATGAGGAATATTGGATGCCTTTAATGGAGAAACATAATTACAGAAGCTTGTTCCATTCAAAGACGAGAGCAAAGACTATGAGTTTGAAAGATTCGAAAAAGGTGGACGGTTGTGCAATCTTTTACAAGAAAGATCAATTCCAGCTTCTCTTCCAAGATTCAATTGAGTTCAGTTCCGCATGGAGAAGTCACAAAAAGTTCCATCGTACAGAGGATTACTTGAACCGTGCCATGAATAAAGACAATATCGCACTTATTGCCCAGCTAAAACATCTTAACACCAATGAAAACGTTTGGGTTGTTACAACACATCTACATTGGGATCCACAATTCAATGATGTCAAAACTTTCCAAGTCGGTGTAATGTTAGATTACCTGGAGAATTTAATCAAGCAGCAGAACCATATCAACAATGTGAACGAAATCAAAAAAGTGCCTATGGTCATTTGTGGTGATTTCAACTCACAACTTGATTCTGCAGTAGTAGAGCTATTCACTAGTGGCCACGTCACAGGTTCTCACAAGGATATTGACAAAAGAGATTTTGGTTACATGTCTCAAAAGAATTTCTCCCATAATTTGGCCTTGAGGTCCAGTTACAGTGCTATTGGCGAACTGCCATTCACAAACATGACTCCATCGTTTACCGACGTCATCGATTATATTTGGTATTCCTCCCAAGCTCTACGTGTGCGTGGCTTACTAGGCAAGATTGACGAAGAATACGCATCCAAATTCATTGGGTTCCCTAACGATAAATTCCCCAGTGACCATATCCCGTTAGTAACAAGATTTGAGATCTCGACAAAGGCTACCAACACTCAATCTTCAGGCAGGAAAGTGTAGTTGACCCTTGAGGTTTTGGTCTCAATTCTCTTCCGTTTCATCGCTGATCTTCTATCAAGTCGAGGTCCGCTTTTCACTTCCTTCCTGCTGTTGTAATTGCTTATCTCATACAGAATACAATTTGACAAGGGACTGTTCCAACATCTTCATTCATAAGGGTGTTGTCCATGTTTCGATTGTTAAAGGTATGTTCACTAAAGCTCACTACATGGATTTCAGCCTTTCAATCAAAACGCATTATTGGCCCAACCCCCTCATTCATCCATCTCATTAATCACCGAAGCAGTGTTTATACAACTATTTGTTTTAGTCTTTTCTCATCTGTATATTATCATTTTAAGTGTATTCATCTTTCGCATTTTGATTCTACATCCAAATGATCTAAATTATGTACTTTTAACTTTTCCCTTAAAGTTCGTAGCGTCAACTGTGAAGAAAGAAGGAACTAGACCTACTATAAAGGTAAATGAAAGTTCCAATCATCGAGAGTAGACTACTGACCTGCCGCAAGAATCTGGAAGAGGCGATTTTACTGAATTTTCTATAATTTTGTGTGTGTTATGAATGATTATGACGTGGATGAGAATGCTGCTCTGGAGTTCGAGTCAAATCCAACTAGAACTAGATATTCAGCGAATGGTCATAGAGAGTTGCCCTTCAGCTCTAAACTGAGAGAGACCAATTTTCTCTCGTTTCTGCTAATCGGTATCGCCCTGTTGTGGCCCTGGAATTCCTTTCTCACGGCATCGTTGTACTTCCAGCATGATGTGTTCAATGATCATACAGTTTACGCGAAAATATACACCAGCACCATGATGACGACCAGCACATTGACCTCAGTGCTCTCGAATATAGCACTATCGAATATCCAGCATCACTATAGCGGACGGATTGTAACAGGTTTCACTGTTCAAATATTTGTCTTTATATCGTTATGCGGCATAGTCTTGATTCGCCAATGGCTATCGTATTTCGTAACATTCTCCTGTGTGATGATCCTGGTTGCAGTGAGTTCTGTGGCTACCGCGTGCTCTCAAACGGGTGCTTTAGCGATGTCTAACGTATTTGGCGCTGAATATAATCATTGTGTCCTGCTGGGACAAGCAGTGGCGGGAGTTCTGCCGTCCTTGGTTTTGTTCCTGGTATCAATGTTCAATCAAAAGCCTGAACAAACCACTGGGAGTATCTGCCTCTACTTTCTGACAACGTCTTTCATGGCACTATCGTGCATTTTGGTCTACAAGAGAAGTGACATTGGTGCGGCTGACGGAGAGATAGTAGAGATAACGGACGATCGGCAGAAATTACATATTCCGTTCATGAAAATATTCCAGAAGATACAACCGTTGGTGCTTTCAATATTTTTCGTCTTCTGTGCCACCTTAATCTTTCCAGTTTTTGCCTCGAACACATTTGTCGTCGCACTCCCAGTCCGGAACTCAGTCTACATTCCGTTCGTCTTCATGGTATGGAATTTTGGAGACTTCGTTGGTAGATACTTTGCAGAGAAATCGTACAACACTAGATGGCTAACACCCCGCGTCACTCTTGCGCTTTCGGTACTACGGTTTCTGATGCTCTTTGTGTTCTTCACTTTCAACGTCCAAAACCGTAAGAAGAACTCAGGCCTTGGAGTGTTACTTGACCTATTTTACATCACATGGCAATTCTTGTTCGGATTATCCAGCGGATTACTTGCGACGACTAGTTTCATGAACGTCAGTAAAATGCTGAACTCCGAAGCCGAGCAGAAAGCCGCCGGCGGCGTTACAAACGTTTTCCTGTCGTTAGGTCTCGCGGCAGGAAGTATCCTAAGCTACTTGTTCGCATACACTGTTGCAAGAATTTGACGTCTCCACGACGACTCAACCACCCACTATTGGTGAAAGGGTTGTTGCATGCCGACTACTTCTATGACTTAATATGTCACGTGACAATATCTCCAAAGTGAGATTTGGAAAAAAGAGAACACGTCGACTGATATAGATCATAACATAGCATAGTTAAAGATTATAGGTTATGATAGTAAACATCATTCAATAGCTCGCAGCTGGGTGTTTCAGTGTTTGATTTGTCAATTGAATTGATACTAGTCACTCAGATACAGCCAGCGTTAATTCTTTGTACGATAGTCCCAAGTTGAAATGGCTGCTCCTGTTGCTGGTGACGAGTTGCAAAGCACCTTGAGACGCAGAAAGGCAGATGAGGTAGTGGAAGAAGTTGAGTCTGAAGCCGAGGATTTGTCCAAGGAGAAAGAACAGCGAGAGGATGTGAACCCCCTGGTTAAGTTGGAGGGCGTCTTGATGCCTTTGGTTTTCACTGCCCTAGCTTTATTCATCAGAATGTACAAGATTGGTGTCAATAACCATGTCGTATGGGACGAGGCGCACTTTGGTAAGTTTGGCTCCTATTACTTGAGACATGAGTTCTACCATGATGTGCATCCTCCATTGGGCAAAATGCTGGTCGGATTCTCGGGATACTTAGCGGGTTATAACGGCTCTTGGGATTTTCCCTCGGGGGAAGAGTACCCAGAATACATCGACTACGTTAAGATGAGACTGTTTAACGCGTTGTTTTCCGCCATGTGTGTTCCAGTGGCCTATTTCACTGCTAAGGAAATCGGGTTTTCTTTACCAACAGTGTGGTTGTTCACTACATTGGTTCTGTTCGAGAATTCTTATACCACTTTGGGTAGGTTTATCCTATTGGACTCCATGCTGTTGTTCTTCACTGTCCTATCCATGTTCTGTTTCGTGAAATTCCACAACGTCAGATCCAAGCCTTTCACTGCAAAATGGTGGAAGTGGATGTTCTTGACCGGGTTGTCACTTGGATGCACGATATCTGTGAAGATGGTCGGATTGTTGATCATCACAATGGTCGGAATCTATGTTGTCGTTGACCTATGGAATATGCTAGGTGACCCTAAAGTCTCAAACAAGACCTATGCTGCCCATTGGATTGCGAGAATCATTTGCTTGATTCTAGTTCCTTTTGCCGTCTTTTTGGCTAGTTTCAAAGTTCACTTCATGCTGTTGTCTCATTCAGGGACTGGGGATGCTAACATGCCCTCTCTTTTCCAAGCAAACTTGATTGGCTCTGATGCTGGTGCAGGTCCTCGTGACGTTGCCCTTGGATCTTCCACTGTTTCTATCAAAAACCAAGCTTTAGGTGGCAGTTTGTTACACTCTCATATCCAAACCTTCCCTGAGGGCTCCAAACAACAACAAGTCACCACATATGGCCATAAAGATAGTAATAATAATTGGATCTTTAACAGGAAAAGGTATGACACTCCATATGATGCGAATGAGACCGAAATTGAGTACATTACAAATGGTAACAGATATCGTCTGGTTCATGTTAACACTGGGAAAAATTTACACACTCATCCAATAATGGCACCACTACTTTCTAGTGCATGGGAGGTTTCCTGTTATGGTGACAACAATATCGGTGACCCTAAGGATGACTGGATTGTTGAGATTGTGGACCAAAAAGGGGATGAGGACAAAAGCAAAATTCACCCACTGACAACCTCTTTTAGACTGAAGAATGCAGAGATGGGCTGTTATCTGTCTCAAACAGGAAACTCTTTACCTGCTTGGGGTTTCAGACAAGGCGAAGTTGCTTGCGTCAAGAATCCTTTCAAGAGAGATAAGAGAACTTGGTGGAATATTGAAAACAATACCAACGAAAAGCTCCCACCAAGACCAGAAAACTTCAAATATCCAAAGACTAATTTCTTCAAGGATTTCATTCATTTGAATTTGGCTATGATGGCAACTAACAACGCGTTGGTTCCAAACGCGGAAAAGCAGGATAACCTTGCTTCTTCTGCTTGGCAATGGCCAACATTAAACGTTGGTATCAGATTGTGTGGCTGGGGTAACGACAATATTAAATACTTCTTAATGGGATCTCCTGCATCCACCTGGCCATCTACTGCTGCTGTACTGCTTTTCATGATCTTAATGGCAGTTTATTTGATTAGATGGCAACGTCAATACTCCGACTTCAAGAAATCTGAAGATGCAAACTTGTTTTTGATGGGAGGTATCTACCCATTGTTAGCATGGGGGTTGCACTTTTTGCCATTTGTTATCATGAGTAGAGTTACCTATGTGCATCACTACTTGCCAGCACTATACTTCGCTCTACTACTTTTGTCATACTTATTCGAAATTTCTATGAAGAGATGGACTAAGTCGAAATGTGGCAAAGTAACTCGCCTTGCAATTTACGGCTTGTACATGATCGTTGTTATCTACGGCTTCTACTATTTCTCTCCAATCTCTTTTGGTATGGAGGGTCCAAGCACCAACTATAAGTACTTGAACTGGATTTCAACATGGACTATATCTGATTGACCATACCCAGACATATTAACTGCTTAGAAACCAAACAGACGAACTGTACCTATCTCTGTATCGCCAGAAGTCACGCAGAATACCTGCAATAACATATAAAATTATATATATATATATATATGAGAATACGATTTCGATCGAATATTTGGTTCGCATAATTCATCAACTTTTATGTAATGAGATTACAGCGTACAGATAGGAGGAATTTCTTCTCGAACGCAGTCTACCAAAAAGACGGGACATCTGCTATTAAGTACTCTCAGATTGGTGTATTGTGGTGTAATTGCCTCTCCTACTTGTCTTCTCTTCGAGTTCGAGAACTTGTCAATTTTGTGACATGCAGGATCGCTTGCGCTATAAAGAACAAACGATCGGAATACATAATGTGACAGATGTCAATAGTATTTGGGAAGCATTCACTAGCAAAATGGCAGTTTGGTTTGTAGGTAATTAACTCTTGGAAGCATCATCGCAGAGCAGAATGGGCTCTGATAATAGTACAACAATTCTGGAATACCTCAGGAAGATAATATACAACTACGTGGAAATCGATGAAAACACCGCCATTCTAGTGCTTAACTACAAAGATGGAGTATCACCGTTAGAATCACGATATAGAAATTATACTTCCGATCTAATCAAGAAATTACTATCAAACACAAGATCCGGAAGTGCGCAAAGACAGTTCGGAATCACGTTTACATCGTTCATATCTGGTGTTCTTGTTTCAATAGTATTTTGTCTGAGTCAAGTTCTTTTGTTCAGCCTTTTACGAAACAAACTCGATTTCATCTACCAACCGAACGTGAACTTGTTTTCTCAAGATCCAGAATCAGATGTTGTCTCTGATAAGCCGTTTGCTGAAAAGTTGGATAAACATTTATGGTCATGGATTAAACCGACGTGGAAAGCCTCAATTGAAGATTATCGAGAATATGGCTTGGATGCATATTTCTTTTTAAGATTTCTCAAAACACTCTCAATGTTCTTCTTCATTTTGTCGATAGTTATTATCCCGATCCTTATCCCAATTCATTACATTTCAGGGTATAAAACTACTGACATCCATGATTACATATCTGAGATGAAAATCGATGAAAATGTTTCACAAGAGATGATGATGAGTCAGTTACCCTATGGACTGACAGGTCTAGACAAAATCTCGATGTCAAATATTTCTCCCGCCCACAATAATCGATTGGTATTTCATCTGGGTCTTGCAGTTCTTTTAGTTTGTTTCTTCCACCATTTTTTATTGAGAGAATTGAAGTTTTACGTCACGGAGAGAAATAAGACTCTTGTAAACGGATCCATGCAGTTGAAAAATCATCAGAATGTTTTGTATATCGGCAACACAGATAAATCTTCTAATAAAAACAAAATAGAAAGATTCTGCGAGTCTTTAATCCCAGGTTGTGTTCAGAAGATTGTTCAATTACCAGAAAAGTGGGATGCAATCAAACTGCGAAACAACAATCTTAATCGACTCACTCACAAGATTGAAAAACTCCAATTGGATATTATAGTTACCAAACTATACCTCCGATCTCCTGATGTATTTTCAGAACTTATTACGCCTGATTTCGAGAAACGAATCGTCCCTACGATAATGCCGTCAAATTATTTCCGAAATTTTTATCAAAACGACAGAGCAAAACTAGAAAGGGGCAACGGATTACAATTTGCATTAAAGAAAACCTTGTTTTTCTGCAATGAGTTCCTTAATGGAAACATATTTTCTGGATTTTACATCCGGAAAAGAGCTGACACAAAATGGTATACAATTGGAACACTTGCTTGGCGAGCACAACTCATAATTGAAAAGAAACAGCTCAAGCTTGACAAATGTTTCAAAAAGTTCGAAGACCTCATACAAGAGCAAGAGTACGCTTCAGTAAATCGTAAAGACAGCTCAAAACAATTCTTTATCATATTCAAAAAAGTTTGCTTTGCTCATATGTTTGATCAAATGATCTTATCAGAAGGGAAGTCTGAAATGAGTGATGACAAAACATTAGGAATCAACCCAGATGATATTATTTGGTGTAACATTCATTCCATAAACAGAACATGGACCCTTATTCGAGTTGCTGTATCTAACTTTTTGGATGTTTCAATCATAATTGGTTGGGTGGTTCCTGTTGCTGCTGTGGGATTCATTTCACAAATGCCCGTAATCACAAAAATTGTCCCCGTAATAGCCAACATTAAAGCATTGCCAGATATCATTTCCAAACCTATAGCAAGTATTGTACCGGCTGTGACCTTGATTTTCTTGACAGAGGGAGTCCCTATTTTCTTTCGATGGTTCAGCATATTGAAATGTTCCAGAAGTGGAGCACAAGTCGAAATGGACGTTCAGAAATGGTTCTTCGCATTTTTGTTCGTTCACATTTTCCTTGTTGTCACCATTTCTTCGGGAATATCGGTCATAATAGAAACGGTGGTAAACAGTCCTATCAACATTCCTCATTTATTGGGAACAAACCTTCCGAAATGTTCTAACTTTTTCTGTTCGTTCGTTTTAATCAGAGGCATTGCATACTTTGGAGGGAACCTTCTCCAAATGAAGACTCTATTATTCTACCTCTTTTACTACAGATGGCATGAAAAGACTCCAAGAAAAAAATTGCAATATTGGATGGGTTTACCAAACTATCAATGGGGTTCATTATATCCAATATTTTCCGTCTTAGCTAGTATCACCATTATTTATTCGGTGATATCTCCATTCGTACTACCCTTGGCTAGCTTTGCATTTATTTTTGTCATGTTCTCATTCAAGTACTCATTAAAATACCAATTCAGTCATCACAACAGTTCAGAAACTGTGGGCCGGTTTTACCCTCAGGCATTGATGCAGTTATATTCAGGCGTTTATTTTCTCGAGGCATGTTTGATTGGTTTGTTTGCATTATCCAACTGTTTTAAGCTATCTCTTTTCATGTTTGTTTTCATGATCTTCACCATCAGCGCCCATTTTCAGATTTCAAACTTCTCTAGATCGGTGATTAAATACCTACCGGTGAGCATGGCAGCTGATGAGCCAGATGAGAACAAAGACAATTTTCACTTAAATGAGTTCGAACCGAGAGTTCCTAAACTATGGATACCGAGTGATTCGAAGGGCATTGCAGTAACAGAATCACAAATGTGGCAGGTAAAATATAACGCCGAATTTTCACATAGTAATGCATATGTTGATGATAATGGAAAAGTCATAGTTTTCAGTAATCCATGAGGCCGATTTCAACCGTTTATTTTAACAGATCCGTTTTCATCCTGTTCTGTTTTTTCTTCCCTTGTATTTTTGCTTCTCGGCCACATGCTTGGTAGTTTCACAAATTGAAACCTTGGCTCCACGCACCGTTCTACAAACCATTTACTGATTTGATACTCTATCAGACTGGCAATCTTCGGTATATTTTCAAGTTTTGATCTAGCACCAATCAATGACTTCACTTCTAATTCCATTCGGTATTCTGGGTTGAAGGAGAACATTAAATATAGGCCTTTCTCATTTCTGTTATCATCGTCAGCTTCCTGGGATGTCGGTACGAACTGTTCGTCTGTTGTTAGAGATACCGTCAAACATGCTTGGAATCTGACTATCGACACTGTTAGTTGTATAGGCAAAGCTGCGGAAAGCGGTTTAGGATAGTTCAGAAGTAATTTAGTTTCAATCCCAATAGCCACTCTGTCACTTAAATCGATGTCGATCTTTGCCTCCAAACGTTTTTTGTTGGAATTGGGCGAGTACTGTATGATACAGTTAGAGAAAATAGGGAAGTCGTCGCCAATGTCAACTTCCGTAATCTTAATCTGGTCCAGGTACTGCGGAAGCTCATTTGACCGTCTTTCAATAAAATCATTCAAGGAGTTTACGATGTTATTCTTTTGCAATGCTTCTTCTCTAAACTGCTGAATGGTCTGAGCAATGAGCACGTTAAACCAGTCTAATGATTCTGAAGTGTGTGTCTCTACGTTATAGTACGTCTTTTCTAGAATTGAATTGATCTGGCGAGACTTTTCATTCTCTTGATCATCAACCTCTAGTCCATCTTTACCACCTCTCTTGATAATAGTTGATAATATGCTGTTTTTGGTAGTGTCCATAAATGACGACGTGCCAGCGCTCTTAGTTGTAGCTTTCTTGGTACCACCTTCGCTGAATACAAAAAACTTGACCACCAATATGAGCACCACTATAACACTCAACTGACCAATAATCAAACCTTGTGCAAACGATTGCGATGAGAAAGATGACTGTGGCTGTATCGTTGACGTTTGTACCGCTTGTTGTTTAGCCAGCAGCGTAGAGGAAAGCAATGATTTTGCTGCCAAATCAAACAGTTCTTTCTGGTTAGAGTCCAGAACCAGTTGCTCAAGGTGTAATGGCAGTGTCTTGTTCAGATATTCATCAAGGGTCATCAGGGTTTCGTTCGTTCCATTAACTACTGTCATGTTGTCTTCAATGGAAGGCAGTACGCTGTGGTTCAACACAGAATTGAGAGCAGCCTCACTCATATTGTCAGATTTCTTGATACAGGAGTCATATTATACAGTGTAATGATAAAATATACGAATGAGCTATGCTGATTCACACCGTTCAGATGATCTTAGGAATGTCTCGGTCCTTATTCCATCTATCAGAAGTTTTAAAACTTCAAAATAGTATACCGGCAATTCGAACCCCCAAGGGACCATTTATTATTTATATTCTTTTATAGACGTCCCATTTTATGTATGTATCGTAATATTCAAAAAAAACCCAAGCAGGTTCAAGAGTTTGATCTCTCAAATATCTGAATATGGAGCAGCCACAGCTGATATAGTGGTCTTGAATAGAAGTCAAACATATCAATTGAGACTGCAGGGCTGCTAAATCTGAAAAGAGGTCGTATTTTAGAATCAACGACGTGTATATCGGTTAATCTAAGATTTATCGTAAGATCTGCGATCTGGACATAGACGATATGGACGCAATTATTCAGGACATGGAGAACCATAAGGTTCAAAACGACAGCGGGACAATGCTGGACGACTCTACCGGTGAGCGTTATTTGGATGTTATCATTGCTTCTGTGTTTTCCAGTGATGAGGTCGACGATGCGCTGCTACTTACAGGCTTGGGCCATCTGTCTGAACTGGTTAGAATCGAGCTCTGGAGGCCCAGGGTCACGGAACAGCTAATCCAAAGGCTATACAAGCTTATTATAAGTACACAGGATACAAACTTGATCACTCTGCAGGCGTCTTTGTCCATGCTAACACTCCTCTCTGGCGGCCTGGTATCCACTCCATCTGTAACAGAACCAGATTTAGCTCAAGTTTGCATAGTATTACAGTCCGACCATCAGCTGCTGGAACAGTTTGCGCTGCTACTGCGCAAGCATTCCGCTAACTCCACCATCTGTCGCAAAATCATACGCTATCTTTGTGTTTATATTGAGAGCATTTTGAAATGGGCGGAATTGGACAACAAACATGCCATACCAATTGCCGTGAAAACCAGTATACGTTTGCAGGACTTTGGTATTCTAAATGAAATCTCTACTCTTTACTATGCAAACAAGAGTAGTAGGGATTTTAGGAGTTCTACCGTCGATTTCTTGAATCAATTAAAACGATTAAAAGGAATTATGAAAGATCTTCCTCACGAGGAGTACAATATCGATGTTACAGATGAAGTCAGGGAATTGATCCACAACCTTTTCGACGCATATGATGTTACAAGGGTCCGCTTCAGCAAATCCAATGATGATTACCCAGATTTGCATGGCCTTTCCATTCTTCAAGTTCTGAATTTGAGGTTTGTACTTGTGCAGAAAGTTCTGACCTTTAAGAAAGCGTTCACTGAACAGCTTATGTTCCAAGACAACCCACTACCGCTGCTCAAAACAGTCGCAACTTTAACTACCATGGTTGGGAACTTTTTTGAGATTTCGAACTATAACAAGGATCCTGCTCCGTATTTTATTCATATTATCTTTCACAGCAAAGATATCATAGTAGCTCTATTGAATACGATGGTTACAATGTATGAAAAGTCTCAAGCCGAGTCTGCTGCTGATTTTGATAGTCTCGCTGACTTAATCAAAATTCTGATCTATAAAGCAGAGGAAATTTGCCGCCAAAGCGATGGAAAATTTGTGGAAACCTTCATATCCGTTTGTCAATCCACAACTTATGAAGATTTAAGACAACTGCAAGTCTCTCAGTGGAGAGAAAAACAATATACCGATTGGTCAGAAGACATACGTGTGTTTGATGAAATTTTACAAAGCCAGGTTGAAGAGTTTGTTCGTTATCAAAGGTTACTTTTGATGCAAAAGGGTACTTGGGTGTTCTCTGAGAATCCAATAGAAGCGAAAGACAAACTTCCTAAAGTATCATTCATTGCTTTATCGGATAATCAGATGAATTTGCTAATAAGAGAGTTCAAGCACAAAATTGAGAATACCCCCACTGTTCAAGATAATGAGATTATAACTGTCCAGAACAATGCAGCTCTAAACAACAAAACTACTGTTGTTCCATTGAAGAGCATAGCTAATATCCAAAGCAAACAGATAGAACTGGATCGTAAGATACCCAAAGGTGCAAGATTGATAAACATTCTTCAGAACACAATTTACAGCGAAGTGACCACGTTCGATAGAAATGGCAAAATACTATCAGCATTTTTCCTTGAAAGCACAGAGAGTTTTTATACCTGGCTTGATGGTTTGCAACTACTATCACAAAGCAAGAATGCCAAATTATCAGCAGAGACTGAAAAACAGATTGAAAGTCTTATTAAATTAAGGAGGAATGTTCAACTAGCAGCTCTTGATGATAAATTCAAAGATGATGAGTCAATAGATTCCTTTTCGGAAGATGATATTGATGAATTGTACTACAATCCAGAGACTCTGAAACAACTCTCCAAAAATTTGTACTATGAATAAAAACTAATGATTCACTATGCTATCAAAGAGATACAATAACTTAAGTGTATAATATGATGCAATAAACGGACAACCTAGTCACAGTTCGGAGTCTATTTTTTTCCTTTTTTATTTTTTTTAGAAGATCCATTCTGTTTCTTGAATTGTTTCTCTTGATATTCAATACGATCTTTCTGAGTTTTCTTGTAGATTCGAGGATTGTCAGCCAATGATTCCTGTTGCTTTCTTTTTTTACTGTTTATGGTTTTCTTATTTTTTGAAAGGATTTGAAGCATCTTACTGTTTTTCTTTTCTGCTTCACTCTGGAACCATGTTCTCTTAGGTCTTGCACTGATTTCCTCCTTGTGTTTCAAAAGATTTTCACCTTTACGAAGTTCCATTTCAGCTCTAAGAATTTCCTTTTCCTGCTTCTCCTCTTCAAGAATTTCTTCGACAACACCCTCTTTAGAGTTGATTAAATCATTGACCTGTTCTACTTGAACCCAGTCAACAGTCCTACTCAGAACCTTTCCACTTTCGGGGCTTTCTTCTACTGATTTTATAGCATTTCTGACAATGCTTCTATCATGAGAGGACTCGCCGACAAAAGTTACAGAACGACCTTCTCTACCAGCTCTGGCAGTACGACCGACCCTATGTAGATAAATTTCGTACGATTTTGGCATATCAAAGTTGATAACGACTTCAATCTTCGGAATATCTAAACCTCTGGAAGCCAAATCTGTACAGATCAACACTGGTACTTGCAATGATTTGAAATTGTTGACAGATTGTAAACGTTGTTCTTGAGTTAGAGAACCGTGCAGTTCACCAACTGACATACCAAGCAAACCAAGAATAACCCTTAACTTGTGAGCAGTTTCTTTTCTAGCTACGAAAACAACTATTCTCTTTTGACTTGAACTATCAAGCTTTCTTATCAGTTGGTAAAGTAAAGCTGGTTTCAGATGATCCCTTTTACGGATACGAATGAACTCTTGGGTAAGCTTTGAAGCAGCCTGTTTTGGAGGGTCTATCATAATTCTAACAGGTTTCTTCAAAGACAATGAGATCAATTGCTTGATCTTTGAGTTCATTGTGGCAGAGAATAGTAGTGTTTGCCTTTTGCTAGGAATCAAAGACATAATTTCCTGTAGTTCCTCTTGGAAACCTTCTTCCAGCATTCTATCAGCTTCATCGATAATTAAAATTTCCACCGAATCGACACTGAAACTAGCCGAGTTTCTGATATGGTCAATAATTCTACCCGGTGTGGCAATGACAATATCTGGTCTTGCTTTCAACGCTTGTTCTTGTTGTCTCAAGTTCAAACCACCAACGGCTAAACCAAAAGTTAAATTATTCACGAATTTACCAATGTTCTTACCCACATCGGCAACTTGTATAGCTAATTCACGGGTTGGAGTTAGAACAATGACTCTGGTTGATGCAATTTGAGCGGGTTTGTAAAGTAAACGTTCTATGACGGGAATCATGAAGGCAGCTGTTTTACCGGAACCAGTAACAGCACCAGCAATAATATCTTTACCCAACAAGGCAATTGGAATAGTTGCACTTTGAATTGGAGAAGGTTTGGTGTACCCAAGACTGCTCAAGCCTTTCAGTACTGGACGAGAAAGTGACAAACTGTTGAAGGTTTTGTGGACAATCGTTTTAGCGTTCTCGGCTTCGGCTTCAGGGGCATAAAATTTGGCAATATCTTCAGCGGTATCCTCCTCAATTTCATCATCTTTCTCATCTCTACCTTTTCCCAAATCTTTCTGAGTCATTTCAGTTGCCTCGGTATCCTCTTCTTCGCTGCTTTCTTCGTCGTGGTCGGATTCTTCATGTTCTGATCCAGCCGCTTCCGCCTTAGCACCCATTCCAAACCCATCCAGGGCCAGTTCATCGTCGTCACCATCATCATGACTATCCTCGGAACCCTCGGCATCTGAACTATCCTCCGATTCGCTTCTTTCCTCCGTAGCTGCCATCTTGATCAAACCACCTTTTCTTCTGATAATACCGTCCAAATCAACGTCCTTCTTTTGCTCATTTTCATCTTTTTCATCACCTGCAAACTCCCAGCCATCGAAATTGGTGCTCAACTCTCCGCCATCAACAGAAAACTGGAAATCAGGGTTCAAATCTTCATGGACATCTTCATCCAGACTCTGGGCATCAGGCCTTTTGTTCTTTTTCTTGCCTTTATTCTTGCCTTTTGTAGCTTTTACAGGCTGCACATTCAGCTCATCATCAGATGCATCCAAATCTGGCACATCTTCCTCGCTATCGCTGATGGTTGGGACAAAATCGCCGAATGATTTGAATCTTTTGGAACCCATCGCTGTAAACCTGCGTCTATGTTGAAAGTATCAGAAGTTGGCTTCTTAATCAATTCAAAAACCAAAAGTCTTACGATAATCTCAATTTTCACACTTCTAGCAAACGACCTTAACTCGATTTTAAACCGAATGTCATCAGATATACCTTCAAACTACTTTTTTGTTCTAATCTCATCTCATCTCATCGCATCGCTTTGACAAGTTCTCATGTCTCTGTCTAGAAAATTTCTTTTAGGACATCACCAAAGCAGGGTAACATAAATATACATATGGTATAGGAATTTAGATGCTATGTTTAAGCCAAGGGACAATGGAACGAAGAATGCAATAGACGACTTGAGGTGATTTGTTTAATCTTTTGAACGCAGAGTCTATCGAGAGGAGGTACTCTAGTATTGTAATAAAACTGTTCGTTGTGATTTTTCGAAAAGCAGCAGTCCAATATAATAAGAGATGGCTTCTCTAAGACGCTACATGCGAGTTCCGAGGGAGCTTATGCCGACCGAAATATTCAAACAGGACTCCCAAACGCCTGGAAAAATTGTGGTCCAGATTCTGCTTTTGCAGTTGTTTTACTACTTGACGGCATCCGTTCTATTTTACGTGTGGGCGAAAATATGCGGATACGAGATACACCTGAAACAGTGGCTCTTTACGTGGCAAGACATAGATTTCTCTAACTCGTTTGGAATATCTCTTTCTGCACTATGGCTGATTGACGCTTTGATCTGTGTCTTTTTTTTGACGGTAATTGTTGGCAGAAGCAAACTCGCCTGGGATTTCGCCATTACAATTCACGCCATCAATTTGCTTGTTGTGTGGACGCATACTGGTCTCTTTCCGTCTGTTGCATGGTTTATATTGCAATTACTTTCTACTCTGATCCTCGTCTTTCTTGGAACATGGATAACTAGATGGAGAGAGTTGAAGGACACTTTTTTCGAAGGTATTGTAGATAGCGATCCTGTTCCTTCGGTTGGAAATGAATCTACTGCCCCAAATGCACGGAACAGTATGGAACTCAGAGACTTGGAAGCACAAAAATAAGTAATATCGTCAAGGTAAGTAAATCGTCACACTTGTTCAATATTATGATATGTTAATGAAATTAAGAATATACACGATATATCTATGATAACATCCATTCTTCTTCTGTTGATACATACATTCACTCCAAGATATCTGGATCAGCAGATAAATCTTTGGACTCAATAGGCTCGGGAGAGGATGATAAGTAGCGCTCAATCTTTTCATCCACGCTATCGGTATCAGGTATCCGCAGCTTACTCTTCTCTAGCAGCTCGTCTAACAGTTGAAATATCGACCGTTGTTTAGTTGCATCACCAGATTTATATATGATCAAACCACCTTGAAGTTGTTGTCTCATATCCATGAGAACAACTGACGACTCTATTCGAGTTACCAAGTGGTCAAGGAACGAAAGAAGATCATGTTCTGATGACTTTGTCATGACAGCTTCCTTCGTATGACTGTCAAAAGTAGTATATTGTGTATTGGCGACAGGATCAAGTCCAATGATACCTCCTTGAACAGAAGAAAGAATGGTTTCAAGTCTATTTGAGACAGAACGAATTTGAAACAAAAGTTCGTCCGATATCATACTGCTTTTTTGGTCTTGAGTTGCTAAGTTATGTCTTGCTTCCAAAGACTTTGGATATGCAATAGTCACCAGTTCTTTTGTTTCCAATCCTTTCAATGACTGTTCACCAAGTTCCACAAAAATCCATCCAATTGAATCGAGCATATTCATCTCCCTTTCCAGAATTTCACCAACGATATCTTCACCGTAGGCCTTTTCTAATGGAATGTTTTCTTTTGTTACCTGTTCATGGAAAGTCAATATCTTATTAAATTCTGCCATAAAGTCATTACTCAACAAAATTTGACCACCATCAGCTATTCCTGAAACTCGGGCTGCTTTGTTCACAACTGGACCAAGATAGTCCATTCTCTTGGTGACAACATCAATTTCAGGTACAGGGCAACCCCAATGGATGCCCATCCGAACTGACAATCCTTGATAAATTTTGTTACCATTAGTATCGGTTATTAAACATCCATCTCTAATAGACGTGATTTCCCCGGGCCATTCAGCCTCTAACAGCTTCAACTGAACACTTAAACACCACATTAGTGCACTAGTTGGAGTAGGAAATGCTACCATAAAGGCATCACCTTCAATTTTGACTTCATAACCACCGAATATTCGCAGTTGCCGCCTCATTAAGTCATTGTGAGTTTTTATGGCAGTACGCATGGCATCGGGGAACAATTCCCAAATAAATGTGGAATTTTTTATATCTGTGAATACTATGGCCACATTTCCTGTTGGTGGAGGGATCTCAGGCTGGAGTCTTCTCAAAGATGTGTCTTCATAAGCACTCTTACGTGAAAGTAAATCTTTCTTACTTAAGCTGAACTTGTTGGTGTCAGTTGCTCCTTTTTCAACACTTATACACACCACAGTCAACTTATCCGTACAACCATATGTTATAGCATAATCCTTTAATTTTTCCGCAGCTAACATTGGCTCCGAACCATTTTCTCGGGCAATATCTGAAGCAGTTTCGTAGTTGATATAGTCCCATAAATTATGAGAAGCTATAATAATCATCTGATCAGAAAAAGTAAGATTGAAATCAGAGATGTCTGGCGAAGCATGTATATGAGGTAACAAATCAAAGAAACCAACAGCTCTTGATACTTCTGAGACACCATCCAACTTATCACTGTTAACATATCCACCAGCAATCCTAATTCTTTCGTATTCATCTCTTTTGGTGGGCACATGAAGTCTAGTCAAAACTTCGTAGTCACCATTACTCTTTGCTAAAATCGCCCTAATGTTACCAATGTTAGCAGTGTAAACCGAATTACCTTTGAAAAAGACTACTGTAGCCGATGCTCCACTTAAAAGGTCCACTGAAGTTAAATCGGAGCTAGGAGATCCATTATCGACTGAAACTAGCATACCATTAATCTCCTTGTTTAACTGCAAGAAACTAAACCGTAGAGCTGTTCTTATATTCTCATCAGTATCATCTCCATACTTTTCCAAGGCTCTGGCCAAAATTTTATCATATATGTCCCTAACAATTTGTGATATCCGGTGCCCAGACGAAGCGTTCTCATTAACACTGTCATAGAGACACAAAAGGCATTCATCATCATTCCCTCTAAATCTTTCATACTTAATATCTCTGGTGGATACTGAACTTTTCTTCCCCAGAGTATCAGCTACACCATACTTCATGCCATTTACAACAGAGCCAGTAGTTCTCAGACGGAAGTTTACCCCGTCGTCGGGAACTTTTGAAGTCTTCATAGTAACATCCATCAAACCAAGAATTTTCAATTGCTTCAGGATTGTTAAATCAGAAAGATCGGTCTTCGTATCAGGCCCTACCATAGATTTGATTTCGAATCTCTTGTTACCAGAGAAGTTCAAGTACATTAGATTCAAATTATTCATCCAATTCCAGTCATAATGATAATTTGAAATATTATACTTCAATAAGTTCGACCCTACATCTAGAACAGTGAGATCAGGTAGTAAGGACAGCTCAGAGGGCAAAGACAATAACTTGTTTCCGTTGAGCATGATAGTTTTCAAACCTCTCATTCTTTGGAAAACCTCACCAGATAGACTGGATATGTTATTTCCTGACACATACAATTCAGTTAAGGATGGTATGTTCAACGAAGAAATGTCAGTTAAATTGTTGTATGATAGATTTATTATCTTCAAGTTGACGTTACAATTGAACAATGGAAGCATGTCATTGTTGATGTTATTGTCTGCGTTATTGAGGAACAGCAAAGAATTTGCCAACGGGGTATCCGCATAAATATTAAACTCAGGATCATAGCCAAGCAAGTTAGAAGACACATTCAAACTAGTCAATTGTAAATTTACAATAGACACCGGTAGTTTAGTGATATTATTACAGTGTAAATCAAGTGATTTTAAGTTTGTCAATTGTCCTATTTCTTCAGGGATTCCATCGAGCTTATTGTTTGATGCTGAAAAATGAATCAGCTTCTTTAAGTGCTTGATCTCCGAAGGAAGTCCAGTCAAATTATTATCATTAAGTTCGAGTTTTTCTAAACGTTCTAAAGTTCTCAAAAAATCAATAGGTAAACTTGAAAGTTTAGCTTTGTTCAATGATAAACTGGTCAAATTTGAGAGCATGGTTCCCCGATAATCAAAAGTGGTAACAGGATTCTCCGTTAAATCACAGCTTCGTAATTTTGGCAAAGAGTCCTCCCATACAGATACTCGATTGGAAGTCAGGAAAAGGTTCTGTAAATTTGGCGCATTTGATTTCACTGTTGCGATCCTGTTGTTTTTAACATTAAGCGTCCTTAAATTTGACAAACCAGACAAATCAGGAATCGACTGGATTTTGTTGTTGGACAGATTAATTTTAGCAATTTTACTCAACTTGTTTATGCTTGAAGGGATAACCGATATCTTGTTGTAAGATAAATCAACTTGTAAAAGATTAGTGCATTTGTTTATCACCTCAGGATAAGCTGTAAAAGTATTCGATGAAATGTCTAACAGTTGCAGACTCTTTAAATTCTTGAAACCAGCAGGAAGTCTGTCCAACTGATTACATTGTAGGTTTAATATAGTTAAACTGCCCAAATTTGAGATTGATTCTGGAATTCGTTTAATGAAGTTACGTTCCAAATCCAAGGAAACCAAACTATAGGCTTCAGTTACATTTGCTGGAAATCTTGATGCTCTGACGTTTACCATTCTCAAGCTTGAAAGTTTCACTGCACTTTCAATAAAATCGATAGGTAAGAAAATGTTAGCATTATTGGAAACATCCAGACTCTCAATTTCTGAAGTGTGCTGATAGAAAATAATTGGAGGTGTAGTGAGATCCATGTTTCTCAAATCAACATGTATAAAGTCACCTTTTGAAAGTCTTTGTTGTTGCTCCAGGGTTAGTTGTGATGTTGTAACAGGATGGAATTTGAAACTGAAAACGAAACTGACATCTTCGAGTCCCAGAATATGAAGTGCATCACTTTTTTTGTAGCCATTTAATAATAAAAGTTTGATTTGTATTAGTACTGGTTTCGCAGTAGGACTTAAAATTTTGGAAAGTTTGCCCACTTTCAAAGATAACTGAAAATTTCCTTGATGTATGTTGAATTTCCTTTTTATCATTGGAATAATCTCAGCAACAGTGATGTTTGGTTTGCATGACAATGTTGTGAACGTATCATCAACATTGAATATTCTTATAGCATATTTCTTCGTTTGGTCAATATCTGAAAGATCGTTGTAGTATTTTCCGAGCATATGTTCCTCGTATTCCATTTCTCCATCCAATTCTGAATATTGTTCTAGCTTAGGATGCGATAGAGGAGAGTCTGGTCTGGATTGTGTTTTGCCTGACAGTGCATCATCAAAACTTCCAGATTGTGTATCTATTGTGATATCCGAATCCTCATCACCTATAGAGAAACCGTTATTACAGTATTCGCATTCGGAACTTTTCGTTTTCGTCAGCATTAAAGATGACCCCCCAGGGCTCTTCTCCGGAGGTGAAGTATGGGGAGATAATGCGTCTTCTTCAAAATCGTAATGATGAACATGGGGAACTACGGTTTGGGGTTTCTGATCGGTTCCAGCGGAGTTGAAAAGCACAGCTTCTTCAAGTTTTTTCTTTCCTGGTTTATGATATTTATGATGATGGTGTTTCACATTACCACGATAAGCTCTAGATTTCTTGTGTTTTTCTCTTATTTTGTTTACATCAAGACCGACTGTATCATCCACATCCCATGATTCAGGAGCTGTCCATTGTTTACGCGTGGTACTTTTCATATCTCTGTCCTTGGAAGCAGATGCCAAACGAGCGCTTGTACTCAAAGGTTCGTTCTTAGAAACTGAGCTGGAACTGGTTATAACATCAGTGATGTCAGTTAAATTCTTTAAATCAAGTTCTAAAGCGTATACTTCATTACCTGCTGATTTCTGAACAGGAGCATTTTCATTTGAAATAGCAATCTTTTCCGGGATGTCGCTATTTGCTGAACCTTCTTTTGTGCCGGACATTGAACTACTTGGCACATGAGGTTTGGAAGTGGAGTTTGTACTGTGATAACTTATAGCACTTGATACTGAGCTCCTCCTACTATCTGATTTAACCGGGTGGGCTCCCGTTTTGGAAGGCCCATTCTTTCCATGAGTACTATAGCCCGTGATTTGAGATATTCCTGATATATTAGATGGCCCGTGGATGAACGTGCTCATTTTACGTCTGATTGCATTTGTGGGTAGTTGTGCATGATGTTCACTGTCAGTCGAATATACTTTCCCTTCCTGAATTGATTGATTATCAAACTCCTGCGGCCCTCCTTGATTAGCCAAAGATGACTTTCTGCTGGTGAGTTTCTTGAAAAAGCTACTGGCTCTAGAACTTTTGGCCCCACCTTTACCAGAATGCGAAGACGTCGTGGAGATAGACATCGCACTTGAAGTTCTTGAAATTGTGGGAAAAGCATTTTTCACAGACGCGGCGGACAAATTAGCCGTGCGGGAACGCTCAAAAGTAGGTTTTACCGGCTTGGTCAGAGGTGGCTTCGGATTGTTGGCGAATAGTCCAGCATCTTGGCCTATAGTCAAATGAAACCCTTTTTTGTCAGGCTGCGTTTGATCGTTGGCCTCTATAGAATAGTCTTCTTTGAATGTGGCCCCTGCAGACTCATCTGTTCGCGATCCGCGCGCTCCTCCAGATAAACCGCTGAATATCAGACTCCTTCTGTGGCTGCTATTGCTGTTATTGGAAGAAGCACTGCCTGCACTGCTTCTCGCTCCAGACGAAGCGGGTTTTCCCTTACTGTCAGACGACATCTTCAGGCTTTGAGAATTGAAGTCCACGATACGCCGTTGAGAGCACAGAATACACCGATTGTAAAGTCTTGTCTTGAAATCGAAGGGATTTTCCTGATCAACGATGCCTATTTAATTCAAAATTTGCAAAACTTGCCGCACTTCGTTTCAACTGCGGATGTATTTTGAACCCAATATGCCTTTCACTTCAGCTTAGCAATTCGTCTGTCCACTAGACCACTGGCAGGCTCAGTCTCATCTCCCTTTATTTCTCGTCCCATTTCTAACTGATATTTACTTGATATAATGTAATATACATATTAAATAACTTCACCATATCACACAGCCGTAACGGCAGAAACGAAACTGTAACGTCCTCATCTTCCAATGAAGACCTATAGTGTCTCAGGCCATAATCAAAGGGTCAACAGAACCTTTGAACACTCCTAGACGGCATGTCATCAAGCCTGAAACATACAACCCTGACTGCAGGCACCCAAGTTGGGTTCTTTGAAAGTAATAGGTCACGTGCATATTTTTCCATTCACGTGCAAGTAAATTTTTCATGCTTCACGTGACCTAAATAACCTGTGAAGTGGAAATTGTGTCATTTTCAGACAGGAAAAAGAAATGTCATTATTCAAAAAATTTGGATATGATATCAAACCTTAGTAATGAGATTTGTTCACTTAAGGTCATATTGTATATATATATCAAGTAGACAACAATTAGGGTACTCTTCCGTTGTTCCAAGGTTCAAATTACTTCAGTAACAATCCCTATCTAAGGTCAAGCGGCAATTCTTGCTTTTGTTTTGAATAGGACAGACAGTAGCCTGAAAGAAACACATCGGAATAAACGACCAGATTGCAGACATGGAACCAGTAAAGAACTCCGGTAGCAATGCTGCTGAAACCTCTAAGCCAAAGCCATGCTGTGTGTGTAAGCCTGAAAAGGAAGCTAGGGACGAATGCCTGTTGTTCAATGGGCAAGATAATGGAAAGTGTGATGAGCTGATCGGGAAGTACAAGACCTGTATGAAGAGCTTCGGATTTGATATTTAAGCTGTGAGTGGGCGCACGGGCACGGAGTCACTGTTTGAAGGCAATTTGTACATACATTTCAAACCCAGCAACCCGTTTCCCGACTGTTTTGAAGCCAGTGCGGCTGTCCTGATGCATAGTATATCTGAACATGTACATATTTAATGAATCCTTTGTCGTTGTAAATGAAATGAAATGAGATAATAGCGCGAATTTGGTATTCGTTGCCAGGTAGTTGGTACCGCTACAGAGATTGTTTCATCTCTCAAGTAAAGGTTTCTGTCCGGTCACGTGATAATAAATCTCCTTTACCTGGAACTATGAGATTCGACAATGCAACGTATCACAGATACACCACAGAGAGTAATGGATCAAGAAGGAGGATTGGGTTATTTAACGGTTACAATTGAATTATCGGAATGATTTTTATAGTACATGTGGAGTTTCACTCGAGGATTCAAAGTAGTGGCCAAGAGTTTCCAGTTTAAAATGACTAATACCAAAGAGTTACCTCAAACCTTCGATGGTCCTATTGACCTTGCCATCATTGGTGGGACCGGATTGTACAATATGGATTGCTTAATTCCAATTGCTGTTCTACCATGTATGGAAACGCCCTGGGGGAAGACTTCCTCGCCAATTACAGTGTCCCGTGTTAACACGGACGCGTCAGAGCATTTCCACGTTGCGTTCATTTCAAGACACGGCTTAAACCACGAGTACTCTCCAAGCACTGTGCCATTTAGGGCAAATATCGCTGCTCTCAAGAACCTCAAGGTCAAGGCAATTTTGTCTTTCAGTGCTGTAGGCTCGTTGAGACAAGAGATCAAGCCCAGAGACTTCGTGTTGCCTCAACAGCTTATTGATAGAACCAAGGGAATAAGACAATCTTCCTACTTCAATGACGTCGGTTTGGTAGGTCATGTCATGTTTGGCGAACCTTTTTCAAAGGCATTTGCAGACTATATTTACCAGTTCAAAGATGTCTTGGAGAATCCAGAATCTGACGAACCTTGTTTGTTGCACTACGATAAGGACACCACCGTTATTTGTATGGAAGGGCCTCAGTTTTCTACCAGGGCGGAATCTAAAATGTACCGCTTATTGGGTGGCGATGTTATAAATATGAGTGTTATACCGGAAGCAAAGTTAGCTCGTGAATGTGAGCTACCATATCAGATGGTCTGTATGTCTACTGACTATGATGCCTGGAGGGACGAAGCTGAACCTGTCAGTGTTCAAACTGTCATTGGTCACTTACAGAACAACACAACCAACGCTAATCGTCTAGCATCAAAGATTATCGTTGAAATGGCAAAAGAAATGCCAGAATTCATGAAAACTGGCGATGGTCTTCGTGACATGATGAAATACTCTATTTCAACAAAACCAGCCGCAATGTCGAAGGAAACGCTTGCCCAATTGGCTTTCTTGTTTCCCAACCATTGGTAGTTTTCATTGTGATATTACTAAAATTATATAGTCTGTAATGACGTTGGCTCAACGTTTTTTAGTCGAGCTTGGAGAATCCATCATGTACGTGTATCTATTGCTGGGAATGTAACTGGAACGTACAGCAGGCTGTGGTGCAGTTGTACCATATACATGGTCAGAAGTAAGAAGATGCGACTTGTTAGCTGTGTCAGCAACAAATACGTTGTTTCTTTTTGGTTGAAGGGAGAATGCGACCCTGGGTGGATTTTTGGTATCTGGTTTATCTCTTGATTGCTGCTCGCGGAGTTTAGTTGGTGTTTGAAGAGACTTGAATATGAAAGGTTTGTGACCTGACTTCAGTTCAGGATCACTTAAAGAATTTAGGTTTGTAGCAGTGTTGATAGGATCACTTTTCTTAGAGTCAGATTCCAGTTTTGAGTGAGAAGTTTGTTCTGCATATGCCACTGGAGCAGAATCATCATTGATCCCAAGTAACTGTTTTTGTTTCTCCGTTAGATGTAAATCTGAGACATCAAGATTCTGCGCCTTTACAAGCAAGTTCCACAGACAGATTGATACATTCAAGATAATCACTAAATGAAATACCCCTGTGATAAAGTGCCAGGAGAGCAATTGAAACCATATTGAGTTCAAATTTGCATGTGGGTTGATTCTGTAAACGACTTCTTTCAGGAATACGCGGTACCACTGGTCTCGCAGCTCACTTCCCCATGCAGTATATTGGAAAAATAACGATGCGAATTTCGATAGGAGGTTCCATATTGTCACGGCCACGATGTTTGTCAATAGTTTCCGTATTTCTAGTTCTTTGTTCACCATCCGAGAAGTGAAGGCTGCCAATGCTGGGTTTTCAAACTCTGATAGCTTATCTATTCCGTACGCTCCGGGATCTGCGTCATCCTTGGCAACTATTTCGTCTGGAAGAAGATCCATGTCGGTATTAGATACTGTGGATTTCCCAGGAGTCTTAAGAACATCCTTCTGTGCCGTTTTGCTTGAAGCAACTTCAAGGTTCGATATTCTTCTGCTCGGAAGCTCCGTGACCTTCGCTTCAACAGACGCAGGGACACCAATCTGTTGCGTGGGATCACTCAAAACCTTGTGTTTGTAAAGCTGGGGCGCCTCCTTCACTATCTTGCCTCTCAAACTACGTAGCTGATTTTGACTCAGAGGTCTAGTAGGTGTTTGAAAGTTCTTTACCGGTGTCCCAGGAGCTGTCAATAATTCATCCATGTTTTCAGTTGCAATAAAATTACAATCAATAGTTCAATTCCTGGGTCTAATAGCAGCACTGATTGTTTTTATGTCAGCTTGTACCTCTGTTTGACAAGCAATGTCCTTGTACAATCGCTACACCATGCCTTCAACGTTTAGTACAAGTGCTAACAGATTATACATAATAGATGTTCATAGATGCAAGGATATAATATAGACATTACCCGGTCTTCTTGATCTTGACCATTTTTTTCAACGAAACGAAACATTTAGTTAAATGAAAAAACAAGTATATTGTATACAACTTTTGAAGACTCATTGTGTTCAATACGTTGTGTATAGCATCGAGTGAGTATTTAGAGTACGCACATACTTGATTGGTATTTTCACATAACGCTACAGCTTACAGGTCTGATCTTTCCTGGCAGATTTCTTATAGAGTGGATTATTCCCAGATTTTTGCTACTGGCAGTGGCTTAGGGGTTGCGGTCTGTAGGTCTGTTTGGTTTAATTACAGGCTTGGTCAGCGATAATTGTACGTCTACATTTACCAGTGTGAGTCTTTAAAGCAGTGCAATAAGCGCAAAGATATTTTGCCCGGCGGTTTTTGCACATTTACAGTTTTAGACATCTGAGATAGGGTCGTGGGTGCTCGCTGAATAATAGCACAACGATTGGCTCTCTTTTCATTTGAAGGTAGAAGGTTCGAGCCAGCGAAGCATGGGTTTCATTTCATCTCTGTTGTGCGGCTCTAGTGATTCCGACAGCTCCAAGAGACAAAAAGGTAAGACAGCTGTTTCTGGTAGCGGCCCAAAAAGTGGCATTACGGTGGACGCCAACAAGAGCAAAAAAAGTTCAAAATCGAAAAACAACTCGAATCCAGGGGCCACAAGCGTTGTAAAACAGTCCAGCATTCATACTTCATTGTCCAATTCGACGGCCAAGATGCATACAAAGATTTCATCCCCCAACCGTTCCACGGCCATCGTAGGTGCAGGAAACAACAAAGAGTCAAAAAGGACTCCTCTCAATAAAGTGGCAGATTCAGGTTTCAAAGTTGAAAACGACACCGAAAGTGATGTAGAAGATGTAGTAATGGAGGGCGATGATGATTTAAAGGCGGATGAAAAACAAAATGTTATAGTATACAACGCAGAATCGGACACAAGCACCGGAACCACTGAGAATACCACAGCGACAACCAACCGTAATGGTAATTTACCTGCTGAACCGATAACAGTAGTGCACGAAACAGAACATACGAGCAGTGCAGAGGACTCTGAGGGAGTGAATAGCCAGGGTGTTAGTGACGTCGATATGGTTAATGATTATGAAGATAGGGAGCTTTTGGATTTGGCATTGTTGCAACCAGATCAATCACATGCACCAGGCGTGAACACACTTTTGCTACCCAAGTCTGAAAAATTCAAAGGAAAAAAGTGTTTGGTACTCGATTTGGATGAAACTTTGGTCCATTCATCCTTTAAGTATCTTCGCACTGCTGATTTTGTTATTCCTGTGGAAATTGACAACCAGGTTCACAATGTTTATGTTATCAAGAGACCAGGCGTAGATGACTTTTTAAAGCGAGTCAGTGAACTGTACGAGGTTGTTGTATTCACAGCTAGTGTATCCAGGTATGGCGATCCTTTGCTTGACATTCTGGACAAACATAAGGCCGTTCATCATAGGCTGTTCAGAGATTCATGTTACAACTACGAAGGCAATTATATCAAGAACCTTTCTCAAATCGGAAGACCTCTTTCTGATATGATTATTTTGGACAACTCACCAGCATCTTATATTTTCCATCCACAACATGCAATTCCTATCTCTTCGTGGTTTTCTGACGTGCACGACAATGAACTGATAGACATTATCCCCTTATTGGAGGATTTGGCGCAAAAACGAGTTCCGGATGTAGGCAAGATCCTAGATGTGACAATATAAAAGTTGCTCCTACACTGCATTCGTTTTCTGTCGTAACAGCTCAAACTTTGATAGACCATAGTATCATGATACTTCACTACATTGCACAAGTAAGGCTGGCTCTTCTTGTATTTACTACCTCATCATCCTTATCTTTCAGACAGAATATTCGTTACTTAAATTGATTCAACCCTTATTGCCCCGTTTGCATCGAGTGAACATTGTCCCATGGCCTTATGTATCGATAACCATGAAAGGTAAATTAAGTTCGGCATGTGTACTTAAAATATGTGAGGTGTACGGCGGCATCTTTCTAGGCTGATATAAAGATACTAATAGATAATATAGATCCTACTGGACACATAAACTCATTCATGGTCAGAATTATTTTCTTCATCGAGTTTGGACTTCTTTTTGTCTTCATACTGGAACACAGTACCAACAATCTGTTTTTTCCTTTCTGATACATATGGCATATCCTTTCTCGTCTTTCTTTCGTTTCTTTCCCTTCTTTTAAGAGAAGACACTTCAATATTCTTGATTTCTTGAGCTTTCTTGACGACTTTAGGAACATGTCTATGCCTGCTGATTCTCTTGACCTCTGGCATATGCTTGAATCTTTCCTTGAGCTTCTCGTCGTACTCAAGTTTGCTCTTTTCACGAGTGCTTTTTACATTAGATCTTTCCCATGCCTTGGCTCTCCATAACCTAACGTTACCATCATCAGAGCCACTTATTATGTATTTACTGTCCATGGAATACTTTACTTGGAAAACATGTTGCATTCTCTTTGTGTGATAAATCTCCCTGGAATGACCATGGTTAACCTGATAGATTCTAATAGTTTTATCGTAGGATCCAGTGACAATTTCATCACCAGTAGGGGAGAAGTCTACATCCATGACAGCACTGACATGATCTTTGAAAATATGTAATGCTCTCGACATATTTCTCATGTCGTAGTAGTAGGCATTGTGATCTTCATTAGCGATCACAAAGTTGAATGCTTCAATAGGATTCCAGCAGATCGAGTTTGTTCTCATTGTTTGTACGATCTTTTGAGTAGGAGAGTTGGTTCTAAGGTCATAAAGCACGATGGAGTTGTCACTACCAGTACTGGCTAAAATATTTGTTTCGTTTTGATTAAATCTAACGTGACTAACGTTATCCGCACCCCACGAAAGATTTGAGACTGGTTTGGACCTATTGATATCCCATAGATCGATTTCAGCACCACCAGTAACGAACAGAGATTTTTGTCTGTGATGGTCCAAAGATTGGAATGCATGTTCTCCATGGAAGGTCTTGATGATACCAGCATCCGTGTTCATTGTAGTATCGTCCTTCACGTCAACAAAATCATCTGAATCAACTGACCACAATTTTATGGTCTTGTCATCACCACACGAAAGCATGAAGCTCTTCCTTTCTTGAGATAAATGTAACGGCGTAACACACAGCCCTGTAACCATGCCGTAATGGGCTTTAAAAGAACTCAGTTCTTGTCTGGTTGACATATTCCAGTATTTTATAACACCGTCACCACTCGAAGAAGCTAGTTTGTTCAGTACGTTGTAGTTCTTGGCAATCGTGTACACCCCATCTCTGTGTCCTCTACCCATTTGTCCAATAAAAGGCTTGGCAAACATCCTCTCTAGCTTGGTTGCATTGAGAGCCTTGGTATATTCTCTGGCTCTTTCGAATGGATGTAGTGCAGGGTCGAGATTTCTGGGTAGCTGCGACTCCTGGGTGCTCTTGACTGGCACATAATCGTCGGAACTTCTGCTGATCGTCTTGATCTTCATTATAATACTATTTCCGTTCTAGCCGCACAACACCTTCCACAGTTAATCGAACAGTCCAGTTCAATACGCTGATATTCAAAAATCACACAGCCTGCAACGTACGCCTGTCCTTGTGTATATATCATGAACTTTGGTTGTGATGAGCTGCGATGAGCATCGATGAGATTTTTGATATCAACTTAGAAATTTCAGTAAAAAAGAAAAAGGCGTTTAGTCAAAGGATTGGTATGTGCCGAAGAGAACAATAAAAGAGCAAACATGTTGGAGTGGCAGTCCTAGTCTGATCATAATGCTCCCCTTAGGTTTTATTCAATGTTACACTAAACGCAAGTCATTTTAGAGAATTGAATAATTAACATCAACTAAAGAATTTGGTAAGTGTAGTCTATCTATAAATTGTATACAACATTTGTGAGATGGTTTTTCAGTCCGTGAGATGGTATGCAGAAGTTGTACTATTTTCTACCCTGCATCAAAGAGATGTATTTTCCTTCGAGCCTCTTAAGTTTTCAAGTATTGGATTTCCAATTCTTTCGACCACATCTGACGCCCAGAGAACGTCAAGATGAGAATACTCGTCAATATACCATATTTTGTAGACCGAATGTGGCTCATGGTTGATGAAATGGTTGATGAGTCTTTCTCCATCAACTAGTCTGTCCTGTCTCGGTATGAAAAGTAGGATTTTTGGCCAGTCCTCAGTTGAGGCCCTGTGAGTATTGGAATGCAAAACTTCATCCATATTTACAGATTCCTCTTTCACAGGGAACCATGTCTTCGTGTCTGGGAACATATCCTCCGCAAAAGTTTTAAAACTGGGTTTTAATGGATTCATGCTCAGCCACCATTGCATCAACTTCACTGATACATGCACAGGGGAGAATAGAAAATGTCTGTCGCGCAAAGATCTATCCCACAGTATGTCGTTCCAGTTAAACAAATAATTGAACATCACGTAAGACAAAAAAGAGAAGATTTTGTAGCCGACTAATAGGTTACGCATATCCATCATCATAGGAACAAACGACTTGTCTCCGAACACCCATTTGTTGTCTATATTTTTGGCCATAAATTTAACAAAATACTTCTCCTCCAACAAGGGTCCTGGGTAAACGGCCGGGGCTAAGGCTACTAGATTATCTAGCTTTTCAGATAGTTTGAACTCAGTATCATTGTACAAGGTTTCTTCGTTAATAAGCCCCATGAACGCTTGAGTGGTCCCTTGAGAGTGGGCCACGAGAGTAAGCTTCTTGAATTTGTGCTGCTTCCTCTCAAGCACTGCATTCACGAGAGCCTCCAAATCATATTTCGTCATACTGTTCAAATCCCAATCCCATTCACCATTAGGCTCCAGCTTTTCGCGGTCCCAGTTACATTTGAACCCGCATCTGTTGTTTCCTAACCAAACGTCATACCCAGAATCGTGCATATAATACGCTAGAGACTTTCTTCCACCAGATGCAAACGATCCACTGCTCTGCAAAAGACCATGTAGCATCAAGACTGGATGCCGCTGGTTGAATTCACCCTCGCTGTCGTTTCTGAGGTGCCATAAATCAATTATGAATCCATCCCTCGTAGTCACGGTATATTCATCGATCACAATGTTGTACTTGGAATAATAATACTGCAAATCTGGTACAAGCTTCATATCTTCAGAAGATAGAGGGTCATAGAAAATTCCTGACTCATTATCCAACTCGTTCAGATTCCTGGATATTGTCCTGTCATACTCAATGTTATTAGCCTCATCCACCTCTAAATCTACTTCGATCGGAACCAATGAGCTGAACGACTCGGTTCTTCGTCTCATTCTTCGGGACTGGCCTGTATGTTGAGGCACAATAACATTTGCTGGTCTTGTATCTCTGGGATCTAGTATGATACGTCTCTTCGGTTTGAATAAATGCGAAGTAACGAAGTTGTGCCATATAGCACAAATCATAAGCACCGTAAGGAAACACACAGTTATCAGTCTAGAGACGACCGCATGATACCATGACATTGCCATAGCACAATTGCAGCTCAACAAGTGATTCTCGATAGGAAGTTTGACGTTTTAAATATACTCGACAACCGATTGCAGAACCATTTTCTATTCATACAACGGATGGTGATTGCTCTACACAAAAATGCAGATGTCATATATTTTCCTTTATTATTATTATATAGATCAACAGATCCTAACAAACCTAGCGCGAAGAGACAATTGACAACTTTCTTTCAGCGTCTGCAAGAACCTGATGATCATTGATAAGGAGACAAACCAGGGATAATGTTATTTGTTGAGCATCAGAAAGAACTGGATCCTATTATCTTTAGTGATTTTCCTGGAGAATTAGCCTTTTTTGCGAATCATTATGAAAACAAGATAGTTATACAGCTTCGAATCAATGGAGAGATGGATTCTACATATGAATTACGGTTTAAAGGTGTGCCAGATTCCGAAACTGGGTTCGCTCTTGATGATTTTGGTCAAACTTCCGATGAATATGCTCCCGTGAAGGATCCGTTATCTCATTTTGACGTGATCACCAAACTTGGGGACTCAAATGACATGAAAATGCCCATCATATGTACGCAGATTGCACAGCTATATGAGAGAGTCATCTTTCCGCAGCTTGGATTAGATGCCGGGGCGCAGCCTCCGGGGTTTGTGATTACAATTAGCACTAAGGTATGGCGGAAGTCAGACTCTAGACAGTTTGAGAAGCTTATATTTCTTCTTAACACTATAAAGGAAGCGTACTTAAAATAGCGCAAGGCCTGGATCTGTATAAAGTGTCAAATCTCAGCTATCTTGTTTGGGTTGCCGACTGAATCTGTATATTATATTATTGAATAAAGTAATTCAACCACGGAATTATGTGGAATCATCTATCACAGCCATATCCAGAACTTGCAGCGTTGCAATATTGTCACAGATCGCCACGAGATCCCTGTACGATACGGGATCAATCAGTCCAACAATGTTTGCAACACCGTCAGTTTCAGTAATTTCAGCCGACCTGATAACTGATTTTAATTTGTCCACTAACTCTTCCTGCTGATCTAATCCAGAATTCACAGTAACCTTAACCTTCATCTTGGATCTAGCAATTGGGATAATCTGCTTTGCGACCAGCAGCTTGATGGCTTCCAAAGCCTGCAGCTTGGCTGGTTTATTCAAGACAGCGTTGAATTTGAGTTCGACAAGTGCTTTATGAATCATGGTGGGAGGGTATCGTTTCTTTGACTTCGGATTGATGCATTTGGCACTTATCAGACTCAGCATTTCGTTTGTGATCTGGTTTAATTGTAGCTGTCTCTCCTTCTCCGACAGCTGTAGTTCACCTTTGGATAAAATTTCTTTGATGATGACATCGATATCCGTAGTGTTGAAAGCTTTCTGTATTTCGTCCTTGGAAGCGACTTGTCCTTTTGACACGTTAATAAAGACCTGGTGGATCTGCAGAACCTCATCTAAATCTTTCTCCACACCATTCCTATAGTCTTGAACTTTGTTCTGATAACATGCCACTTCGAATCTTTTCTTCGCTTTCTTCAGTCTAATGACAGATACATTCGTCAGCTTAATCTGACCAGACGGTTGGTTGATAATCATTTCTAATAATCTTGTTTTATTTCTCAAAGTTCGTCTAAGTAACTATGAAGCAGCATTCAGAGCTTCTTTTCTTTAGTTAATGATAATGTTTCACTAGTTGATCTAAGGTTTTATGGTTTTTGATAACTTTCACAAACCGTAAGCCTGTTGAAATAAATGCGTAGAATAAAAGTATCAAAACGATATAAAATGATCTATAAAAAGCTACTTAGGTTTCAAGTGTGAAATATTTCATATCAATCGATTTCAACGAATTCAGCCTGTCGTAAGTCATACACATATTTCGATGATAATACCAATGTAACAGGGAGTTTCAGATAAAAGTGTGATATAAAAAGTAGAGCATCAGCGATCGGCGGTCATTGAGGTAAGAACTAGAGATCGTTAAATTGTGAGAGGTTATTCACAGAGCAGAAAATCATACAGGGTATCAGCTCTTAAAGTATCAATTTCCAAAAACTCAGATTTTTTTTAAGGCTTGGACACGCGAGAACTGCCAGTAGGAAGCAATTATTTACAAGGTCAAGCGTGCGCAGCATCAAAGATTCCATTTTCTCTCGAACATTTCTTGAAGAGCATTATAGTGGCCTATCACCCCAAGCAAGACAAAGAAATGCCATATAGTGTGCGACGCCATGAAATAGTCAACCCACCACAATGAAAAAAAGCCTGTGCGGGAACTTTTGGAGGGCACAGCTCTGAAATGAACATGTTTGTGTTTCGTTAATATGTCTAAATTGGAACATAATTCGGCATCGGTAGGAATGGTACAATCTACCTCTACATCAGTTCTCCAACGTTCAGGGATGAAAGTGGCGTAGAACACCACTCCTATCACATACCACACTACTGATCTATTCCACACGGGTTTGAAAAATTGAGAAGAATGATCAAAGCCTCGTGCGATAGTCAAATGAAGGAATGATAGTATTCCCAAGCCAGCCAATACCACATACAAAGCTATTCTCAATGGTCTAGATTCCGGTCTGTCAAATTTGGGAGACCAATTCATGCAGCAGCCAGATATACCTAGTAGTAGCGAAAATGTCATGTAAATTGCCATTGAGGAGGCAATAGACTTGGTAGAAGTGTCGAAGACGGTAACGAACTCTGTGGATAATATTGAGGCTGTGATCAGTATGGTGATACCTGTGTAGTCTATGCAAGCAAATTTGCATCTTAATGGTAAACAGTAAGTACCATTCAAAGTATGCCATACAGAAGAAGATAATAGACATTTAATACCAGCAAGTAGGAATACTTGGATCATCAGTTTCCCGAAAAGCGGAACTTCTGCAGAAAGAAATATTTTGGACTTTGGAAAATCTCCCAACAACAAATATGTGATATAAACAGCTCCAAGCAAATGTGACCAGATGTTCAGAGTTTCGTTGTGCCATCCATACCAATTGAAGATGGAAAGAAGAGATTTAAAATGGGAGTCATAGAACCTGTAACCATGAATGATATATCTGTTTTCTCTCCAAGGGAAAGGCAACTCATAGAAGTGTAAATGTCTCTTACGGCCCATTTCGCGAGCTTTGTCCCAATTGTAAAATTGAATGGTTTTCTTGATTGAAGAAGGGTCTTCGATGAACAGATCTAAATGCTTGTCCAAAAAGTCAAGCGTTAGAATCACTTGTTCAGCATCCACATCTGGGTAATGATATTCGTCATCATCATTGTCCATCAAATTCTGGTGTCTCAGTTTTGACTTGTTCACAGCAAACGATTCATCTTCTTTAATAGCAGTTTGGATACTCTGCAGCGGGTGGTAGTGATGGTGGTTATGTAATGAGTTACCACAGTTTTGTGGTTCATGCCGATCTGCGATCACAGAGCCCGCTGAAGAGTGTTTGCGGTCCACAAACGCATAATCTTCATCCGCTCGTGCGAGTTTTCCTGAATGCTGAGAAGACGACCTGGTGGAGTCCCCGGTAGGAGAATGTAAAGTTGTTGTGCTAGATGCTGACGAGGTGAAATGATCGTCATAAATTTGAGAAAACTTGAGCAAAGGTGATGTGATGGAAGATCGACTGAAACTGCGTTCAGGTGTTATTGTTTCTGCTTCACTTTCTGGTAAAACGGCAGCTAGTTCTTCCGTCGTTCTTCTAATAAACTTGTAAAAAGTCGGGGCATTCGGCCCGTTAATATAGGTCTCATATTCTTCTGTTTTTTCGCTACCAGCCACCACTTCTTTATTAGAAAATTTCAGGAACTTTCTTCCTCTCTGCCGTAGCCTGCTCAAACCTTGTCTACCGAAGTTTGCAGAACTTCCAGCTACCGGATTCGAGGGCAGTACGCTTTCTAACTTTTCCAGCTTCTGGTTGGCCATTCGAATGAACCTCGCAAGTCGCGTCAACGCCAGATACTCTTGTTCAGAACCGGTGCCGGCTCCGGACTCGTAGAGAACCACATCCGTGCTATCAGCTAGCTCAATCTTCAGCTCGGTCTCTTTCGGTACTTGAACAACAGCAGTTTTTTGTTCCATCCTTTTATCTGCGCTATCTCCTGATCTGAGCGACTTGGCTCTGACTTCCTGCTGGTATAACTCTGGTTGATTAAAACTTCAATATCTGAACTTGGCCAGCTTCTAAACCCCAAACAACGTTCCTGAGAATATTTTTAACAGCTTAACTGCAATCGTGAAACATTCACGCTTTGTTCTGTCCTCAGAACCACTGTTGAGCTCTCTTTTATCACATATCTTTAAACATAATTCGATGCCATCAAGTACCAAGTTTCTATTAACCTTTAACAAGTCTCGAGATTTCTTTTTCTGCTACCGCAGATTTACGGGTCTTGAGAAAATGACGCATTTCAATATTAAGATTCGTGCCCAAAAGCCGGAAAAGTTGGTTACGTACTCTAAATGAAGTTTTATTACTTCTAAGATCCTGAAAGGATTTTTTCGTCTCTTTTGGACACTTCAAAGCAGTATTTGGAACTCAGTATGTTAAGTTCTTGTTTCCTGTTTCTCCGGATCTTTCATTATACCTGAGTTTCGTCTCGATCGGCATGCCATCTTTTTTCTAATTAATGAAATTAAGGAGTCTTACAGGGTTTGAACAGAGGACGTTTTCAGTTTTAAGTTACCCCCACTTAAATGTCCCAATGTGTCCCACTTGAAAATGTCCCACATTGTGTCCCTCTGCTATGTGTGTCTCTTAACATGCCGAAGGACAAAAGCTAGAAACCGATAAAACTGGAATCGATATTGAGAAACAGTGCTTGAGGCTACTTTTAAGACAGCGTTCCAGAGCATTTGAATCATTTGTGGTAGCTGTAAATCAGGATAACAGTGTATCAGGCCCAAGAGAAACATAGTGTTCTGTTAGTTCGGTTTTGGGAACTGTCTGTTCGTCAAAATCTCAGGTTACTTGGGATTGGAAAGTGGAGCTAAAGGTACGAGTGTGTTCAGCCCATTAAAGCAGTCATAAGATGTCGATCTCGGAGCAGATGAGTGCTTTTAACAGTGGAGGCAGTCGTAGTGTGGCTACTACTACGGTTTCTGACATTACCGCGGATCCGTTGAAGGAGAGTGGCGCAAATTTGAGCCAGGGTCACATGGACAATGATCTAGCCTCGATCGTATCGTCGCTTTCAGCGCTCTCCACACCCGCACTACAGCAGCAGCAGCAACAGCAGCAGCAACAACATCAGCAAATCGGAGGGTTTAGAAGAGGGTCTTTTAACAGCAATGCGGGCAGTGATGTCGATTCTGAGATCTTCTTCCAAACGCAGAACTCTCCGATGATCAGAAGAACGACTCTATCTGTAAGTGGAGTTTCTCTGCCAGGAAATTCATCACACACCCAAGGCAGAATGAATGCTATGAACCACTACTCTGCCAGTATTGCAGGTGGTCTGACTAGCCAGTTTCACACAAACGCAAGTGTCAACGGATATTCATCCAGTATGACCAGTGCCAGCGCAGCCGGCGCAGCCAATATGAATGGACCCAATGGAAATATACTAGTTAACCAAGGTGAAACTGCAGGTCAAAGCAATACAGTAACATCTGGCTTCTTTGAAAGATTTGGTCGTGCCTTGGCCGAGGGAACTCGTGAAGTTGAGCTTAATAGATGCCTTGTGCAACAGCAATCTGGTACTGAGCCTGTGTCAGGTGGCTCTAGAAGAGCATCTGCAACTGCAAGTTTAGATCATGTTTCCAGAGTCGGTTCAAGCACTACGCTTCATGTGAACAGAAGAATGTCGGATACCTCTGAAGTTTTGGACTCAGTCAGTGAAAGTCTGTCCATGCAACATACTGAACCAAATCCTACTACCATTTGGAATGTTGCTACAGCTCCAGTGTTTAGACCTCACAATGGACAAGACATGCAACCACAACCACAATCTCAACTTCATCAAAATCCTTCGCCTCAGGGTGGATATGCCGGTCAGCCTCAAGGTCACGTGAATGTCAGGCGTGGCTCCCAATCAGAACGTGACGTCAATGTAAACGATCCTACTTCTTTTGGTAACCAGCAGATGCCATTTAATTATGGCTACCCAGGATTTAATCAAATGGGAATGCCTATGTTTTTGCCCCCTGTAATGTCCCCTCCTCCATTTGGAAGAATGCCTGGTCCAAATGATCAACATTTGAACAACGAAGCTGTTAATGCAGACAAGCAAGGACAGGAGCAAAATGTAAATGAGATGCGCAGAAAAAAGTCTAGTGATTCAAGCCAAGATTCCGATGATGGCCACCCCGTCATGACTCATGCAATTCCACCTTATCCTTATCCTGCACCGTTCCCATTCATGTATTTACCACCTAATGAGGAAACATTAGATGGCTCTAAAGATTCCAATGGTATCAATCCACCATTGAGTCCTTCGTTTTTACCCCCAAATCCTTACGTCTTTATGCCTCCATCGATGCCAATAAATGCTGCGAACAGCCCAGAAAATAAGGGGCAAGCGGCTAATGAGAACGGATCTGATAAACGTAAGAATGACACTAAGCACCAAGGGAGAAGCAAGAATAATCATTTTTCTCAAGGACCAAAAGTTATTTACTCTCCACAGTATCAATCCTCGCCGGCTAGGTTGAACATGCCAAATGCCTTGAATCAGCATAACTCCTCTCAGACACCTAATGAGGGTAAACCTAGTAGACAGGGGAAAACTGGCCGTCAAAACAACAAGCAACCGATTATCAGATCTCCGTTGTTGGAAGAATTTAGAAACAATCCCACTAATAAGGTTTACAAACTCAGCGATATTTATGGTTTCACCTTGGAATTCTGTAAGGATCAGCATGGCTCAAGATTTATTCAACAAGAATTAGCAAACGCTTCTGATGCTGAGAAAGAAGTTGTTTTCAATGAGATAAGAGCTGAATGCATACCACTATCTCATGATGTGTTCGGCAACTATGTTATCCAGAAGTTCTTCGAAAACGGCACCAAGACACAGAAAGCTGTTCTTGTTGACCAGTTTAAAGGTAAAATGCAGGTTTTGTCATTGGAGATGTATGCTTGTAGAGTGATACAGAAAGCACTAGAATTTCTAGAGGAAGATCAAAAGGTTGCATTAGTCAGTGAACTATCTGACTGTGTTTTAACAATGATCAAAGACCAGAATGGTAATCATGTTATACAAAAAGCGATTGAGTGCATTCCAATTGAGAAGCTACCTTTTATTCTGCAAAGTTTGAGAGGCCAGATTTATCATTTGTCAACTCATTCCTACGGTTGCCGTGTGGTACAAAGACTGCTAGAGTTTGGTACACAACAAGACCAAGACGATATTCTCACTGACTTGGATGAATTCATTCCTTTCTTGATTCAAGACCAGTACGGAAACTACGTTATCCAACATATTTTGCAACATGGTTCTGAAGATACGTCTAAACACATTGGCAGAAGCAAACAGGCCATCATTGATACGATAGCTGGAAACGTTGTGGAGTTCTCCAAGCACAAGTTTGCCTCTAACGTAGTGGAGAAGTCTGTCGTGTATGGGTCTAAGAATCAAATTGGACAGATTTTGAAAGAGATACTACCAAAGAATGAGGAGCACGCATCTGATCTTGAAGACAATGCTCCGTTAATTTTGATGATGCGTGATCAGTACGCTAATTATGTCGTCCAGAAACTTGTCGGTGTGTCATCTGGTAATGATGAGAGGCTCATCGTGATTGCCATTAGATCTTACTTGGACAAATCCAACAAAAATAATACCCTTGGCAACAGACATTTGGCAAGTATTGAAAAACTAGCCACTCTTGTTGAAAAGATTCAAATTTGATCGACTTTTCCGTTGAGATGCATGACTATCAACGGACTAGAAGGGTTTATCTCTTTTGCTACTACTATGGCTTTTTGTTCAAGTGTAATATTTTCCTCTTTTTGAACAAAGAAACTCTCAACCAAATATCAAATCATGTCGTGAGTTTAAAGCCTTTGCGCTCTCTGTCTATACGACTTCCTACGAAGTTAAACTGTGATATTTAATCATTCATTATATTGTACATATTGTTTATCATATTATCCTGTTAATAACACATCAATCCTATCTTACCAGAGTGAAAGCGAATGTCCATGTCATGACAAACCCTGCCAGTTCCCTGAATAGGTTTTTTATCCATATCCTTTGGATAGGGTTCGAGAAGTATTGACTGGGCTGGAATTTACAGTACCACCCAACAAATATGAGGTTCACCAAAGTATATACAGCAAAAAAAAAACCAAATCCGGCCAGAGATTCGAGTTGCAGAATTCCTGCACTCAAACCTGCAGTAAGCATAGTGGAATCATGTATCTGTAATAACATTTTGGTGTTAAAGTGGCTGCTATTACTTGATTGGAGGTTGGTAAATCTGTAACTCATAATACGTTTTGATATGTTTCTAATTCCCCAGTTAGCTCAACTAAAACAGTGTTTACCAGCCTATTTCATGTAAAATAATTGGTAACATATGCTGTATCTGCCTCGATCAACGAAAGGACAAAACAGGAACAAATAAAGGGTTTAAAGACAAGGTTGTTGATATCTTGGGCCATCGAGTTCCAAATTTAATTAACCTTGTTGGTAATATATTACCCGGACCAACTGTTGAAATTTGACATCGAACTTTTGATCAGAACTCATCGCTTAACATCATTAATGGAAGTTGTGAACAAGAATCCGGCAATCCTTCTGTGGGTTATAACCCCTCTCTTTTTCCTCAGTACCAGAATTAATCATCAGGTTTAACGGCTCCTCTTTCCGCCTGGTTTTTAATATAAACACATTTTAAGCTTTTGCTTCTATCAACAGTTATGCCTACAGAACTTGAAGAGCTGGTGTCATTCCTACACTCTGACCAACCTGTGGTCAGACAGATTGCACTTGATAATCTAGTAGGGTTTTCGACAGGCTCTAATGCTGCAGTGTTCAAATATGATAATTACAGGGCTATAGAGGACTTAAAGGTGCTGACCAAAGATAAGTCAAAAGTTATTGTGCAGCAGGCCACTACCATTCTAGCGAACCTCTGTGATGCAGATATTGTGAGAAGAATGATTTCCAAGGATGTTGAGTTTCTGAAATACTTGACATGGAAAATTTGTGACTTGAGGAATTCCAACGCAGACATTATGTGTATTCTTCTATCCAACTTAGCCAAGGAAGACGTCATCGTCAAAGTGTTTGAGTTTGTCAAACAGGACGATGGTATTCCTCTCGATAAAAGTGTATTTAAGAGCAACAAAGCTATGGACTGCCTCATGGATTGTTTTGTCAAGGGCTACGATAGACAGCTGAACAAATACGCAACATTTGATTATTTGGCTTATTTCTTTGCGGATGTCTCGAGATTCAGAATCGGAAGGGAATACTTTATTCAACAACAAGAATATGATAATGTTGTTCCCATCTCTAAACTTTTGGTGTTCACAGAAAAGTATGATGCAAAAACAAGAAGGGAAGGTGTCGCTTATACTATCAAGAACTCTCTATTCGATTCTGAGAAGCATGATGAAATTTTGACCAATCCTGAAATAAATTTGCTACCATATATTCTTCTTCCAATTGCTTCTTCGAAGGACTCGGAAATTGATGAGGATGATCTATTCAACCTGCCTGAGGAGTTGCAATTTTTGCCTGAGGACAAGGTGAGAGATCCACTACCGGAAATCATTTGTGTGCATTTAGAAAGTATCCTCTTGTTATGTACTACCAAGAGCGGCAGAGAATACCTAAGATCAAAGTCTGTATACCCGTTGATCAGAGAACTGCATAAAAACATCCAGCACGAGGACATTGGTGAGTTATGTCACAGAGTTGTAAATATGTTAATGAGAGGAGAACCTGAGAATGAAGTGATAGAAGAAGTCGTCGCCAAGTCAGCTGACGACGGAGAAGAAACAGCGACTGATGTTGCTATTGAAACTCCGATAGATGAGGAATCTGATGAAGAGGCGATTGTAGAAGTTTTGTAATTTGATAGACTACATTGAATATCTAACACAATATACAAAATAAACACGAACCAAGTTTTCTGCTTTTGCTTTCAGATGGAGCTTCTTTAATGAACCCAATACTGAAAAATACAAAGATAAGACAATTTATTCTTCAATAACATCATAAACGTGAGAAAGAGTATATACTTTTAGAGTTCCATTTGTTGTATAATTCCTATCTAAGCACTTAACTCCAAAAACTTTCCGTTAAGTTTTACGAGCTTTTTGACAAACACTTTCATCCTTTCCTTATTGTCAGGATGCCTATTGACTTTATCTTTCAGCTGTCTTATTAACTGCTTCAATGTTAATTGATTGCCTTTAACCGCGTTTATAATATCCTCTTCAGTGAGAAGATCATCGTCAGTGTACTCCGTCTTGAGTTTTTTATTCGCAGATGTTTCAGCGGATAATATCTCTGCAGATCTCTTCTTAGCATTTGGATTCCAGACTCCAACAGGGAACTTCGTCAAGACGGATTTGTCACCAGTTAAAATAACCACATTTTGGGAAACACTTTTGATAGCTAGCTTAGGAGGGCCTGTAGGTGTGCTAGATGACTTCTTTTTTGGGGAAGATTTCCGGTTTTGTTTGTCGTTGTCCTTCTCGGAATCTTTTTTGTCTGAATCTTCTTGATCCTCATCTTCCTCTGAACGTGACAAGTAAGGATTTTCATCCTCTTCGGAATCATACAAAGCACCCAAGTCAGTCTTCAAAAGAGCTTTTTTAACTTTTTCACCTTCTTCATCGATTTTTTTCTCTCCAAATAATTCATCGTCAGTATCATCTCCGGCGTCGTCACGAAGACCAAGAGCATTTGCTTGTAACATTTCCTTTTTAATTCTCTGTTCTGATTCCTTGTTCTCCTCCTCGTTGCCATCAATAATTGGAGCTTCTTCATCATCAGCAAATTCTTCGTCATAATCCATTTCTACCTCCGAGTTATCATCACGTTCATCTTCATCCCCTCGTCCCGTGTTTCCATCAACAGCTTTCAGTCTTCTTAGAGTTCTATCATATCTTGTTGTGACTTTGCTCGTCTCATCCAAATGCTTCATAAACCAACGAGGAGCACCCTCTTTGTGTTTTTCCATTCTTTTTTCAGCTTCCTCTATAGTCAAAGTGTTATACTTGTTTCTTGCAGTGAAACGATATACTTTATCTGCAGGAATCATGGTGAAGCTACCATCATCTTCGACACTCAACAAAACATAGGAGTCAGAGTTACCAGCTTCATACGAGCCAACCCAAGTATTGAATCCATCAAAATCCTCCATGACCCAAGGATAAAATTCTTCAAATCTGAGTCTTTTCGCTTCTTCATCCAAACGTTTCAACTGTCTTGTCTTCTTCTTTGAGTTACCCCTCTTGAATCTTGCTCCTCCATGAGGAGCCACTTCTGCCATTGGATCAATGGTGCCTTCTTCATGAACTTCTGGTTCCGGTTTACCATCATATTTCACCATACCAACTTTTGTCGGATCTTCAGCCACGCCAGCTTCTTCCAATCGAGTTACGGTATTACTTGGTGTGGCACCTGGCGTGCCCGTTCCATTGACTCCATTTGGAACTCCCGTTGAGTTGTTTGTAGTTGCGTTTGTTCCTGTTGCTGGAGGTTTAGCACCAGAAAATGGGACTGGGGTACCCTGTTTGCTGCTATTGAATTTTCCTTGAGACGCCGCTGGGGTTGGTGTGCCACTTGCAGTTCCAGGACCCGCATTAGTTCCCGAACCTCCATTTTCTTCCAGTTGTCTCGCCTTGAACTCTGCAATCTCTTTTTGTCTTTGAACGATCTCAGCTCTTGTCAATTGAAATTGCAAATTTCTCGTATCCTTACGATGCAGCCTAATCGGTAGATGAAAATCCTGCGGATCGATCGGTTTCTTGGACTGGAACTTGATTAGATTCGTCTTAACATTTTCATTCTCGCTCAAATCTATGGCATGCAAAGGAAATTCACTGTATCCTGAGTTCCCTGGTTCTTTCTTCACTCTCCTTGCCAGCGCTTCAGGTTGGAGAAGCTTTCTGGACTCTTCCTCTGCTAGCTCTGGATCCTCTTTCTTCAGCAGTGGTCTTGGATTGTTGCTTCGTTGTCTAGCCTTCAAAAACTCTCTCCTTAATTGGTCTCTTTTGATGAAAGGTGACGCATCGTTGGACTTGGACGAACTGGACATTGCTTTCAACACTGTATAACTGCTCCCGAACCGCTCTTTGCACCAGCAGAAAAGTGGGATCTATCTAGTCTGTGATTATTCAATGTGTTTTCTTTATCCCTTTGTTGAATTCACAAGATAGCTTCTTCTTGTATGTATAATTGCACTATTTGGATTTTATGATACTTTGCGTTGAACTGTTCAAATCTCAAAAGTGGCATTTTTCCATATTTCCAGATAGCTAAACAGGATAAAGCGCAAAAGACACGACAAATGAATTACCATCGGGCCGTAATATGGTATAAACAATAAGAAACGATTTCACACACAATGGCAATATTTTCGAAACCTTATCATGGCTTCTATAGCCTCAAATTGAATACTTGCGGGAAGAACTACACTCTTGTCACGTGTCTTTAATATGTGACGCACAGGTGTCTTGATCTTTTTTTTCGTATTTGCCTAATTGGGTCAGTTCTTTGGTTTGTGACTGAAGGCCTTTCGAAGTGAAATTCTTAGGATTGTATTGTGCAAGAGTTCTTATTGAAAAGTTTTGAAAATGGCTAGACCAGATTCGTTGACTGAATTTCAAAAGAATAGATCTGTAATAGAGTTTTCAATTTTGAGTTTTGAAGCGTCAAGTGTCCTTTGAAGCAGCTTTATTGTGATTAAGTGAGAAAATCAGAGATGTCTGCGATTAGTGATCCCCAGGAACAGTATGAGTTGATCACCAAGAATCTACAAGAAGTATTGAATGGGCAGATCATTAAAAATGTCCTAGAAGTAGAAAAAAGGCCGTTAAAGTTGTACTGGGGTACTGCGCCCACAGGCCGTCCTCATTGTGGTTACTTTGTTCCGATGACGAAGTTGGCCCATTTTTTGAAAGCGGGCTGCGAAGTGACCGTATTATTGGCAGACTTGCACGCTTTCTTGGATAACATGAAGGCATCTTTGGAAGTCGTCGCGTACAGAGCAAAATACTACGAGTTGGTCATTAAGGCTATCTTGAAAAGCATCAACGTTCCTATCGAAAAATTGAAGTTCGTTGTCGGATCTTCGTATCAGACGTCGAGTGAGTACGTGATGGACATTTTCAAGCTGTCTAATGTTGTTTCCCAAAATGATGCAAAAAGAGCCGGTGCAGATGTCGTGAAACAGGTTGCAAATCCATTGTTGAGTGGATTGATATACCCATTAATGCAAGCATTGGACGAGGAACACTTGGGCGTGGATGCTCAATTTGGCGGTGTAGACCAGAGAAAGATCTTCGTGCTAGCCGAAGAGAACTTGGAAAGGCTGGGCTACAAAAAGAGAGCTCATTTGATGAACCCAATGGTTCCAGGTCTTGGTCAAGGTGGCAAGATGTCTGCCTCCGATCCAAACTCTAAGATTGACATTTTGGAAGAGCCAAAGCAGGTCAAAAAGAAGATCAACAGCGCTTTTTGTGCACCTGGTGTAGTAGAAGACAATGGGTTACTATCTTTCATAGAATATGTGGTGGCCCCAATTCAAGAATTGAAGTACGGTAGTAATTATTTCAAGTTCGACATTGACCGCCCTGAGAAGTTTGGTGGTCCAATTTCTTACAACTCCTTCGAGCAAATTAAGAATGATTTCAAAGAGGAGAAATTGGCTCCTCCTGATTTGAAATCTGGTGTAACAGATGCTATTAATGAACTCTTGGCTCCCATCAGAGAAGAGTTTAGTAACAACGAGGAATTTAAGGAAGCTGAAGCGAAAGGTTATCCAGCTCCTGTGGCCGAGAAAACAAAGAAGGCCAAGAAACCAAAGAACAAAGGTGACCGTTACCCTGGTGCAAAACCATCAACTACTGAAGTTACAAAGAAATTGGAGGAGACCACCCTGGAATAAATATAACTGCTTCTAAAAGTGCATCTGTGAATAAGGTGTGTAATTATCCTCCTCTTTCCTATACTGAGAGCTGTTTATAAACCCCTATATTCTGGACAAGTTTGGCAACTTTGGTTTGGAGCCGCAATTTATAAATGGGTATATTATATGCAAAATATCACATAGACTCCCACCCGCCAATATCCATTGTCTTGTCATTCGCCCGGTTAATGACATGAGGAATTTTACCTGGAATTACAATTTCCTGTATGAAATGTCTGAATCTTGATTCACTGAATTTCACAGGAGTCCCCAGTTTGTAATCATCGTCTGTTTCACCATGTTTGTTCACATAAGGCGCTGAATAGAAAGCTCCTTTACTACCATAGCTCAAGTAAATGACATTGCTCTTCAGCACAAAAAAACATCCATACGGGGACTTGAACTTACACTGGTTGTAATAATGATTGGTGCATTGTCCAATTTGGGAAAAGTGCAGTAGAGAAGGTTTTTGTAGAACACATGTTTCTCCGCAAAACATGCACATTGCTATATCTTCCTTAAAAGCTCGGTAACGAAGAGTTGAATCAGAATCAGACATCGAAGAAAGAGGTGATATCATCGTCGGTAAATCAATAAAAGGAGAACGAACAGGGATTTTTAGCTTTCCAAAAGCTTTCCCGAAATTCATATCAGGTTCTGCAACAGTCGGAGGAAAAGAGAAAAATTCTTGAAGAATTTCCAAGAATGCCGGAAGGTTACAGTATTCAAGCATGTTTTCAAATTCAGTTGCATTCTTGCTACCGAATAGAGAAACATTTGAGCTAACCTTATGAGTTTGAAGTGCGATACAAGCCTTCCGCATAAAAATCAAAATTTGTGTTCCTAAATGATAAAGAATAGAACCCTCGTTATTACGGAAGTAACCCTCGGCTTGTTGCATGGACCTTTTGTGATTATTAGGGACTTGGTAGTGAATTTGAGTAATAATCAAATGAGAGAGAACATCCTGATGTGGAAAAACTGTGTCGAAAGTAGTCTCCAATACAATAGAAGTATTGTCATAGCACATCTTTACTATCTCGTTGACCCTAATGGTCAACTCTTCAATAAGCTTTGCTCTCAAAACGTTTGTAATCGTTTTCAGATCAAATAGAACTTGAATTGAAGAGCAGAAGGATAAGAATGGATCGTCTATTTCAGTATCATTGTTTTTTATCATTCTCTTTTCTAGACAGTAGTTAAGCAAATCAGCAAGAAGTTGTAGTGTCAGAATATGTCTTGTCGAAAGTTTTTGGACGATGAGCCTTTTTTTAGAATCTCTTAGAGATAGCTCTAGATTCGCAATAGTGTTGGCAAACAATTTACATCCGGCAATAAACCCGTGTTGTATTGAAAACTTCATACCTGAGAGTTCAGTGATCAGAACCAAGCTATGGTGAGAAACAATATTTTTGGTATTATAGTCGGCACAATTCTGATTTCCTTTTAAAAGTGGTATGAAAGCATTGACAACAGAATTGCACAAAGAGCAGTTTATTGTGGAAAGTCCGAAACCGTCGCGGAAATTTTTGGTGATCTGACCCAAATTCTTTCGAGTAGATTTCATATAAGTTAACAAACAGCCATAGTGTCCGCAATGTCCACAACTGCTGAGGACAGGTGCAAAAGAGACAGCTTTAGTGTTATCATCTTTCAAGTTGACAGAAATGATACCTCTCTCGATAAAAACAAAATATGATAGGATGTCGTATTCTTTTGGCATCTTACAAAACACACAGTCGTCTTCAGTGTAATTCCAAGAGGAGTCAAGACTAGAGACATCACAGCTTAATCCTTGTGACGACACATCTTCTGTGGTTACATTATGATTCTCCATAAATTCCTTTTGCTGTCTAGCAAGCTTAAGCATCAGTTTGTCTCTTCTGGATTTGGCTAGCATCTTTTTCTTATTTGTTTCGTCATTTTCAGACTCACTAACGTCGCCAAATAATAAACTGGCATCATAGTTGGGGGTTTGCTCCGAAAGATAATCGTGAATGTTGATATGTGGTGCTGTACCCTTCAAATGTCTGAATATTTCACGAATTTTGCCGTTTTCACTATTGAAGGAATCACAAGAAAGAAAATGGTAAAGGAGTGAACCAATACTGTGATGGTATCCATTTTCAGACTCATCTAAATGGTATTCCCTCCAAAAGATTCTTTCAAACTCCGCAAGGTTATTTACAACACAAAGATGAATTAAATGGAGTAATTCGCCTAGAATAGATTCTGAGTTCATCTTCATGGAATGAATCAAAGAATTTTTAATGAAAACGCCAAATATGTCAGTTGAAGAGATCTGATACAGTTTATGGTATTGGGAGTTCTGTAGCTTCTTTGAAACAACCTTTGCAGGTACAAATGTATCGTTGAAGGGGATAACACATTTGGCTTTCATTCTTTCCCTAACAAGTAGCGCAGCTTCATACCTTTTGTTGGAAGAGAATCCCACGAAAAAAGGGTCTATGCACTTTCGGTACTGGTTTTTCAGGCTATATGTTCCATTATCCAGGGGTCCTGAAGGCTCGTGGAAGTCACTATACTTATTCAAATATAGGTCAAAAGCCGGATGTTTTGTGATATGTTCAGGGATTGAATCGATTAATGAACTATAGCTAGTGTTTCGAAAACAAAGGGAATGAATGATTTCTAATTTCATGGTGCATTCAAACCCTTCAATAGAAGATGACACACATAAACATCGAACTTCAGTCAATAGTCTTATTAGGGTCAAAATGGCCTGTTCAGCCATGGCAATGGTTAAAGATTCTTCAGGATAGTCGCCAATAGGAATTCCTTCGGCCCAATACTTCAACCCCCATCGAGTAATGAAGGTGACCATAAAATCATGAGGGTCAGCAAAGCACATGGCGAACTGCACATGAAAGAAATCACTGAAATATGTGTATTCTCTCATGCTATATTTTGTGTACATTCTGGCCTGATGTTGTATCGGAGCTCCATTACGAACCCAAAAACCAGCTTCAATCTGCGATATCATGACAAGGGAGCAGAGAGAAGGTTCGGCAATCAGCAAACATTCAGACGAAGATTGGAAGAATTCTGAAAAACTGAATGCATTTCTTAAGCTATCGGGAGGAGGTTCATACCGTCCACACTGACACCATTGTAAGATGAATTTGATGAAATAGGATATGGGATTGAAGAAGTTCTGGGTATCAGATCCTACTTTGAAGTTAAAGACATGCGTTTGAACATTGCAGACGGTAGCCTTAAAAAGAGAAGCATTATCTCTGATTTCAGGACGAAACTTATCCAATGAGTGCAATTGTCTTTCAACTGCATCTCTTAGCAATGTGGATACTAAGTACCTGCGATGACCAGCATCCATGATCAAAGAAAGATTTCTCAGAAACCCATCGATCATTATAAGGACAGATGAGAAAAGGAAGTAAAACGAAGAGAAATCGAAGCTTTCATACTGTATGTGCTCGGAGGTTTCTCTGTTGATAGGTAGCGCTGTATTGAAAGAATAAAAACAGTCTGTCAAGGTCTTCACAAGATTCTCATTGGCGAATAAGACCTCGGGAATTGTGTTCGTGCACATAACTTGATAAATGTCTTTGAAACATATAACAGCCTTTTTATTTTTGATGACTGTCTGCGGTAAGACAAAATCCGTTTTTATCAGGATAGGCACAGAGTTCACGAGCTTATCAACATCAACAGATATCAGTGAAAATGTGAAATAGATGCTCCGCTGTATGAAATCCGAGTTTATCACCATATTTGCAATTGGCGAGGAGGAAAAAACATATTGTGAAAGCGTGCTCATCAAAGTCAATTTGTATCCGGCTGAATCAGACACTATAGTCCGATACAGTATGTTACAGTAGACATCAAGATATTGCGCTGCCAAACACTTTTTGGAGTCATCTGTTAGACTGAAAAGGGAGCCGATTGTTTCAACTAACCTCATTCTTGTAAGATTAGAAAAAATGATGAAGCATTCAGTTAAAAAAAACTGAAATCTGGATCCTGAAAGAGTACAGAATCTGCTGGCAGAGCTTGGGTCGTTTGTTTCCATCACTTTCTGATCATAGCAAGCCATTACATCGAGAACTCTGTGGTCGTACCGTTCATTTGAATTGTTGTTGAATCTCCACGGACGAATGCAAGGGAAAGAATGTTGTTGATGGGCAGGAACAGTGAAATTCCCTAAAATGTTAATGCTAAAAGATTTCTTTGCTAATAAGTTGGAACAATATTGATCCATGAAAGAAAGGCGTAAAGACTTTTTCCATTTCATAATGGAGGGATGATACAACGTATAGTGATGCAACCACCTTGAAAGCTCGCTTATCATGTATTTTTTGAACGCATTAGACTGGTTTATCACATGAGTTGGAATGCCTTGAGGATCAAATAAAGCTTTCAGCTTTAGCATAGATTCTCTGTCTGGTGATTTTGCAATAATTGTAAAATGATCATCCTGATCAAATTGTGAAAGGACAAACGTGCCGTACGTCATGTTTAGCTTGAGGGTGTTTGATATTTTTCTTATGACATCCTGAACATGAATACCACATTCATGTCTATACATCACAAGCACATATTGGTGAGAAAACTGCTCTTGAAAACCGTGAGAGTCTAGTAGAGGAATCGTTTCAACTGTAGCGTGCTGTAAATCCTCACCAGTATCAAAGGAGGTAAGACAACAATCTATGATAAAGTCTAAAACCTGAGAGAAAGTGTTAATCCAGTTCTCGTTGTAATATTCATCTTCATTAGGGGGAATACTTTGGGTATTAGTTGTAGCATAATTATGGTTCTCTGTACTGGATCCAGTATATCCAGAAGAGTCTCCACAATGACAAATTTTGCCTTCTGGCCGTGTGACAATCCTAGAGGTGTATCTATGACCTACGTGTTGGGACTCATCAAAACAGTCTTGGCATATTTCGTATAGTGGGTTTCTTGTGCAGTCAAAGCAGTAAAACACGGTTTCTGTTGCGTAACACTGTTTTCCACACTGCATTCCCTGGTGTTTCTTAGGCTTGTTTCGAGGTAGGAATGAGTCTCGCCATTCTGATCTCAACTTAATCCTTCCAAAATCTCCGATTTCCGTCTGATTCAGTTGAAAAACGTGTTGGAGATCTTCCCAGTTTATATTCTCGGCATTATTATTCAAACATTCAGCCAATACCTTCCAGAGGTAGAACGCGCACATATCATTATAATGGTACCGGCAAAAATGCGCATAATGGACCAAGAAATCACGTAGGCATCCTACAGTTCTGTCCATAATATTGTACAATTTTCAACGATAGGGAATAGGACTGCTATAAACGCAATTTATGCTGTTAATCATTAATTATCTCGTTCCAACAAGTCAAATTAACAACTAGGTTCCACGCCACAGCCGAAATGCGATCCAAATCAAGTTGTTAGATTCTAAGGGTATATTGGCCTTGGAAAAAACGGGTCTGTGAAACTGAACTAAAACCTTTCGCGTAATCCTCTAATTTTTCATCCCCTGGTGAGTTTACAGTCCCTCCTACTGACTAATCCACCACTCAAAAAGAATACCTGCTTAAACTGTGTACTTGTCTTTGTGACCTAACTTCTCGATCTCATTACAGTTTATATTTTAAATATGTATATAGTACTGGCATTCGCCACCATACACAAAGAACAAGAATGAAGGCATGTTACCAGTTGTAATCTCTGTAGCCTGTTAGACAGTTACCACTGGATCATCGCATCTAACCCCCTCCCCAGTGGTATACAGGTTCGAGTGCCCACGTACATGGCAAAGCATGTTTATCACGTGACTGTATCTCCTAGGTCACGTGATTCTGATGGCATTTGATCTCATCGCTTTCCTCTTTATCTAATGATGAGAAGTCCTTAGCTAATGATATAGCTGTATCTTGTGACAAGACTGGCTGCTACGACAATAGAGGACAGTATTCTTGTTTTGAGAGGTGACTTGCAGGATATAAGCCTTTTTAGTGTTAAGAATAGCTGATACCTGATACTTGGTGATCATTTCTGAGGTTTTTTACCGTTAAGCAGTTAGGTATTATCGGATCAAAGTTTCATCTATAAGGTGCTAACGTTAAGAATTAGGGAGGAAATTACCTTGAAACAAGAGTTTTTGGGTGTTTAAGGCTCTGTATTGGTTAGTGTGGATTAATTTCGCATATTTCTGCGATTTTAGAGCAAAATGATTGATGATACGGTGAGTCCCGACTCGGTTTTGCGGCAGCATGTTCGGCGGACTTTGGGTACTGTACACATGAAGCCTGAGTTCAAGGGGATCCGAGGTTCTGCAGAAAGGGCATCAATGGACAAAGAGTTGAAAAGTTTTGTGTTTTCGTACCTGTACTACATGATATCTGACGAGGGAAGGCTTTTGCCGCACATGTTCACTGCGGCTCATCTGCACGATTTCCCTAAGGATGCAGCTGAAGCTCAAGAAGTGAAGGTGAGCTCTAAACCATGGTATAAGGTGGATGAGAATGGCAGTCGCTCGAAACATAGTCACAAAGGTAGAGTTTGCGGTGCAAAGTTCAAGATCGGAGAGCCCATATACCGGTGCAAAGAGTGCTCTTTCGATGAAACTTGTGTGCTCTGCGTGAACTGCTTCAACCCAAAGGACCATCTAGGACACCATGTTTACACGACTATTTGCACCGAATTCAATAGTGGTATCTGTGATTGTGGAGATAAAGAGGCTTGGAACTGTGAGCTTCTTTGTAAAGCTGACGAAGAAGATGGATTAGAAGATTCTTGTTTTGAGGACATTGATGGCAAGATTTCAACAATATTGGAGAGTGTGTTAATAGAAATTTTTGATCATTTTATTGATGTGTTCAACCAAGGTCTCGAACCTTTGCCCACAATTCAAAACTCTCTCGTGACTAAACTAAGGTATTTTATTCAGAACGGAAAATATAATGAAGAGGCTGATATGCTGGAAAGGTTGATTTACAAGAATCAATACATCAAAGAAGAAGAAGAAGGTACACAGCAATCGTCTGGGACATTTTTTGATCCATTACATTCCTTAAAAAATTACGTTTTGTTAATCTACAATGATGAGTTCCACAATTACTCACAAGCGTCAGCAGCAATTCGACAAGGAGGCCCAGATAGTAAACATGCGGATCTTTTGACTGCAAAAATTGACTCAGAAGGAAGAGCCCTGCTCAGATGTGAGTCAAATGTCTCATCTTTAATGGATGGCTTCTTCAAAATACAAACCAAGGGTTTAAGTTGCACTTTAACTCAGTGGAACGAATATGTTCATCAGGAAGTTTGTAAATATTGCATCATGTGGATTCACGATTGTCTCACCGTACCGAGCTCCGTCTTTCAAACGGTGGTCAGGGAAACAATCGGAAAGGTGCTCTGCTCGACGTATGAGGCTCATGACAAATCTGTCGATATGAATCCTGTTGTAAGGGATTATTTCTTTGACAGGTTTTCTGAAGATGACCCTTATATTTATGCAGACCATTCAGTCTTAGGAGACAACGTCACCATTCCATTGGGTAGACATAAATCTTTAGACATCGAAGATATTGACACGATTTCTCCTACCATGAACAGAGTAATTGAAGAAAAGAGTCACGTATACGCAAATTCTAGATTGCAATTTATCTTGTATCTGGAAAATAGATATTGGAAGAAACTTCGAAAGATTGTGCAAGATTTGGTCATTCCTACTTTAGCATCAAGCTCTACTTATAAGGCTGAATTTAGTGATCAACTGGTTGATATTTTCCCACATATGACGAAGAGTGTAACCTATATGGATAGAGAACCACAGCTTACATCCTTAAGAGAGAGTGTGGTTCAATTGTTCACTTGTCCTACCACTGCTCATAACATTTTTGATAGTGGACGGTTCAAGTATGTAATAATGCCTGTGATTGACGTTTTTGCTGACTTTTCGATTATGGACGAGGGAACACTAGTGTGGCAAAGGGTACAAAGAAGTAATCCATCCAAAAGTTATAGTATATCCTTCAAACAAGGTCTATATGCTGTGGAGACGCTTCTGAGCAAACTCACAAATCCTAACCTGCTGCTAAAAGCAGAAGAGTTCGTCATGATAGTTACTCTTTGCAAATTGTTCAATGGAGCTTGGAAAATCAAAAGGAAGGAAGGAGAGCATGTTTTACGTGAACACCAATACTTTATACCGTATTTGGAATATACGACGTCCATCTACAGCATCATACAAACGTTCGACAAAGCACTACAGCAGTCAAGAGATAAAATTGATGAAACTTTATTACTAAAATCATTGAAGTTACTAGATTCATTTTTGGGACATCGCAACCTGCCATACAAGTTATACAAAGACTATGACATCATTAAGTTCAAAATCAGTAAAGAGCGGGTCTCTTTCATGAATCCGGTACATACCTTGTTCTCATTTATGGTGCAACACCTTTCGTTGGATACAGCCATCGAAGTAATTTCAGAAACAAGAGATTATCTTGTTATTTGCGACTTCGCCCTAAGATCCGTTGTGTTATGCTCTCAAATTGATGTCGGTTTTTGGGTCAGAAACGGAATGTCTGTTTTACATCAATCCTCCTACTACAAGAACAATCCTGAAATGAGTTCTTATAGCAGAGATATTCATTTGAATCAACTGGCTTTTTTAGTTGAGTCAGATGATATTCAGAGGGTGTTGTACAATATATTGGATAGATGGGAACTTTTAGAATGGCTTGACGGTGATACAGACTTTTATGACACAGTATATGAAGATAAAATATCGTCCATTGTTCAACAATTTGTGGTTTTTATCTATCAGCTTTTGGTAGAAAGAGACTTTTATAAAAAGTTCAACTCAGTGGAAGAGAAACAACTTTACAATATCAAAAACGCCATTATTTACAAATTGTACTCCGAACCTATGTCCTATACTGATTTGTTGAACGAAATTCCGGACTATCTAACCGAAAGTGGCTCTCAATTCGACACTGCTTTGGATGAAGTGTCCACTTACTTGGAACCTAGAGGTCTAGAGGATAACGGTGTGTTCAAACTGAAAACTGAGTTATATAAGACTATCGATCCACTCCGTCTCTTAAACATGGGAAATGATTGTGAGCATAGCACGACTATCATAAAGTCACATCTCGTTCAAGATAAACAGAAACGTGCCAAATACGTCCTAACGCCGAATCTAACAAGACTTGAAGAATTGGATGATAAAGCACGCGAACTAGGAAACTTTTCAAGGACAAATGTTTTCGCAAAGTTTATTTACAAATTGCTGAAGACCTCTATCATTTGTCCAAAAGTGTCATTCACTTATGAGCTCCTTCATCTCATTAATGCTATCTTCAAGGATGACGAAATGGTGCATGGTAAAGATTCATTGCCCGAAGCTTACATCAATAAACCTATTTGTGATTTGCTTTTGAGTATTGTGGATCATGAGAGTGGTCTATTTTCTGATAATGTTGTTGCAACTGCGGATTATCTGTTGGAGAAAATGATCAAAAAGAGACCAGTCGCTATTTTAAATTCACTTACAGAATGCTTTGGCACAAAGTACATCAGTGATTATAAGACCCGAAAAGCAAATCAAGGCGTTAGATTTGAAGAAAGTGAAATTGATCGAAAGAGAAGACTTGCAAAGTTACGTCAACAAAAGATCTTGAACAAATTTTCCAAACAGCAGAAACAATTCATTGATAAACATGAAGACCTTGCTGGAATGGATGATGACGTTGATATGGATGCTGATGGAACGCCTGAAGTTGACGAACAAGGATTTCATTGTTCATTGTGTCATGATGATATCCCAGATCAGGTCTTTGTTGTTCCTGTTTATCAAAACTTTTTGCCAATTTTTCTTGCTACCGCCCCAACTCCTTTGGAAATGTACAAACCATGGCAAGGCTTCGATAACAATGAACACTTAGGAACGTACAACACTGAGCTTTTCTATAAGAGGCCTGTCCATGGAAGAAATCAGATACATCTAGAAGCAGCGCAGAAAGTCTTAGCTTCTTGTAACCATGCCATTCACTACAACTGTTTCAAGCATTATATTGATAAAAAAAGATACACGGCAGATTATTTTATCTGTCCTCTGTGTCAAACGTATTGTAACTCAGTCATTCCTGTTGCTAATTTAACTATGTCAAATGGAGATGAAATATTCGACGGACTGATGTCTGAAGAGCGTGAAAAATCTGTTGTTGAGCATGCTTCATATTACTGTTCGGACTTTAGCAAAGATCAACAAAAGATCATTTTATCTTTAACTGATGAAGAGTCGAAAAGGTACACCGAGCGCGATCCAGCTTGGACTAAGGAGAGATTTTTAAATCTCTCTTTACAGTTCTCCAATAATGTTTGCATGTTAGAAATGCTTTCTAGGTTGGACAAAGATTCATTCGGTACTCTGCTAAAAGAGGATGAGCAGAAATCGATTACCTTACAGAATATATTGAAGTCACTGGCAGTGTATGCAAGCATAAAGAAAGATACCAATCTTGATGTGAAGCAATTCCAAACAGATTTGCAGCAACTTGGCTCACCAAATTTTGCATTCCATCAAATTGTCGAAGACATCCTTCGCTCAAAGTCAAACTTCCGTGAGAGCTTACTAAATGTGATAACACGCCGTGTGAAATGCACTTTTGAACAATTTGGTATCTTTTACCGCAAATATGAGGACGAATTGAAGAACGTAGATTGTGCTGACCCCTCAGAATACTCCAGTATCTTGAGAACTTGCGCGGTACAATGTGGTTTCAGTTCATTGGTGGAAGACCATACTGTGGGATTGTTGTACTCTTATCTGGTTTCTGAACTGGTGCCGACTTTGAGGCGGTGCGCAATCATGCTTAAGGCTTTGAGCAAGTTCATCACTGGGAAAGAAGAATTTTCCATTGAAGGAATAAATTCCTCCGACGCATTTTCTTCAGGTTCTAAGGAAAATCATTTGCATGAGTTATTGCGATTCTTGTTACAAACTGATTTTGAATCATTATTGACTTTGTCTCTTGAACCAATTCCTTCTACGAGCTATATGGTCAATGTTCCTCATGAGTATTGTAATATCCTCAAGTTAACAGATTTGGCCACTCATCTAAATACCTATGTCACAGACAATAAAAACGTGATCCTGCACGAAGAGAATGGCCAGAGTATTAAAAATGCGGGCAATAGGTTGGATTACAAAATCTGCCTCATATGTGGCGTTAAGATTCATGCAAGAACCGACGGACTTGAAATGCAGAAACATATGGAAAGATGTTACCACGGTTCCAGCGGTCTCTTCTTGATCCCTAACATCAGTCAAGTCTGTTTATACTTGAACAAACCCAAATGTACGGTGAATATATCTGCACCCTACCTCAACTCGCATGGTGAATCTGGAAGGAACGCTATTGAACGTGGTGATTTAACTGTTTTGAATTTAGCAAGATATGAGCATCTGACTCGCTTATGGATTTCAAACGGCATTCCTGGATATATCAGTAGAGTCATGGGTGATGAATTTAGAATCGCAATGGCTAATAGCCGGACTTTTGCTCGTAATATGTTTTTTAGACCAGGCGCTGCTTTTAATGCAGCCGGCGAAAGCAGCGATGAAGAGTTTCTAAATGATGATGAAGTGGCAGATGACGACCAGGAGGCAAGATTTGCTGATCCAGGGATGGAACTACGTGTTGATGGTGGACCTCTTGGGGGAGGTGTGCCATTCCCTTTGCGGTTGCCTACAGATCGAGGTGACATTCACGACTTTTTTGAGTTTGTCGCGAACCTCAGAGGAGCTACACAAGGTGCTGTTAATGAAATGCCAACTACAGAGCAGATCCTAGAGCAGCTGGAAGGAGGCGTCATTAATGGCTTTTTTGGCGGCAGAGGTGAAACCGACGAGCATTTCAATAGTGAACAGGAGTCCGATGAAGCTGGCCATGGAGAAGAAGAGGATGGCAATGTTGTAGAAGGAGATGAAACGGATTACAGTTCTGCAGAAGACAATTTAAGTCCTGATCAAATGGAATGATCATATTTTCTATTTCTTCTATATTTACTTATGTATCACAGAACCTATGACTACCAAGTATATCCCATCGTTTGGCAAACGAGTAACTGAATTAAGACTATAAATGAAGACATACACACAGCTGTCTAAGTGGCTGTATCAGATCCCTGTGTCATTGTGTCTTCCACATTAATCCTGACTAAATCAAGTCACGTGATTGTTAAGTCACGTGATGTCACTCACTTTGTACGATCCAATGATATCTGTGATCCCGCTAATTTCTTCAAATTTTTAACTTCATTAGAGTTGTATAAAACTAGAGAACACACAAATCGTCAAAGTGTATTGTGCATCCCTATAGCAGTGGTGAATGACTGCAAACTCTGAGACCAAACCCACGTTCAAGAAAATGGTATGTTAGGAGTGTTACCGGTCGTTAAAGTATCAATCACAAAATGGGGTTTCAAGCTAATTTTAGGAGGTAATCACATCAAGTAAAGTGAAGGGATTCGAGTATTAGAGACATAAAATTATTGTTTACAATAAAACCTCAGGGAGTATTACGATTCAAGAATTTTGCCCTATTAGCGATGGATAGATCGTTTTGATGGTCGAATAATAGCTTGTCGTTGTTCTCACCGAAAAGTCTAGTACAATGTCCGATATGTCCGATGACAAAAAAAATAACTCAAGAACCATCTGAGTGGGAATTGAATGATATAATCTACCTTAAGAACTGTGTCCCTGCTTTTGATTATGACGTTGTTGCTTGATTTTGCATATTGAGGCTAATATTGACCAAAGGATAAGGAAATTTTTACATGATACTAACAATTAGGTATTGAACCTGAAATACCGTACCAAACAGTCTTTCGCCAAAACCGTTTACAACACAATCTTCAAGAGAAACTCCGTATTCGTCGGCACAGTGTTCGCCTCTGCCTTTGTTTTCCAGGCTGCCTTCGAAACCGGTATCACTTCGTGGTACGAAAACCACAACAAGGGTAAGTTGTGGAAAGACATCAAGGTTCAAATCATGAACGGTGCTGAAGAAGAAGACGACGAATAATTCTATCACAGTTCGATATTTGTCCCATCTTTCAAATTTATTTCCATTTCGATGAGCTTTATCAATAAACTTTTTGGTATAGCACCATTGCATTACCTCGCATAAGTGGATCAAAATGAGGAAAAGGTATTCATATTGTGAATGTCAACAAAGCTTACTATGTGGCTGTTTGGCTTCAACCTACGAATTGTCAGTATGAGGTCTTCTGTGCCAACAACCTCTCCGAATTATTTTGTGAGGGGTTATCAGGTGACGAGAACAAATTGGCAATTACTCACTTGGTGGTGTGAAACCTTTTCTCACGTCCATCTTATTTGTTGGTATTTCTCAAAGTTATCCTATTTATTTTTCCATCTGTTTTATGTGAAACTTTACCAGTCAATTGTCAATGCATGGGTAATTCCCCATTCCATTTGTCTCGATTGATCATGTCTATACGATAAATAACCCATTAGATGTATACCAAGTGTACTCTTTCGATTTTCGAGTGCGTAGTGCATATTGTTGCCAAGTGGGCTGCATTTCCAATAAGAATACACAGGATAGATGGCTGATTCTTATACTATGGTTATGTACATGATATGTCACATTTGTCTGAATTCATCCAAAAGAGCTGTTGCCAGAATCAATCAGATTTCTCCATTTACAGAGGCCTGTTGAATTCTTGCAATGTAAGCCTTGGAGATTGTGTTCCAACTTCTCATATATTTGGCGAGACATTGATCAACACAATTGTCCTGCGTAACACTGTATGGGGCACTCAGGCACTTTTCGAAACAGTTCTCAGTGACTTTGTTCACAAGTTCGGTAGCATTTGCAACAGCTAGTTCTTGAGATATTTGTGACTTCAACTGAGTCTTGACATCGTTGGAGGGAGAGCTTGGGGCAGCTGCAGGAGAGGATGAGCTTCCGCCGAAAATAGAAGTAAGGGCCATTATGTCTGGTATTTGCTATTGTATGATGCGACTAAACACCGGTACAGATTGCGATCTTTCCTTATTTTCCTTTAAACTTCTTCAATGGTCTAGCTTTACAAAGATTGATCCATGAATAGTTTTTTTAACAGATGATGTAGTAGGACTGATAGGCTAGAGAGGAGGAACAGTTGTCTTGTCTAGGCACCTTTAATATTGTAGTCGAATTTCAGATAAGGGCGTATTCGCTTATTCTAGGTCTTACAACTCATTTCAAATGAGACGCTACAGATTGAGCCAAATAGCTAGCTATTGTATGTATACGTGGTTCGTTCATTGATATATGTACACCTTGGGAAGCAATTAACACAACAATAACTACTAAGCATCGGTGGTTTAGTGGTAAAATCCAACGTTGCCATCGTTGGGCCCCGGGTTCGATTCCCGGCCGATGCATTTATTTTTTCGTTCCATCTTTTTACCGCACAAGGAATACCATTCAACCTTGGCTGGCGCTCCTCAAAAGGTCCATTCTAATTGATTGCACATGTCAACTTAGGTTTACTGGTTACTGAGTCTGTAAATCAAAGTCCTTCCTTCTTACACTTCGATATCAGAAAACTAAGTTGAACATCTTTCATCCAAATACGTTGATAGATATTAGGCGTTGTTCAAGTTCGAGGAACTTACCAGTCCTAGTGTAATTTTAATTCCCCGAAAGGCATTGCAATGATTCACGCAGTGTTGATATGTATGTGCATACACCAAACTTTTACTCAAGCTCACTGCTCTAAAAGAAGTACATGTTATTAACCTTAACGATGATTCGGACCCTACAGTTAACAAGAAATGTCAACCAAGATTGATCAAGTTCTATACTCCAGTGGAGGTGGAAAAGCAAACATTACTACTGCAGCAGGTATATGATCTGATATCACAGCGAAACAGCCAGGTGCAGTCTTCTTTCTTGGTTACACCACCTTCTTTGTTGCTGAACTCCAATGAAGACGAAGACATTCAAATCATCTACAAAAATTACGCCACGTTATACTTCACGTTTATTGTTGACGAACAAGAATCCGAACTTGCTATATTAGATCTGATCCAGACCTTCGTTGAAGCACTGGATAAGTGCTTTGCAGAGGTTAATGAGCTGGATTTAATCTTCAATTGGCAAACTTTGGAAAGTGTCTTAGAGGAAATAATTCAAGGAGGGCTGGTGATCGAGACCAATGTGTGGAAGATAGTGAAGGCAGTTGATGAGCTGAATAATGCAAATGAAGCGGAAAATTCATTTACCAAACTTGCTGGGACCAGGATCTCGGAAGCCTTTCATGCTCTAGGTTATTCCAATTTTGGAACTTGGGGATCTCAACAATGATCGATAAGCATTGAAGCTGACTCTCTTGTATATTATCTGAAAAATTCTACTTGCTCCTCTGAAAATTGGCGATTGAATCGATAAATAAACCACAACTCTGACAAGGCAATTGGTCGTAACCTGACCTAAAGGCTTGCAGGAGTTCATATAAATAATAAATACAGGATTGCCTAGCGTGAGCAGATCGCCGTGTAATCAGAGATCACAGCTAAATTGCACAATCGCTAGAAGAATATAGAAAGCAAATATTCGTATCGAATGGCGAGCCTAGAGAAACGCCATTTATGCTTTGATGCAGTGTGAAATCAGCAATTTACCATAAACTCCACCAACTTTTCTTGGAGACAATTTCATCAGTTTGTTTGGTACTGTCCATTCTGATTTTATCAAGTTCTTCTCTAATTCTCTGTAGCTCTTCTTTCTGCACCTGGTCGGCCTTCATCCTCTGGAATTGATCCTTAGTGGCCTGTGGTCCATTCCTCTCCCATGGCGAGTCCACGGTGCCTGTTTTCCAAATAGGATCTTTACTCTTCATTGTCTGCTGGACAACCTTCATGAGCTCCTGTTGTTCTGCCTGACGTAAGTTTCTTTCTCTCTCATACTGCAGTCTTAACTCCGGGGAAAGAGCTTGAATTAGCTGCTCATCTGTAGGGGTTGTGTACTTAAACAATAGCAGTCCTAATAAGACAATACTACCACCCGTTCCAAACACTTTTCCCCAACGCACAAATCCATTTGGCTCCATTTTATCCGGTTAAATACCTAAAGTAACAATCAATATCGCCCTTTCGTCTCCTAGATTCGCTAAACTCCAATGAAAGAGGCAGTAACGCCGCTCAACAGTGGGTTGATCAGTGCATCTTATCCTCTGTGTCCGATGTCTCATCATTACAAGTTTTCCATGTTGATAAATGGGCCGGGTAACCAAATGTGATACCCTGTTCTACAAACGTGTATATCGTCACACCTTAGCAGTCAAGCATTGATCCCTACAATGATCTTTACACCGGTTTTGGGGCGCTACGAATCTGCTAAAGTTTAATTCACACATGCGTTCTCGTTAGCGTTAGTTAGTTACCAATTAGTTTATTCTATTCTATCATTACATTATAGTCAGAAAGGTAGCCCGTTCTTATCTCGGACTTCAACCGATCAGCTCCTTGTATAAATATGGAGTGAATACTCTCGCAGCAGTGAATAAAATTGCAAAAGCTTCTACTAGAGCCAGAGGGAATCCTGCAATGCCTCTGTCCTGAAAGTTGATTCGTATGGAGTAGAAAGCGACTGCAAAAAAGACTTGGGTCAACAAAAATGGTTTTGGAAGCACACCAGCCAGGAATCTGACCGGTAACCTAACGCAGTCTCCACCCCTTTGGAAATACTTGAAACAACCTCTTTGAAGAGTTAGCAGGCTCTTGTTGTCTGCAGCGAACAGAGAGTACAACGCTATTGATAGAACGTTGATAACACTGTCGAAATTCTTTCTCTCGTAGTGATATTCTAGTAGTTCGTCCAAAACCGTTTCTCTGTCAGAAAAGTCTAGATCCCCAATCGTCTTGGTTAGAAGTACAACGTCGTTTAGTCCAACGGCCATACCGCCGCCAGTCAAAGGATGTCTCATGTTAAGTGCGTCGCCAACTACACACAATCCCGTGACAGTGTTCTGTTTTGCTGGCAAGTAGGAGTTTGGCATGGACTTGAATTTCCCATCTTCCACAGCCTTATTGAACGATGGTAGCAGGGACTTTGGTATGTAAGGTCTGACATCTGATTCAAGCCACGCTTTCACATTCTTTGGAAGCTTTGCTGAGTTGTAAGCACATAGAATTCTTGTCTCTTCGGGAGAAATTTGGTACACCAAAACAGGCATGTGTCTCGTACCCAAAATGACATGACCATGGTTCTTTGAGGGGACGTCGGCATGCATCAACGACATGCCGATAAAAGAGGATCCTACCGATGGAATGTGGTCTGGAGATAGTTCTTTTCTGAAACGAGAGAAAATGCCATCGCAAACAAAGGTCATATGAGCCATGAAATCCTCCTTGCCACGGCCAGGAATATCAACTTTGACACCAACAACTTCGTTCACTTTATTTTTCAGAATCTGAGTTACGTTTCCCTGCAGGCGAGTAACATTCGATTCCTTTGACACGATATTTCTCAAGTTTTGTAAAAACTTTCCATGGACGAAACCGACACCTCTCTCACGCTCATCTTCTTCAAATTCCTTTGCGCTTAGTGTGTTATCGTCTAGAACTCTGTCATTGCCGTCAAACACTAGGTCGTTCAATTTCTCCACAGGAGCACAATCCGATTTGTATGGATATGGAATTGACACTTTCTCTCCATTGTAGAATACAGTGTAGCCTGTAACAGGAATCGCATCTATATTATTGATGGCCTGGATCATTCCAAGACTTCTCAGAGCTCTGAGTCCACCAGGCTGCATCAACTCGCCCACAATCCGGTCGGGCATGCTCCAGTCTCTCTCTACAATCAGAACCTTCTTGCCCTTTCTAGCGAGCGCCGTAGCAACACAGGGCCCTACAACACCACAGCCCACAACTATAGCATCGTAAACTTGCTCTGCGCTTGCTGTTAGGAGCTCTTGTGGCACCGTTTTATTATCCACACCAGTAGTACTCATCACACTTATTTCAGATAATCAGGTCCTGTGAAACTCCAGATCACTCCAATGCACCAACTACAGTTATTAACGCTGGAAACACTAAATTTAACGTCAGTCTTCCAGCCCAAAGTTCGCTTTTATATACTAGTCTTAGTTCCAAATGAACAGGTGATCGTGCGCTGCAATACCAGATCCAAAGTATCCCGTAATTTATTAGCCAGAGAACTGTCACACTCGTGTAAAGATCCTAGATTCGAACTTACAGTCGTTTATAATCGTCTACAAACGAAAAGAACCACTAGCAGCCTCTCAGCCCGGTTGTTGTTACCACAATTTTTTTACTGTTCGAATGGTCTTATTCTTGCAATATCTTGAATTTTCGGCTCGAATGGCTGATTGTACGACAAGCTACCAAAACGAAGAGATGAGCTAAACGAGAGTACCACACTGAAGCTATGTGGAGTCTTTAGAGGAGTCCTATGAGGGAGTTTTCAATTTGGATTGAATGCGAGTTCTATGATTCGTAAGAGTTCAGGCAAAAAGGTACGATTTGAAATGTGGTGAAGAAAAACCACTAAATTTTGATAGCGAAACTATGTGAATACATGAATATATATGTAGTATTCAAGCTCAGTGGGTTCCCGGTATGTGACGTTTTTACAAGTTGTCAAAGTTCGGTGAGATTCTGTTCGAATGTTTGGATCACTTTTTGCCATTGTTCAGGAGAGAAGGTTTCTTTCGTACAAGATACGATGAGTGACATTCCGTCGACGTCTGTAGATACACAGCTGAGAGAGAACACAAAGCACATCTCGCTAGCAGTCTGGAAAAATAGAATGTCCTGTAGCTGGAATGGGTTCTGTTCCTGTGATTTTTGGGGGAAAAATCCGACGTTGCTGAACAGCGTGAAGTAACGGTCTTTACAGGCCATATCATCGACAATAATTTTGTCCATGCTGGTGTTCTTTAACAAGAAATCAGAAAACACCATGCCGAAATTCTTCAAGGCAAGCTTCTCTTCCCTAGTCTTGGTGAATACGGTGTCGTAGTATTTCACAAGGTCCCAAAATTGATTGTTGTTCTTTACGTCGAAGGAAGAGATCGAGTAGTTATAGTTGGAACCACCAACTCCAGTGCCGTATCTGAACTCTTCTTTCAATTCTGGACTGAGGTACGATCTACCATTGAAAGGGATGCACATGTTAGCTTGCTTTTCCATCCAACTTCTGTCGTCGAAGATTCCAGCTTGGTAGCAACTGACAAACCAACACGCCTGCAAGAAAGGTGTCAGAGTAGCCTTGCCATGTAACTTGTCCTTCACTCTTTGTCTCATCTTTGTCATAGTGTCTACGTCGATCTTGATGAGATAGGAGTAGTGATCAGCAATAGCTCCGTTTGTTGGCACCGTAGTGGGCTTCCATTTCTTACAGAGATACTTCTTCCCTAGTTGGCTCATCATTACTTGTGCAAAGAAGGGGAAGTCACTCTTGTAGGAGACGAGCTGCTCAATGGGCTTTGGTAATTTGGGCAATTGCTGGCTGTCGATCTCATAATTCAGTAAGTACTCCAGTGGCTCTAAATTGGAGTCAAGCTTGCCTAGTTCAATGGAAACATCTTGAATAAAGTTGCACCCGGTAGTGCCATCGCTGCAGATGTGATTCGTTATGTAAACAATGTGCTCGTATCCTGTAGATCCTGTCTGGTCATCAGCTGAAGGGAGCAGAATCATTCTAAATTCCGGCTTATCCTTTTCACAGTAGCCCAAGGTGAAACCCTCAATCACAGAGGTGAAGTCGGCGGTCATCTGGTACCCATTCTTGACCCAATGATCCAAGATTTTCTGGTAAAAGTCCGAGTGTTCGGGCTGTTTGTTCAACACCACATCCTCGAGCTTCAGCTTGTCTAACACATATATGTAGTCATTATCCCTCCCTGGCTTCTTCAAGTACTCCGCGCTGCTGTAGTAGCTTTCAAGGTCACCAGTGTGTTCAGGAAGAACAGTAACCGCTAGAATAGGATGTTTTAAGATCATTGACCTCAACGCATGAGACAATTGCAGTTCAGAGGCACGCGATTTCAACTTCCCGTACATGGCAAAGTTGGCGTACATATGCTGTCTGACCTCAATCAACATGAACGCTTCCACATTTCCCACTGGTCTGGAATGGCCGTTCGAAATTTTATCAGCTAGCTGAGCAGGTGCTGGTGCTGTCATCTTTCCTCTAAATGTGCACTATCAATTTAAGTATCCACTGTGTTTCGACCTAGCAAGCCAGCAATATGCACACAACTAAGTACTAATGAAGAATCCAATACGATGTGCGTTTGGATAGGTTGATTAATTAAGGCAGCTCTTTTATTATATCTTACTTGTATTAAACAGAACGATATGTAAATGAGAGAGAGTCGGGGTTAAAACATCTTGGTAATTCCAATGGACTACATCACTGATCAAATACTCGGTGAATGCATGTTATAAGCCTTGTTCGGCGTTGAGCGTTGAATGTTCATAGCCTCAGCCTTGTTTCCTAAAATCATGCCGGTGTAAACGGTTACTACTAGCAGCACTAGACATAATCGTCAAAGCAAAGTAAACAATACAAAGGTTCAATCAGCAATTGAATTGATCAGGCACTGTTGAGATGCATCAACTTCATGATGAAATGTTCAGTGGCCTCTCTCAACTGTTCTTCGCTAATACCAAAGGTCAAGGCTGTGTCTGTAGTGACTCTGTCAATCATGCGCATGGTTGCACTGTCTGAGTTAACATTAGCGGAGCAGTCGGCGAAAGCTGCGTCGTCACGGCTGGACTTGATGTACTTGACTCTCATACATAGATCTTGCACTGGTGTTGTGTTTTCTGTTGATACAGGCTCTGTTTTCATGCTAGGTAACGGAATAATCGAGTGTAATTTCCTGTTGGCAATCTTCTGATCCAAGGTCTGTGTCACTTCCAAATGGGCTTGGTCCCTTGGAAGAAGATGGTTCTGGATCCAGTCTAAGTACTGGTCTGTGTTGGCATCAGAGAAATCATCTATGCCGTTGTCTAAGAGGCACTGCGCTGGTGTGTAGGTCATGTTCATGATAAGTCGAGCTCTTGAAAACTTGTCTGTTGGATTCTGGTCAGTTTGTTTTGTAGCAGAAAGCCAGGCTGATGCGAATGCGCGGCCAAAGTGAAGGGACTCCGTGTGTTCCTCGGCCAAAATTGTGAGCCTCACAGCAGCAAGAAATGCAGAGCATATCTTTATTTCTGTGTACTGGTATGGTTTCCTGTAACTGTGCCCATCGAATGACGAAAGCGGAAGCTCCAGCGTGCCGTATACGTGCTGCAGCAGGCCCTTGGCATGCAAGTAGAACTCCATCGGGAGTTTCTCCCATAACGTCATTTTGAGCAGCAGTGGTGGTGCTATAACCATACTGTGGAAGTGAGCCGCAAAGTCTATCAAATGGGCGGATTGGGCCACCTTATGCTGTATTTGAGCCTCGTGCGGAGGTTTACCACCATCCAGGCTCTTTAGGTAATAGTTAGGCAATTGGTTTTGCCATTCCTGGGGGAGCACGCGGTATGCCACGAAGTACGGGAACTGTTCTACACAAGCCCACCGCAGTATGTCTGCTGTACATACCGGTAATCCCAAATGCAGACACGCCAGGTAATGAATCGCAAGCGTAGTAAGCATGGAAAGCTTTAGCTTGTTCACAGCCGTAATACTTCCGCTCCCACTATGTAATCCCTCGTGTACATCGGTTTCGTCATCCTGGGCTTCTTGAAGTCTACTGCTGGGAAACAGAATGCTGTCGATCTGCTTCAAATGCATGGTCCATATGAGCTTCACGAGATCAGAGTAAAGCTGTGGAAAATGTTCGTTCTGTATAAGCCACTCGGTCTGCTTCTTGAGCACGCTTTGGAAACTCTTGATGAACAGTAGCTTCCCCTCTCTACCATATATCTTTTCCGTCTTGCCAGATCCCACTAACGATCTTTGCGACTGAGACAGCCCAAGACTAGACTGGAAATTACCCGTAGCATTAGTGGTCAGATTAAGTCTTCTCGTTATTACGCCAGATGCAGCCACATCATCTTCTTCGTTGTTGAGCTCCACGTCACCTTCCATGACATGTCCATATTGACACACTCTTCTACCATCAACGATTCGCCATAATCGACTTGGGCAGTTGTCAACACCACATATTGGACCACGAAAATACGTTGACATGTACCACCAGCAATCCTCGTTATGTTACTCGGCCTCAGCAGTTGTTCCTACTCATCTGTTCGCATAACAAGGCTCTTTTAGGCGATTCGAATGAATAATCATTTAACACTTTAATCATAGAACATAAAGTAACCTTGTTAGAGGTGCAACAATAGGAGTTGGGTGATTGATGGCGGTAAGAGTTCTTCCGAAAACAGGCAAATGGTTGTGGAGTTTCATTTTATAGCTGTTAGTCGTTTCGTTCTTCTGCGTTTACATAATGATGTATATGGTGGTACAACAGTTATTAAATCGTGATAAAATCGCGGTCTACCTTACACGGTTGAATGCTACCATCCCCAATAAAGCAGTCTAACGATTGTCGTTATGCTGTTTGTAATTCCTGTGGTTGTTGGGTTGATACTGATTTTGCTGGTGCTGTGGTGGTCCGCTCAGCGTTTGATGTCTCATCGGATAACCATATGGAACGCTCATAGGAACAGCACTCATGAAGGCGGGCGTTGTAGGTGGAGATGAAGACTGGCTATTTGAACCAGATCCGTTCCTTGTGTCGTTTCTATTGTTCATAACTGGCATCATTTGCCCGCCCATTGGAGGGTAAAACATTGGCTGTGGTTGGAAAGGCATGAACATTCCAAGTGGAGACCCACCTCCACCCACAGGATGACCGCCCATAAACGGAGTTGCACCAGGTGGAACGCCAACTGGCATATTCAAAGGCATCCCACCCGGACCTCCTGCCATTCCTTGTGCCATCATATTGATGCTACGTTGCTGCAATCTCATCTGGGTTCTTTGTATAGCGGTTCTTTCATCGGGGAAGAAGAGCTTGTAGGACTGTTCCACAGTACTCATCCAGGTTGGTGAGGTGAAATAAGGTTTCTCGATGAAAAACGCTTCCAGGTCCTTGCCCTCGGACTTTTTACTCTTTTCCTCATGGGCCTCCTTCGCTTTCAAGAACATGTTGAAATTCGTGTTCAGATCCTTCCCCAAACACTTTGGCTCACCATCCTCAAAGAAGTTTCTTTGGCGTCTTCTGCCAAACATTTCTGTTCTGGGAACTGAAGGCGAAGCGACAGGAGTCCGCCCGCTAGCACTAAACTTATTTTGAGAACCTCTCCTGAGTTCAACCTTGTTTCCTGAAGGCGTTCCGGACTTTGAGGATCTACTAGAGGACTTCCCACCATTGGCAGGTTGCAAATTTGGAGTGCTTGGAGGCTGGGATGCCGGTTTTGGAGGTAATGATGGGTTTGATTTTAATGAGCTTGAGGCTCTTGGAACAGGGGATGGTGTGGGAGTACTGGAAGACGCGACAGAAGATTCAGCTGTAGGCTGTTGCGTTTCCGTGATCTTAACAGCTTGTTTCACTGGTTCTTTTGCTGGTTCTTTCGCCGATTCTTTCTCGCTTTCCTTTTTGCTAGGTTTCTTTTCATGGACGTCTTTGTCCTCATGTTCATCCTTCTTGAGAATTGTCTTGATCTCCTCCGGCATGTCGTAAGGAATCTTGAATTTCTCAGAAAACTTTTTCAAGTCTGCAATCTCAGTCCTCGCGGACTTATGCTTTCTAGAGGACAACGAAGATGAAGTACTTGACAAGATCGCAGGGTCTGCATGGTGAGGTAGGGTCCTCAAAGATGGTGGGACATATTTGATAGGTTTGGTTTCTGGTTTTGCGTTTAATTTCAATTGAGCTAGAAGCTCGTCGCCTCTACGGTCGACACCTGAATACTTATCCTCTTCATCTAAGCCAGAATCGTCAAAGGCAATATTTCTGTCTTCATCAACGTGAACGTTTCCACTTGATCCCTGCGATTCAATTTCTTTGGCAATTCTTTCAGCCTCCTTTAGTTTCTTCTTGTACTCCGGATCGTCTTTGTTAATTCTTGTAGTGTAGAAGTGCTCATCATAGGAAGGTTTGATTCCAAATTTCTTTTCATTCACCGCAAATTGGTCCCAGGAACCTTGATCATCCTCTAGCGAAGTGTGGTTCAATGAGAAAGTTTCTGAATCGTCGGGGGTCCACTTCTGTAACTCTCTCTCAGACACCTGCGCCACGGCCCCAGAGATAGCGGTGTCAGTCTTAAACTCTTTCTTCTTCTCAGGTTCCTTTGGCCCCGCCTCCACGGCGGCAGAAGCTGCTTTCGCCTTCTCTTGCTCCCATTTCTCATCGGCATTCAATGCAACATCCTTGATCTCAATTTCTGACACGTCTGCCGCAGAAATCACCATCGTCTCGCTCAGAGCATCTGACAATGTGTTGAGATCCGAGGCTGCAAAACCTTTTCCCAAAACCTTCGGGAACTTCAAAACGACGTCAATACCATTGTTAGACGAGTGAGGATCGCATGCTGCCAGGACACCTTCATACTTAACACCAGAAGGTACTGTTACCACCGCGCGTGAGCCAAGGCTATTCACCAAAAGGAAATCTAATCTGTCATCGTAGTTCTTCCTTACAGAGTCGGATTCGTAAAACGATGTACCAGAACCATTCGACCCTGAGTTCCCACGAGAGTTTCCTGCTCCTCCTGACTCCTTTCTAGATGTACCTCTCATAAGTAAATTGTAGTCCTCCGGTCAGCAGCTGTGTTGATATCCCAAGCGTAATATTATACCTACTCAATCCCTTGTTGATCATGTGGTAGGTTTCTTCAGTCTAGACAATTCGCCAGATTAAATAAAATAAAGCTTAAAGGAAGAAGTAAGATAAAATAAGTTTGGCCCTAAAGATACGGTTTAATATATGACTTTGGGAATAGTAGGCACGTTGGGGTCCTCTTCAGCATCCTCTGTGCATTGATATTCTTTTTTTACCTTTGCTTGAGTGCCAATAGTGATTCAAGAAACCTTTCTGTAAGAGATTTTAGCAATCTGAAGTAAAATTCAGCTTTAAAAGTGGAACTTTAATTCTAAAAGTTCACAAAACGAATGGGTTGAACTAAATAATGTTACAATGGTGCATGGTAGTTATGTACTAGTGGTTTGATCCCACTTTCCCTTTTTGAGAGCTGCTCAGATTCGAAAGTTCAGTAATTAAGTCATTTAGTAGGGCCTTACTCTCTGCAAGCTTAGGCATTGGCGGAATGGAAGACTCAGATTCAGTAGGCACTATGAGCGGCAAAGAAAAGTCAGTTTTCAGCCGCAGATTGTACCTGATCTTGTCTTTTAAATATACTTCGTTTGACATCTTGGAATCCTTGATCAATCCAAAAGTATTTGAAACCGCTGTGGACAAAGAAGGGTGCAATTCTTTAGTGAGCGCTGAAAGTTCCTTCACCAGATTTTCTTTATGCTTTTTCGCCTTCAGATCTAGGCTTTGCTGCATGGACTTTGCATACTCTTCCTCCCTGATTAACTGGCGCTCAATTTCCTCAGCGCGCTGAATTTCCGCCTCGTACTTTTCCCTGATAAATTCTCCCTTTGCATACGTGTACTCTAGGTTCAAGTTATCAGCCCATATCTTGGACGGCATCTTGCTTCTCTTAAGTCTCTTCTTAATGTTATAGATCGTGTCAAAGATTTTATTCTCAAGTTTATCCTTAATGCTAAGCTTTTCATCTTCCGAGAAGAAATGCATATCGATTTCAGAGCTATACTGTTCAAATACTTCCTCTGAGGCCATTTGAACATTGTTCTCTATCAGCTCAATAAAGTTAGAAACAAGGTCTCTCGATGGTCTCTTCCAGTTCCGAATCTGGTACATGTCCGGCAATTGTTCTCGATACAGTTGTCTCAGTACCCTTTTGAAATCCCAAGGATTCATATCCTGTAGGTTCTCACTTCCGTCCTTCTCATTTATGCCAAATCGTACTCTCTTGCGTTCTCTTGGTGGAGTAACGATATCTGGTACATGACTATCTCCATCTTCGTCAATATTATCATCTTGCGGGCTGGACACCTGATTATCAACATCTTGATGAGCTCCAAATGGTGACTCAAGGTTATATGAAGGTTGGCCTTTGAAAGAAGTTCCCAATGTGCTGTTTCCGTTCGCGGGTGGACTTGCTAGATCAATTCGATAGTCATCTGTATTTATGTCTTCAATGGACGATTCAATATCACTGGAAACACTACCGGTTGAGAGCGCCTCATCAAGTACTCTTTTAGACATTACAACGCATGGATATCTAAGTCCAAGAAACAAGAAGGTGAACAATGGATTAATTGCAGTGCACAATAACGAGAATCTGGCTTTCAACACCGTTTCTTTCAGTTCTTTGTATATTGTTTTCTTCATAATACATAAGATGCCAAACCTGAAGAAACAAAGCTATAAACAACTAAATCAAAACGAGGATAACACTCTAAAATTATTCTAGCAGAGCATGAAATAAGTGGCGTGTTAAGGAAATACCCAAAAATCTTATTGAGTATTGAAATTAGTAGTTGCGCGAAGATAGGTAAACTAGAAACCTTGTATAAGAAAAAGAACAATAGAAATAAACGAAGGGGAACCCACTGAAACGCACCCGAGACTCACACTATTAGCTCTGGATAAGTATCGATAGATAAGAACAAAAAGCGGATGAGGACAGGGTAGTGGAGTGAAAAGAGTCTCTGGAAAAATTCCAGTCTTCACCTTAGTTTGGTTACGCCTTTTCCTAGAGCGGTTCTTCCGACAAAAATGCATGTTAAAAGACTTTCTTTAAAAATCTTCATCAAACGCGAATGCACTGGATTCAGCTTCTGTATTAGAAGATTTAGCCATGACACCTGCTTTCTGGTAGTCTGAAACTCTCTTCTCGAAGAAGTTTGTCTTACCGGCCAACGAAATGTTCTCCATGAAATCGAAGGGATTCGCCACGTTGTAGTACTTGTTGTTTCCCAGCGCGACCAATAGTCTGTCGGCAACAAATTCAACATATTGGTTCATGAGGTCTGCATTCATACCCAGTAGTGACACGGGTAGGGCTTCGTCGAAGTATCTCTTTTCGATTTCGACGGCTTCTGTAATGATTCTTTCCACAATAGAAGGATCTGGCTTGTTCTTCAAATGTGCGAACAGCAGACAAGCGAAATCAGTATGTAGACCCTCGTCTCTGCAAATCAGCTCGTTGGAAAAGGTGAGACCTGGCATCAATCCCTTCTTCTTCAACCAGAAAATAGCAGCAAAGGAACCTGAGAAGAAGACACCTTCCACAGCAGCGAATGCGACCAGTCTTTCGCCGAATAGCGCTTCATCGTCTTGGATCCATCTGATAGCCCATTCGGCCTTCTCCTTGATCTGGGGAATAGTTTCGATAGCGTTCAGCAAGAAGTCGTGCTCCTTAGGGTCCTTAATATACGTGTCGATCAACAGCGAATAAGTCTCAGAGTGTATATTCTCCATCATGATCTGGAACCCGTAAAAACATTTGGCCTCAGGAACCTGCACCTCGGCAGAGAAGTTCTCCACCAAGTTCTCATTAACAATACCATCCGAAGCAGCAAAAAATGCAAGTATTCTGGAGATGAAGAATCTTTCATTCTCGTTCATTCTGTTGTTCCAGTCGTGCATGTCCTTGGACAAATCGATTTCTTCAGCGGTCCAGAACGAAGCCTCGGCTTTCTTGTACGCCTGCCAGATCTCATTGTACTTGATTGGGAACAGCACGAAACGGCGCTTGTTCTCAACTAGCAGAGGCTCGTCTTTCTCCAGCTCCTTCAATTTGTGACGGTGCACCTGATGTGATTTCAAGAACTTCTTATGTTCTTCCGCAGCTCTCGAAATCTTGAGGTCCATCTCTCTAGACTCCGCATCCGCCTGCTCATCGCTCTGCTCCTTCAAAGCTCCAAGCTTGGCCCCCAGATCCTTCTTTGTGTCTTCTAGTTCTAGGTTCGAAAGCGTGTTAGCAGTTACCTTGGATGGTGTTTCCTTCACCATGATCGTCATAGCAGCCTTTCTGTGTATATGTGTATGATGTTAAATCCGAAAATTATTACAGCAGAATCGCTTGATCTCCTGAAATCTGAAATGCCTCAACAGTACCTGCTGTCTTACCTTGTAGTTCTGCCTTCACGTTGCAAGACGTTGCTGAAAGATCTTTTCTTTCTTTTAAAGTGTACGCTAATAGGCAGAAAGACTTACCACAGACTACAACAAAAAGAACTAACTGACCTTCGACTCGAATCCTTAAAGTATACCCAGGTATATATAGCCCAACATCGGCCCGCCCGTGCTTCGTAATGGTTGTGCGACGCTTTATTGGTGTCGTTGCTGAGCCTGTTACTGGGACTTCGTTTGCTGAGATGAGCTCAAAGCGCGTAAGCGAAAAAAAGAAATTTAATTCGTTTCGCGTTTCGCGTTACATCAGTAGAGGTCTTTCAGTGAAGAAAGGCAAGAGTTTGAGCAAGTGAGGGCTTGGTAACCATACAGGTGACCGAACGATACCGATTCTCGGTAGTAACAACCCCTTGAGCGATGTTTGGTAAACATTAATGAGGTGTGTGAAAGGTAAACAAACGCGTAAACTGCACCTACTTTTCTGTTTTATTATGTGTTTCGTTAATTGAAATACGCGTCGACACCTGATTCACAAAGGGGAGGAGCGGAGAGGCAAGGGGATCAGGTTATGCAATCAGGTGTCTAGAAATGCAAACGGACGTGCAGCGGAGCACCTTGTTTTGTTTGTGAGGCTAGGTTCGTTTAGTTCAGTTGAGCTAATTGACATGGCAATGAAAAAAAAACATTAAAAAGTAATGGTTGCGAAGAGATTCGAACTCTTGCATCTTACGATACCTGAGGATTCCCAAGCTGTAGCTTGGTAAGATAAGATATCTTGAATCAGGCGCCTTAGACCGCTCGGCCACACAACCGTACTTGATGAAAACTGGGCTGTTTTCTGCATACACATATTTGCGGTAATATCAGAAGGGTTTTTCTTAACAACCCAATACGTAAAGTGTTAGCTATGCCTGCTGCACGGCAGGTCAGATTAAGACATATAACTATATACCCATCAAAGAACGGTGAATCCACAAACTAGCCGTGACACCATCGGCAATCGCTAAAGTCACGGTACTTGGGAACACGCCGACGTCGCCACATGCGTAGATACCGGGCACAGAAGTTTCTTTACTCTTGTCAACCTTCACTATGGACCCCATTGGGACGTCCACAAGCTCGCAGTTTATTTGACGAACGAGTTCCAGCGCAGATGGCTTCATAGTAGCAGCGACAAACACGCCAACGAAAGAATGCTTTGATCCATCTTCAAGCACAACGTCAATCTCGCCTTCAAGCTTCTTGACCGCACCGTTCACGATCTTGACGTTTCTCTCCTCGAGCTTCTTCAACGCTTCTGGCTCGAAGAGCACATCATTGGTGAAAAACGTGACTGTACCCCAGTCTGGGAGCATTTCGCCCTGGTGCAAAGACAAGGGCGAAGTTGCGAGCACTGCCAAGTTGCCCTGGTTCAATTCGTAACCGTGGCAGTAAGGACAATGGAACAAGCTCTTGCCCCAGCGTTCCTCAGCTCCCTCAATTGGTGGCAGTTTGTCCGTAACACCACACGCCAACAGGATTCTGCGTGCGTGGAACTCCTGCTTGTCCACAGTACTAACTTTAAAGTCGTCTTTCGAGCCTTCCAACGACAAAACCCTGCCCTGAACCCATTTCAACGTGGGATACCGCAAAAGCTGTTGCTTGGCTTCCTCGGCAATCTGCTTGGGGCTCACGCCGTCTCTGCCCAATAAACCGTGAGATTTGTACGCAAACCGATTTCTTCTGAGACCTTCGTCGATAATCACAACACTACGTCTTGCACGCACCAACTGCAAAGCAGCTGACATGCCAGCATAACTTCCTCCAATGATCACTAAATCGTGGATGAGACTCATTTTGAACTTCAAACCCCTGGACCCTGATATCTTCAAATCCGAATTTTTCTAAACTGACATAACAGACTATCAGGTATTTAGAACCGATCCAGTCTAGCAAGGTTCGCTCTTATATCTCTTTTACTGTTGATCATTTAGTATCATTCGACACCTTTCGCTAACCTTTGATGAAGCTTACTAATCCCGTAACCGAAATCAACTCAACTGTCACTGTTAGTTCCCCGAAGTTGCACAGATGCTTAGCTGTGTGTGGCCGGGGATTGACAGTTAGTTAGTTTGCCGGTTGTTCCGTGCAACCAAAGGCCTTGCTTGTCTAAGAAGCTGGTCTGAAAAAAAGTGTTCTAATTGCTCATCGATGAGGAGATTAGTCCATCGATCTGTTTAAGCTTGATAACCTTTACTACCGCGTAGTGTTAGAGGTCAATTGACAGACCATATATCGTGTGACATGTCAGTAAATATGCTATGTATAGACAATATGGAAGAGTAGAGTAATTCGCCAAGATTCTCTAAACGAAGATGGCCATTAGTGCAAACACGCTGTAGAAGATCAACAGTGGGTATGCAATCAGAACCCTGACGTTGTGAAGGTCCAAGGAGACTGTGAAAAGGCCAGAAGAGGACCATGTGGACCATAGAACGGTCAAAAACGCCAAGACGTATCCAAAAGTGTTGTTTAGATTGCTGAAGGCACCGATTGAGGCCAGTATGCACAGAGGAAGGAAGGCATACCCGAGAATCGAGGCAGATCTCAGATACGAGATGCTTGATGTGGCCGCGTTGGGACCCTGCTGGTTCTGCGGCGCGGAGGCTCGGGAGTGGGCACCGTCGCTCATGTACTTCAACAGCGTGTGCAACGACAGCGAGCCGAACAGCGCAACTCCGTATATGTATCCGAAATGTACCTTTCCTGCAGTAAGTAGAAGGACTCCGAACAAGAGCCAGAAAATGAGGGGGCCTGCGAGATCCGAATCCGTCTGGATCTCGCGCGATAGCCCGCTATTCGAGATGGGGACCAGCACAAACTTGGTCTTGGCGATGATGTGTGTGAAGTTGATCCCCAGCTCTTCCAGCAGCGACGGCTCAAACGAATACCCGCGCGTGGAAAGTGCATTGAGAAGGCCGGGGGCGAGCTGCTCATTCGTGAAGTTCGTTGGTGATCCGCTCGCTTTTCCTGCGAAATCTGGCCCCACGCCCGGAGCTCCGCCGTCAAAAGCCATAGACCCCTGCGGGAAATTATACTGCTGCGAAGGCTGGTAGAACCCGTTTGCGTACTGACGGTTTCCGGCGTCCATGCCATGGGACTGCTGATAGTACGACATGTTCCGTATGTTTTAGTTCCTACACGACCCACACCTGACTTTTTTTCACAGCAACCAACAGCAAGTTTCTCTTCCTGACAAATTGATCCTGTGTGATCCTATTTGATCCTATTTACCACCAAAATGAGGCATTGGTCTGCTGATTAAAGATATCTCTTGTCTTAGTTCCTTAAACGGATTCATGTAAAATAAATATTCGAGTTTCAAGGCCTGATACTGGTGAAAAATGGAAGAAATTCAAGAATTAAGGTGTGGTGTACGGATGTTTGAGGTACGAAATAACCATATTAGAGAGCTCTGGCCCCGCCAACTGCAATCCATGGTAGCGGTGATGCAGATTAGGGGCCGTCCGATCAGCGCAAGGCTTCTGGTTCGCCGTACTTGTCTTGTTGTAATCTTTCTGAAACTTTTCAGTCTCAGCTCATCGCCTTTGACTATGGAAAAGTAGAAAACCAGACAAAGAGCAGCATATCGATGACCAGAAGAACAGAGTTTTGAAAGCCTGTAAGCAGTTAGGAGCAGTTGAGATAGTCAGAATTTGACTGGAATAGTTCAAGTGCTCTTTAGGAAAGGCCAAACCGATTTTAAGGTTGCTCAAGAATCATAAAACTTAAGAACAAGACAAGACAAGATGGGTATCATTGACAAAATCAAGTCCATAGAGGAGGAGATGGCCCGTACCCAGAAGAACAAAGCCACTGAGCATCATCTGGGGCTACTGAAGGGTAAGTTGGCGAGGTACAGAGCGCAACTTCTTGCGGATGAGGCTGGTGGTTCTGGATCTGGCGGCGGTACTGGTTTTGAAGTTGCGAAATCCGGCGATGCCAGAGTTGTGTTGATCGGGTATCCGTCAGTCGGTAAGTCTTCGTTGCTTGGAAAAATTACTTCTACAAAGTCTGAGATTGCGCATTATGCGTTCACGACCCTTACGTCAGTTCCGGGTGTGCTCAAGTACCAGGGCGCTGAGATTCAAGTCGTGGATTTACCTGGTATCATTTACGGTGCGTCACAGGGTAAAGGGCGTGGTAAGCAGGTGATAGCGACAGCGAGAACTGCAGATCTGATCCTGATAGTTTTGGATGCTACCAAAGGAGCCCACCAGAGAGAGTCGCTGGAAAAGGAACTCGAGGCGGTCGGTATCCGTCTAAATAAGGAGAAGCCCAACATCTACTACAAGAAGAAGGACACTGGAGGCATTAAAATCAACTTCACGTCGCCTCCAAAATCGAACCTGACCGAGGATGCGATCAAACTGATCTTGAAGGACTACAAGGTGCATAACGCAGACGTGCTTGTGCGTGACGACCAATGCACCATTGATGACTTCATTGATACTTTGAACGAACAGCACAGAAATTACATCAAGTGTCTCTACGTCTACAACAAAATTGACGCGGTCTCTCTGGAAGAAGTAGACAGGTTGGCTAGGGAGCCAAATACTGTGGTTATGTCGTGCGAAATGGACCTCGGTCTGGATGATGTAGTGGACGAAATATGGTACCAGCTCAATCTAAGTCGTGTTTTCACTAAGAAGCGTGGTATCAAGCCAGATTTCTCTGATCCACTTGTTGTAAGAAGCAACAGTACTATTGAGACCCTCTGTCATGGCATCCATAGAGATTTCAAGGACAAGTTTAAATATGCTTTGGTGTGGGGCTCGTCAGCAAAGCACAGTCCACAGAAATGTGGACTCAACCACAAAATTCATGATGAAGATGTGGTAAGTCTCTTTACCAAATAAACAACTCCCATCAATGTATAATATATACCTGCATAAACCTATAGTCCTATACTGATGATAATCAAGTCGTCGCCAAATGTGAATCCATGCTCTTTTGACTGTTTTATGTTTAGATGCATGTTAAGTAGATATAAATTACACTAACATCTGTATCTGCCTTCCACCTGAAATAAAACAAAATTGGTCTTCTGATAAGGTAGAATTGGACGTAATATCACGGCGAAACACATCATAAGGATGGCCACCAGGTTGGTACGAAATTCATCCAAGTTTCACATCACTACGCCGATTTTCTACCCAAATGCTAAACCTCATTTAGGACATCTCTACTCCAGTCTTTTATGCGATGTACAATCGAGATGGAACAAACTAACTGGAAGGGACGTATGTTTCACAACAGGCACCGATGAACATGGTCTTAAGATTCAGATCGCTGCTGAGAAGAAAGGATATACTGATCCCAAGTTATTCGTGGATAAGTTGTACCCGGAATTCATCGGACTGGATAAGGTTGCGGACATTGACTTCACAAGATTTATCAGAACTACGGATGAGGACCATGTATCAAATGTTAAGAAACTCTGGAAATTATGTTATGATCGTGGCTTTATTTACAAAGGCCAGCATTCAGGGTGGTATTCTGTCTCAGATGAGACCTTTTATCCTGATACAAAGATACTGAAGATCACTTCGGATGGCAACACGATCCCCTATGATGGTAAATTTGACGCTAAAGCTGAGTATATCAACTCTGAGTCTAGAAATGAAGTTGTTTATCAGGCGGAAGACAACTACTTCTTCAGGCTTTCGGCTTTTCAGCAGCCATTGATTCAACATTTAGAGGATAACGCTGATTTCATTCACCCGCCTTCTAAACACTCCCAGATTCTCAGAGAGCTCAAGTCCAATGAGTTGAGGGATATTTCAATCTCACGCCCTAGTTCTAGGTTACATTGGGGTATTACTGTTCCACATGACGATTCTCAAAAGGTCTACGTTTGGTTTGACGCCTTGTGCAACTACATCACTTCTATCGGAGGTATTGATGCTATAAAGGCCGATGTGGATTCTGTTGCAATCTCTCATGTACACAAAAAGCAACTTGACAACCCTCGAGAGTGGTGGAAAAACACTGAACATCTTATTGGTAAAGATATCATCAAGTTTCACACTGTATTTTGGCCATCATTTTTGTTAGCTTCAGAATTGCCCCTCCCCAAAAGAATCGTGGTACATGGACATTGGCTGTCTGAAGGTGTGAAGATGAGCAAAAGTTTGGGAAATGTTGTTGATCCCCAAGAAATCATATCTCACTATGGAGTTGATGCAACCAGATGGTATCTTTTGGAGAATTCAAATCTTGAAGACGACGGAAACTTTATTGAAAGAAACTTGTGGGAAACTCACGAATCGTTACGTTCGAAGCTAGGAAACCTGATTAATCGTTGTGGAGGGAAAAAGTTTTCTCTGGCTGCTGGTGTATCATCTTTCAGCCATAAACCCGTCGAGGAGTTATTATCATACTTCACTCAAGACGAATCAAAAGAATCATTTCAAGCTTTGCAAAACACAGTTCATAATTGCAACCAGCTTATAGAAGACTGTTATGTTCGATATGATATAACAGGGGCCCAGAAGATCATATGGAGGATGATCAATCAAGCAAATTCCTTTGTTCAGTTGACGGAGCCTTGGACGAAGACTGGTGACGAGAAGAACCTCATCATCTACAGTGCCATGGAGATCGCCAGGATATCTCTGATCTTATCTCGCCCAATAATACCAGATATGTCAGCTAGACTGTTGGATAGACTTGATGTGAAAGAGACTAGACGTACACTTGATTTTACCAATTTTGGTGCTGACGACTCATATGGTCAAACGACAAATCAACGCCATAAAGATATTCCAATACCAAGGATAGAATTTCGTGCCAGTAATTGATAAATATGGTACAATAATCATGTAAATAGAAGTCTATAATTTATACTGAAATAGAGTGAACTTCAGCGGTCAGAGTCTCTAAATCTAAAGTCAAGAACTCTCCAGTAGTGGAAAATTCAGGCACACAAACTACGGTGACATTTATATTACCTTCAAGCTGAACTCTTCGAGTTCCAAAGGCTGGTTGGTTCCCAACGATGTATACGTGAGGCAACTCTTTTAGTACAAAAGGATCATTGTCGGAGTAAGGATAACACCAAAGAGTATCTGGCGCAGTTGGTGCTATGTTTTGCCATCTCAGAGTAGCTTCAATCAAATCCAGTCTGTGTTCAATTGTATCTCCTTTCAAGGACTTCGTTTCTTCATAGTAAGGTATGATATACTTTGTTATGTCATTGAGTTGTTGGCCACTGGTAGCAAGGATTTGCAAACCCTCAATATCGAACCAGTAAGGATTTGTTAATGAATGAAAGATGTCCATGTTTTGCTTTTCGAAATAAGGTTTTAGCACGTCTTCGAAGAGAGCTTTATGAAGTGGCTGTTGAGGTAGACTTCTCTCACTTGGATCGTCTTCTCCCGGTAATATGTCTATTGGTATGCTCTTCAGTATGTTACAAAGGAATGATGAAAACTCTTTTAAAGACCCTTGTAAATCTTGACGATCTACTCCAGGGTTAAGAGAATTGCCTAAGATGATGCATCTTGCGATTCTTGAGAGGTCGTTGCTTGGGTTTAATTCTCCCGTCAGATAGTCTTGAAGCAATTGCAATTTCAGAGAGAGAACTGGACTTCTTGGAGTCACATTCAATCCGGACACCAGAGCAAGCTTCTTGTTCGGTATTGGGCTAAGAGGCTTCTGTGGCAACGCATATGGGTAGCATATGTCGATAACCTGGAATGTTCCTGCGTCTGCTTCCATTCCAAGAATGCCGATTACGGTTCCGCTCACAAACGGCGTGTTTTTCACAACGTCGCCCACCAAAAGCACTCTGCCACTTTCATCATCCAGCATGATCTCATCGCTTCCCTCGGGATCTGTGTAACTTCTTGTCAGATCCGGCGCCCCATACGTATCATCTACCACTTCTTGCAAAACATTTGGTTTGTATTTCATTTCGCAATAAACAGTACCAATGCACCAGCAAGGTTCTCCGGCCTTTATATCAAGCACTTTGCTTTTCTTCACCACTTTTTTGCCCTGTAGACTAAAGTCGTTGTTCCATTTACTTTGAGCACACTTCTCAACACGACGTCTCAGCACCGTTAGTCTATACTGATACATCTTGTAAAATTGCATATCATAATTCCGTTTACTCATATCCAATTCATACTCATTAGGCCTTTTCCAATTGACGTGGACTGTGGATCGTACCACTTCCATGTCAGATTCATCTCGTTGTTGCCTGTTAAGTTGTGTAAAGTTAGTAAGTCAAACCTCAATTGAACAGTGAAACGTCTTAAAACACATACGAAAATTTCTTAAGCAGTCCATCCATTTGTTAAACTAGCCCTTCGCCTGCTGCAGATTGAATATGGCTTCAATATGAATGGGATATTCTGACATATCATCATGACTTGAGCAACTACATCATCTTCAACATATACACGTTATAAACGATTATAGTTCTAAAGACGCGTTAGTATGTGGTGTAGGGGTTTTTATGCCATACAAGTAAGGTCTGCAAGCAAGAATTGACGGGAGGTCTACAAGGAGGAGCGAACCATGAGTATGTGTAATTAATGGTGTCAGTCAACTTCATTTAGTTACGAATTCCTGCTCCGCAGGATCATAACTGGCAGGATCATTCTTTAGATAAAAAGAATTTTAACGATACTGGACTCACGAAGACAAGTTCTTCAGTTGGTCGTACTCCCAGGGCACAGAGCCTAGAACTTTCACGTTCTCATCTGTTACCGTGATTATTCTCTTGATTCTCTCATACTCTTCCTTATCTTGCACAGCACGTTTGATTCTAGGATGCTCCGGAATTGATGGAATGTGACCAATACTCATGCCAACTTTCAACAGTGTTTCTACCATCTCCTCGGAGTTTTTGATAAGATCTGAGTCAAACACGATCTTTTGGTGTGGAATTAATGCTATTATGGTAGACCCTCCAAACTTAAAGTAACCCATCTCCTGGCCTCTTGTTATTTTATCACCCTCTTTACAAGTTAAGATAATGGATCCCACCATCATCGCACCGACAGCAACGTATAAAATTGTTCCGAACTCTGGAGAGGTGATTGGGATGATGCATCTGACATTTTCTCCATACACGTCGAGTTTTGTTCTGATGGCCATGGGATTTACAGTGTAATACTCACCGGAAATATGATGGATTTTCCCGATCGTTCCCTCGCAAGGAGAGTGGAACCGATGATAATCTTGTGGTGCAAGTCTGAAAATCACAATACTGGAGTTATGTTCTGTGAATAACGAATGGTGCTCACATTCACCCAAAAGCTTCCGCAGAGTGAAGGAACGTCCTTTAATCCAGATCTCTTGAGCTTTCTCCACAGTAGGGAAAACCGTAGCACGACAATCTGCAGCTGAGAGTAGGATTCCTTGATTGTGTGATTCTGGGTTCCTGCTCCCTGGCTTCAACTTTCTGTAGAAAAATTCGTTGAAGGTGTCGAATTTATCTTCTTGGCATTCGCTCATATCCAGAGAGTGGAATTTGATAAAAGAAGGGATATATCTCACAGATTCTGGGGAGTCAAATTTCTTTCCCTGCTTTATGGTTTGATTTCTCAGTAGGTTCCTGAATTTCCTGGAACGGACCCCCTTGCCGTTATAAATAATCCTGATCCCAAGCTTGACATGTGCACTGATCTTCTCTTCCAAAATGATTCCTGAGTCTCTATCTTGAACGAGAATGTTTGCATTGTTCGAACCTAAAGCGTACTTTCCGTATGTTAGTTTGATCAGAGCTTTCGAATACCATCTCCGTGATGCTGAATTAATAGAAACATAAGCTGGGTTCAAAAACGTTACGTTGGTAAAATCCCTCTTCAATTGACAGATTGCAAAATGAGTGATGAGATCATTCTCTTTGTTCAATTTTGAATTTACTATGTTTCTTGTTCTTGTCACTCTTTTGGCACAGAGGGGACAAGTCTGTATGTTGTTAAAAGGTGATGAGTTCTTGTTATTCTCAGTCCAATTCTGTAAATATGCTATCAGTTCATCTTTCTTGAGTTTCTCATGAGCCCAAGGCATCTTATCATAATAGTGGAAAAATCCAAGGATTTCATTTGAGGTGAACTGACCAATCTGCTCTAGAAGCACTCCAAGTTCTACAACATCAAAATACTGTTGTGTTGTTAAAGTATTTATTGATTGAGTCCAGAAATGCTTTTTTAGATCAGTATAAGGCAGGAATTGAAAGCTAAAGGAAATTACTGGTTTGTGTTTATCTGTAAATTTGTCCAACTGCAAAGCTAGCTCCAAATGTAAAGGTTCGCCGGGTTCATATTTGTTTATCAATTCTCTCCAGGATATTGATGCTTTGGCGATCTTGTCATGGAAAGAAAAGGAGTCCTTGTCCACTACCTGGAATACAAACTCAAAATGGCATTCTTGAGGGTAGATCTCAAATGCACAAGCTTCATTGTATTCCGGAGATAAGGTTTTTTTCTTGTATGAAGTCTTGAAAACCCTACGGCCAAACGTTATTATGACAAAAGGGTCCATGTCAAAGCCATTCTTTGACATTTTTTTCTTGATGAGGGGGAGATCTGTTATGTTCTTCATATTGACCACAGCAACACCGAGGGCATGTTCACGTTTAGACACTTCAAAACTGTATAAAGATTTCCTTCTTTTTGGTAACCTTTTCCTTCTTCTGCTCAACAGCTTCTTATCATCTTCATCGCTGTCTCCAATTACGCCTTGGGACAACGAAACCGTAGAATCATACGGTGTACTAAAATCAGGTGACAAGGAGGGCCTTGGATCTTCAGAACTGTAAATATGAAATTCGTTCAGTGCCTTCAAACCCTCATCCACATTTTCTTCAAGAGAGTATGAAGAGTTCACTGAGGAGTCAGTATCGGTCGAAAAATCCGTGGCATCAGTTCCCATTGATGTTTCAGAGGACAAAGATATGGTATCCAATGCGTAAAGTTTTCCGATCGATTTTAGAATCTCAGGGTCCTCTATAATGGCTTGTTCTTCGACTAAGTCTGTATGGCCGTTATTCGGCCCTACTCCCCCATCAGCATAATCCAAATCCATTTGAATTTCAATATCTTGATCTGGTTCTTCAATGCCTAAAACTTCCAACATCTCTTCTTGATCCAGCACATCCTGATATTCCATGACATCTTCTACGGAGTCCTTGCTGATATCCTTCTTCATAGCTTCGTACTCTATATTATTCAAAAGCTTGGTATTCCATACGTGAAACTTGGTCAAGGTATCGAAATCATCATTGGAATTGGCGACTAATTTGAACGATAGCTGCATCTCTCCAAAAGAGTAATTCTGAGCTCTAGGATCCATCCAAGATAAATTCTTTTCGTGCAACAGGTTTCTGTTGAACATTGGGTACCACTGAGCTGTCTTCGTAAAGTTATAGTTTGATGTCGTTGTCTTGAACAAAGTGAGTATAGAGATCTTGCACTCGGCAAGATACAGAAAGTTCGTTTTGGACGTATCATAGATGATAAATCTCAAGTACTGGGAAGATGGTAGAGCCGACAGCTTGAGTTTGAGTGTAGATTTCCATACGGGATGAGTCGAGTTCTTGATCCTTTTAGTGGTCTTCGTCACATTATTGAATGAAAGCAAGCATAGCGGGTTACAATTTGCCTCATTTATGGTAAAGTTCTTGGCCTGGTGAATCTGCACTTGCAGAGTAAGCGACGTTCGACCGCTCGTGCGGTCTGGTATCTCGTCTTTTGCCTTTTTTCTTCGGAGAAGAGACGACATCTGTGAACAATTATCTTCGTTGCAGTATGCGATGAAGGCTCGATACTAAACCGCAGTCTTACCAGCGTTAGTAGCAGTCAAAAACAACAAAAGACAAGAGAAGTGAACAGTCTCACGAGTGTTCCACTCTTGCAACACAAGTTTATACTTTTCTTCTCTTGTCTATTGAAAGGGCTGAAGCGTAAAACAATACGACAGGATCCAAAAATATAACAGAAACGTAACCTGAAGGCATACTTTTCGAATTAGAGATATTCCAACGCTATACAAAGCTATTGACATAAGCTACGCCACACCATGACACAGGTGTGTTCCATCTTGAGCAGTACTACCATTCTTTAGGGTAGGTCCTCATCCAGAAACCCATACACCACATACAACATTCTTGACGATATTTAGGGTCAGGTTAGAACCCAGGCGGTGTACAGCCTTAGACGCTATTTCTGCATGTCCTCTGGGCCGTTTTTGATCCCTCGACGTCAACATAGACTTGCGAATCAGAAATGTGTAACTATTTCATCATTCTAGTTCTATGTGGCACGACTATACGTAATTCTGGTGAAAAGACCCTAAGCTTTTCAATATATAAAAGAAAAACCCTCTTCATCGCAGAAGCTTTAACTGACATTCACCAGTTTTCCATGTTGATTGCTAAAGTTTCTGTTGGTACCCGATAGAAGGTAGTGAAAGGCAAGATTATTTTAAGTGGCCAACAGGAGGTTGCCAGTGTTCCAGAAGTTTGTGGCTTGCATAGAGATGGGTAAAAGATTTTCTGAATCAGCTGCTAAGAAAGCCGCTGGACAAGCGAGAAAGCGTGAGCAGGAAAGGGCCAAAGAGCAGCAACAGAGGCTGAGAGAAGAAGCTGAAGAGGCTTCTAAGTGGGAAGAGGGCGCGAAGACGGTTCCTACGAAAAAACTGCTGGAAGAGCAGAAGAAACAGGAGAAGTTACGTGCGAAAAAGGAGCGGGAAGCTCTGCTTGCGGCAGAAGAAGCTGAGCTCGGCAAAGGCGGTAAGGGCAAGAAGCTGAAGAACTGAAGGTTGGCTTGGGCGTTTTCTTCACCGGATGGGACTTTTGCGCAACTCCTTAATTTATAGACGCCGGTTTCCTATCCTTCTGTCACAAGATCATGTGACGTGATACGCAATATTCATTTCTGCAAGCACTGCTGCCACAAGCCTGTATTTTATGCACGGCTGGGCTCTGCAGTATATAGTCATTTTATTTAGACATTCCTCACAAATTAATGCGTTACTTTCTATCATACCTAAAGGGAGCCAATTCGGATTCCAATATCGAGTTTAAGCTTTGCAATTTGACCCGCTTGTTCACGGTTTCCACCCAGTTAGAATTATTCTTAGCCAAAACGAACTGTTGCATGTCCAGTTCCGCTACAGTCTGTATTGCCTTGGTAACATTTTCCGAATACTTGGATCTATTTTCTCTGTCTGGGAACACGTCAATCTTGAACAAGTACAAGCCATCCGGAGCTTTCGAATCGATCCAAGCGTGATAAAAAATCCGCCGTATGAATTTTCTGGTCTGTATTCTGCAGTACGCCCAGTTCTTCGGTATCAAGGATCCGCTGTTCGGTATTAGTTTTTTCCAGGAATTTGACACTCGGCCAAATGATTTAGACTTCAGCAGCTGTATATTTTCCTGTAGGGACTTTCCGTTTCTCAGATTCGCATTCAGAAAGTACGCTTCTTTGTACTGAAAGTGTATTCCTGGAGAGCTTTTTCTTGCCATGGCCAAGAAGTGTTCCGGCGGATAGAATTGCATCGTGAAATAAGGGCATGAGTAAACATTTGCATTTGGCATATCTAGCCTGCTGATCACTTGGTACATCCGGATACCGCCAATCACGCCTCGTAGCTTGTGTTCTGGTTTATCGATTACTTCGTAGGGGTTGGGTTTGATCATTGTAGTCCCGTATTCTCCAAACTGTATTCGTTCCATCACTTGTGTTCTATCCAGCTTAACTTCGGCTTTACTCTCCAAAACAGCTTTCATGAAAGCGCTAGGATTTGTCACAGGCCTAACAAACAGTCTAGACATCGCTCACTCGTTTACTTGGGCTTCAGACTATCTTCTTCTAGATTAGCCCATACAAACTTTCTACTGTGTTTCAAGCGATGAGCTAGCTGCATTTTACCCAATTTTTCACTAAATTTACTGTGAAACTTCATTTTAGAGTTTAAAGTCTTTGATTGAAGTTAACAACAAGAAACTGCAGGCAGGAACTGGTGCAAGTCTGAGGATTTTCGTAACGAATTTAGCGAGTAAGCTTACTTCGGGGAAGGAACCTGGCAACAAGAGAACAAGTTGTGGAAAAATCGAACAATTGCCTGCCGAATCATGTACCTGAACCAAGCAGAAACATCGTTAGGTGCTTGATACCAAACTCGAATTGACGGATTTGGAGCCAGTTCGGGGGTAGCGTTGATATGTTGCTATTCGTGCGCTGTTGGTACGCTGATGCGTTGCAAGTGTCTAACGGAGCTGCAGGTTGAGATTCGTTTAACAGTGTGGTGTAGAGGTGTTGCATGTTGCGTTAATATCCTCGTGCTGGATGACGCAAGCAAATGTCATAGACCCAAAATCAAGGTGAGGGAACAATATGGAAAGTAGAAACGAAAGAGAAACAGAACGGAAACAAATAATCAGGCGTCGTAGTGGTCAAGAAGTACAATTGACATGGCAATAGGAAGACAAGGTGACAGCTGCGGAGGTAGTCATTAGAGACTGTGAAGCAGCGGAAGAAGCTAAAGGCAAGCAGATTTGTATACTATTGAGTAAAGGATGTGATATGAAAGGAATCTAACGAAAACAAGAGTATGGAAAAGCAAATAGAAAATGGAATCATTCGTGGAGGCACAGCGTCCAAGCATGAGAAAGCAAGGGTTTCGTTCCCTGCGTCTGAAAATGAATCGAATACGACAGTAGTTGAGAGTTGTCGGAAAAGAGTTAACATAAGGACGTCACTTTCGGTCGGATAGAACGTCGATGAAGGACTGAGAAACGAAAAGCAAAACAACGAGTAAAAAATGTAGATTAAGATGAATGCAGTGAACTTGAAGTCTATTATCTTTCGAAACGGTCTTCCGAAAGTGGGCAGAGGCAACTTGAAACTGGGAATTTGGCGCTGTTTTCAGAATACAAACATCCGCAGTTTGACAATCGATTTGGGAAAATTGTCTTGTACCACAGATGTTCTACTCTTGCTTCCAATTGGGATGCATATTGTCGTTCGTAGAAATTAAGGCAGATGCTACAGAAGAACCGCCACATTCTCTGTTAATGGCATGCTGATGCGTGCGTAAAAGTAGTGGAACACCGAAGAACCCAACTCTGAAACCATCTTAGAATCAATTTGGAAAGATGTTTACTTTATCTGTTTATGTCACTATGCGAAAATGTAACCATTGTTGTTACCTTCTTGTTCAATGAAGTCAAAAGCCTGTAGTTGCTTTCTCGCGTACATTTCAGTAGACTGAGGAGATAATTCTGGTCTCAAGCTAGAAGAAAAGAACGGAGAGGTTGAAGCTTGAAGATGCGAACTAAAGTTAAAATTCTGATTGTTACCTGAGTTCTGTGGACCAGCCGAGATAGATCCCAGAGAAGAAGAAGAAGAATCTAATGGGAATTGGAAAGATGATAAACCAGAGGTAGAACCAGTGTTTGAACCGAAGCCTTGATGTTGCTGTTGCTGATGCTGGTACTCAAATGATTGATACGAGGGTACCAATGATTGATGCGATAGAGGCTGGTGGTTCTGATAAGATGATGTATTTAACAAAGATTGGGAGACTGGGACGTAGTTATTCCCTGGCAATGAGTCCAGAGTGTACGAGTAGTTTTGAGGCATCGCAGGTTGCTGCTGGTATGAGTATTGTTGCTGAACCTGCTGAAGAGCTTGCTCTTGCGCGCGCTGCTGAGACTGTTGCTGCACCTGCTGCTGCTGGGTCAAAGCAGCTACCACCGCCTGCTGCATAGCAGCTGCCTGTTTGGCACTTCTACCCCAGGACAGTCTGACTCTAGAGTTACCAATAGGGAACCCTTGCATCTTAGCGATTGCCGTTTCAGCGCTGATTCTGTCAACATATTGCACGAACCCACAACCTTTACCCACTGGAATCTTGACGTAGACGATCTGACCAAAAGGTTGGAAGTAGGAGCGTAGCTCGTCTTCAGTAATTAACGTAGAAAGCCCTCCAATGAATACAGTAGTGTTGTTTGGGTCTGTGAACTGAGACAGTGCTGGTTGTTGTAACAGCGGAATCGAAAACTGGGACTGGGCCAACTGTGCTACTGAAGGATGGATGACCCCTGAAGACGAATTTCCTGCATGAGAAGCGGTACCGGTGGGGTTTGGACCCTGATGATTCCCTAAAGGCGACCCAGCATAGCGATGTTGCTGCTGTTGCTGCTGTTGCTGTAACTGATTTCTATTTTTTGAGGTTGTTCCAACTCTGATAGCCCTTCCGTTGAGATACGTGCCCTGCATCTCCAGAAGAGCACGCTGCTGCTCGGCCTCGTTCACGAACTTCACGAATCCGTACCCCTTGGACACTCCCGTGAACTGGTCGAACACTATCTTCGCGTTCGAAGTCGACGAGTACCGCGAGATGAAAAGCTCAAACAGCTGTGCTTCTGTCACATTGGGCGCTAGATCTCCCACGAAAAGGGTGAAATCCGTGCCAGGAGTCGTGGCAAAAGAAGCCCAGTTGAGCTTCAGCGTGTATTTCGTGTCAAAGGGCACTGGCAGCCCGTTCTTCAGCAGCGCGTTGGACGCGGCCATCTGCGTCGGAAACTCCACAAAACAGTACCCAGAGTTGTTCACTCCGTGTCCCTTCTGCGGGTTAGAAGACTTGATCAGTTTCACCTGCACCTTGGGCTCTCCTAGCTGAGTCCAAATGCCTCGGATGTCTGCCTCATTCCATTCTGGGTTCAGCCCGCCCATGTATAACTGCGTAGAGTTCTGCCCCATGCTTGTACCCGCAAGGTCTGTAATAGAATTGAAAGAGTTCACAGAGTTCACAGAATACGGCGACGTCGATACTGACACCTCTGACCCAGCCCTGGATCCAAATCCCGTTTCTGTCCAAGACATCCTTGTGTTTATGTCTGATTAAAGGTCTTGCTGTCAGATTCTTGATTTTATACCAAAATGCTATTCCACACAATAGCAACTATAAGAAACAGCGGTGTATGCTCTCGCAGCGTTCCTGGTTGTCTAGTCGAGGCTCTATATTCGATATTCAAGGGGCTCAACCGTCGTTTGCTACACTGAGACTTTGCTGGCCAAATCTTTTTCGCACGGTACTTGGCTTGGCAGTGGTGAGAATGTTGCAGCCTGAAACGGAGATCTACTCTTTAGGGTGCGGCAGCTTGTCTCGTGAAAACCGTTTGTGGCTTACAGGCCTCTTGTATAGGCCTCTTGTACAGTGCCTAACGGTTACGGTGCTCGAGAGTACACGCCGAGACACACCTATTATATATGGCTTAAAGTTCAGTATTAAATATTCTCATTCTGAATCTGCGAGCTTATTTACCAGTCTGCGCAGGTCTTGCTCATCGCCTGGCCTGCGCTATTACGTCCTTGAGCCATTACACGGCCGGCCGGCCGCCAAGACCGTGAGTTCAGCCTCGAGTTGAGAAGATTTCCGTTGGTAGAGGTAACACAAAATCAGCGCAACAGGAAACCTGATCTGCTAATCAGCTAATCTGCTCACATGGGCCTTGTTAGGGTCGATAGTGAACACGACTGGCGATGTAGTCTGAACTGTTTAGTGCTCAGCATGTAAAGGTCTATACGGTTTATACGTGTATTTAGTACTCAGTTGCGAGCTGTGGGTCTTGGATGAGCTTATCCAGGGTGTTAGAGAAAGAATGGGCAACACGGCCGCACTCACCACCGTCCTTGATTAGAGCCGGCAGCTGGGTCCTAATGGAGTCGTAGTAGTGATCTCTGAAGACCTTGGCTCTGGCGTGCGGGTCCTCAAAGGAGACTTGGGCCAGGTCCTCTTGCGAGTTGGTCACGTGACCCTTCGCCTTGGCGTTGGCGAACTGTCTGGTGAACAGCTTGAGGTATGCGTAGGGCTGCGGGAACTCGGGAATCATGTACGGCAGGTACGTGGCTGTGCCCTGTATAGCGAGGTCAGCGTTTGTGTCGCCAGCGGCGGATTGCTTTGTCTTTTCAGACGCCAAGCCAGCTTCGATAAAGCGCAGCAAGGCCCTCAGGTTCTCAGTTTGCTGCTTCTTGTTTATGTTGGAGCTCATGACACTGCTGCTACGGATTCCCATGCTGACGCTCTTGTTTTTGCCCTGGACGAGGGTCCAGCCCAGGACCTGGAAGAACCCGCTCAACATCTTGACCCAGCTATGCCGCACCAACTCTTCTGCGCAGTGATCCAACAGCACCCGCACAAAGTTACCTGAGTCCCGTTGTATAGGAGCAATGATATGCGTCATCGCATTGTATACGTACAGAGCCAGGGCGCGAATCTGCAGCTTGAGCACGTTGGGATCGTGCTTTCCGATTGTGTCCAAAAGCTTGGCGAGCTCTTCCCGCACGGGCCGCGCAGAGTCGCAGATCAGCGGGATCGCTGCCTGCATCAAGTTGTTCATGCTTGGTAGCCGCACAATTCGCGGCACCATCGACTCGAAGTATATTACGGTCTCCTTCCGCGTCACATCGCTGTGATGTTTTAGCAGTGTCACTCTCTTAAGCACTTCCCGATCCAAATCCGACTTTCCGTCACTGCCAGAACCCGCACCGCTGCTGCTGATCTTTGTCTGTGATGGAACTGAGATCCTTTTCATCTGGAACGACGTATCCGTCGAATTGCTGGGCTTCTGTTTTGGCTTGCCCACTTTCAGCTTCCGCTTCATGAAATCCTGCTGCTTCACAGTCTTCTTCTTCGCCATTTTAACCGCTTGCTTTCAACCTTCAAATCAAACTCCTCTTCTAAGCCTAGTATTGCACTCTTAAGCACCGGTATCCAGACTTTACGGTCTTGTGAAGCTTCTTCATGTGCACCTCATCGCCTTTTCTTTGCTCATCTCATCGCTTTGGTTAATTTTTCACTAAAGGCATATATCAGCATTACCTTATTGTAGAAAGCAACTTCTACTGAGGACAAACCCTCAATGCCGGCCTTTAGATACCGATTATCGAGCTGTACAATATAGGAATAGTAGCCCGAGAATTTATTTAGGGATTTGAAGCTTTGAAGATGAGTTCTCGTCAACTTAGAAGGTTAGGAAAGGATGATTTAGAAACCACACTATTGAAACTAACGTCTAAATCAAAGGTTGAGCAGGACTCAGACCCAGAGGAGCCGGTTTTGACAAAAGCTGCGGCTTCCAATCTGTTCATGCTGATGGGAGATGATGCAGAAGAGTCCGAAGATGATATTCACGAGGAAATCAAGATGCCTGTAGAGAAAAAACCAGAGCCCAGACCTGATCTTGGAAGCGGAAAGAGCAAGAAGAAGGGCAAGAAGGGCAAGAAGGGCAAGAAGAAAGCGAAAAGTGCTCAAAAACAGCATGTAAATTATGAAGATGACGAAGAAGAGTTTGACCGGCTGCTGCAGCAGTTCCAGAAAAACGTTCCTTCGGTATACAAGTCAGTGGATGAACAAAACGAGTTTTACGACGAGTTTGACGACGACGACGGCTTCATTACTGCTGATGAGGAAAACGAGCAGGACAATGTAGGAGATAAAAGCTTTGACCTGAAAACTGACCCAGGGTTCACTAAGTTTAAACATTTCAAACAGCTCTACTCTTTATTCGAATCCTTCGACTTCAAGAACTTGGTGCCGGACAATGAGTTCAGACTTTTGTTTGACGACTTGTCCCCTGAGTCGCTGAAAGACATTGATTCAGTGACATCTACACATGTTTCCCCCGAAGTTTTGAAACAGATCGAAAGAGTGAGACGTATGGTGAAGAACTGGAGTGGGAAAGACAAAAGAAGCGTTCCAAACGGCGGGTCTGTTAGAAAACTGCAGTTCACCAAGATTAGAGATGACTGGCTGCCCACTGTACGTGGTGAGCTGATATTGCGCAAATTGAGTAATGATGACGTTGTTAAGTGGCTCAGCTGGCAGCGCCCGCTTGATTGGAAATCTGTGATCGAAGACGACGTCGATCGCAAATGGTGCAAGCACTTCACGTACTACAAATTTGACGCACTGAATGACACCAATAGCAAAAAAGCCTTGACCGAATTTTACCTGAGTACCATCCTGCATCCAGATCATGAAGCGCTAATATCTTTGATATCTTCTAGGTTCCCATACCACGTTCCAGGACTATTACAAGTTGCCTTGATTTGCGTGAGACAAGGCGATAAATCCAACAGTAACGGCCTGGTTGAAAGAGCACTGTTTGTTTTTGACCGTTGCTTGAAGAATGGTATACAGTTTAATGCTAAAGATTTCCAACTACCGTACATTCACTTTTACAACAGACAATTTTACCTTGCCATTATGAGATACATTCAGATAGTTTCTCAAAGAGGTGCAATATCGACGGCTGCCCAGTGGTGTAAATCGTTGTTTTCATTGTCTCCTTTGGAAGATCCGCTGGGTGCTAGATACTTTATGGACCATTATTTGTTAGCCAATGAGGAGTACGACTACATCATATCTTTGGTGAACAACCCATTGTTCAACGTATACAAACAATGGTTTACTTTGGGTTTGGGTCTTACTGGTGCCTATGCATACTGGAAGAAAAGTCAATTTAGAGAGGCTCATGAATTGTTATCAAAAGTCTGGTCCAGATATCCCAACTCCATCATTGAACTATTTTCCGAATTCTTGAACGGCTCTCCCTCACTGATAAAGGCCAAATTACCTTCCCCATCCGCAAGTGAATTGATCGAAACCAAAATGTATCTCAGCAGAATACAGTCAGTGTGGAATGACCAAGAAAGTAAATCCTATCTGTTGGATCAGTTGACAGGGTTTGTATGTTCCGAGGACACTTCATTCGATTTGGCTTACCCTATTGAGGTAGATATCGATGACGAACCTTCGTCGCCATTTTTCATCAAGGGCATTCCTGTAAACTTACTAAGATTTGCTGTATTATCTCAGGAATCATCTGTAATGGCTGCTATTCCGGAATATATCTGGGATGACCATTCCGTGTTCGAATTTGATGTGTTACCCCCTCAACCCCATGATAGAGAGAGTGAGGACGTCATTGAGACTATAGAAAACTTGATTGATTCAAAGCAACTGGAACTATCACAAATGGAACGCTACGCTGATGATGAGCTCCTTCAACAAATCAACCAACTTTCATTACAGGAATTCATTGAACAACAGCAACAACTGCGAGGTGTTGAAGGAGAAGCGGATCTGTGATGGAGATACCCACTTCTTTTTTGAAAAAAAGTCCAATATCTGTTAAATGTTCTTAGTGTTCTATTTAATAACGTTCATTATATGTTACTGATGATTGTTGTCTCTCCTAAGCGGCCACGAACTTCTCATTCAAGGCCGGCTTTCCTAAGATTGTAATAGTTCCAAATGTCTCATGCTGTTTCAACGATATGCAGTCGGTAGTTGCAAGCGATAAAAGCTCAAAAAACGCACTACTAGCCATTCCTTTAGAAATATAAGTATCATGCTTGTGCTTGAATTTCAAAATATCATCAAATGTTGTCTCTCCTGAACTCATTTCATTCCTCAGTAGGTTTGCCATCTCCACAGTGGTTTTAGACACGGCTTCCCCACTTTTCAGCTCAACTTTCTCGGTTTTTTCTTGTTCGGCAGATCCTTCAAGCATGAACTCATCTTGTTGGATACCTGAATAATCTTCACTGTTGATGGAGCCTTGGACATCTGACAATATTGCATCTGTGTCTGCTGGGAAAGGTGCATCTGAATTCATGTCGAAACCTGCCTCTTGGTGATCATAAGGATCTGAATTTTGGATCAAACTTTCATCCAACCCTAACGAGATATCCATACTGACATCAGACTCTGTAATTCGATTAGAGAGAGGCAGTACTCTAGATTTTTTTAGCTTTGTGTAGTCAAAGAAAGAAGAAACTATTCTGGATGGTAAAAAGTCGTATTCCGAGTACAGCGTGTCTAACGATCTCTTGAGTTTTGAAGATTCATTGTGTTCGCGATGAATACCCCTCAAAATAGAATCTGAAGGCCCGTTCTTTATTAATTCTTCTTTCAATTCGCTTTCTTCGTCTACAATAATCCGTTTAACATTAGCCAACGCTGCATTTCTCGGTTTTCTTTGACGTGGTGCTCTTTTGACAGCTTTTTCTGGTCTGGATTCCTCTTCATGTCCAGGCTCTTGTAGAGGTTCCTTCGGTAAGCCTAGATCAAAATCAAGATGCGTATCCTCATGAAGTGAATGATTATCATCTGCCCTTCTCCCCATTTCTACGGAATGATCATTGCTATGGGTCGAGAAATTTCCTGAGGCGTTATGATCATCATCATTTAATCCAAGATCCCAGTCATCATTGATGGGCAGGAGTTCATCATCATCATCACCATCATCGTCATGATTTTTAGTGGTAGCATCTCCATCACCCAAGTAATCCTCACCAGAAGTAGTACGTGTTCCCTCCCCCCATGATTTCGTGTTGGTCCCCATATTAGAGTCACCCAAATCAAAATCCAGTTTCAGGTTGGAAGACTCTTGTTCCATGTACCTTAAATCATCATCATCTTGCCCGACGAACTTTCTTCCGAGTTCTAATGACATGTCCCATGCTTGTTGCTGAGCTAGGAGAGCTGAGTTTGCCGGAGCAGCTCCTTGTACCTGTCTTTCCATGGATCTTTCAGCAATCAAAAGCTCGGAGGGTACCTGGACATCTTTCAAAAAATCCAAGCTTGGAACTTCTAAAACATCGGCTTCAGTGACTGCATCTTCCAGTAACAACTGATCCAGTTTAGCTACCGTATCAATCTGAATAACAGTGTTTTTTTTGAGGTTTCCTTTGAAAATGGACTTCACTTTACTGAGAAGATCACTGATATCTGTCAGCAGATAACTTGCTTTTTGCGAGTACACCTTCACCACACCGTGCAACAACTCACCAGAAGCACGCAAAGTTATTGGTTCCACACCTGCATCATCTAAGCTAACACCTGCAGCTTTCGCTATTTCTTCCACAGATTCAACGATGTTAGTCTTGGCAATGTTTCTGTTGATACTGTTCAAATTGGACGCCAGCCAGATCTGAGCCAAAGGCCCGCTCTTCGTACTCAGTCTGACCTGGGTATGTGTATTTCTGTTTTGTGACATTGTTCTGAGTAGCTATTCTCACAAGTACCGTCAATGAATTTACCGAGATAGCAAGTCTGTAGTGCAGTGAATGCGTGCAATGCTGGTATACCCAATGACCGTCGGTTGTCTAGATTTCAAATCCTCAAATATAGCAAATAAAATAGTGAAAGTAGAGCACAAATTGTGTTTACAACATCCTTGAACCACTAAGGTAGCCCTCAAAGCTTATTACAGCCTTGCAAGAGGTCTGGTGTTCTATATATCTCGGATTTCCTTTTAATGTTTATACTAGCTAAGAAGAAGTTCAGCTCATCGCGATTTCGACGCGTTTTTCACCAGAAAGACGCGAAAAAGTTTTTGGGGCTGTTTCTGGGGGATTGGCCCAGAAAAACATACTCAAAAAAGAGTAATTGTGGCACTTTCGTGAAGTGAGGGTAACAAAGCTTCTTAATCACGTGATACTTAGCTCCTGGAGTGTTCACTTGGTATCTCTCATGAAGGAGAGAACCCATGCATGTAGTATGGAGTGGAATATGGAAGGAATCTTAAACTAAACAGCAGCTACACATAGTCTTTCACAGAAAATGCACTGTGTAATACTGAGTAATGTCTATGAAATATCCTGAGGCTGCGAACGGTTAAAGTAGTAAGACCGTAGCTTCGAATAAAGACATTTGAGAGACAGTTGTAGTACAAAAATAGGAAGAAGATTACGTTTGGTCATTAAAACGAAGACTCGAGAGTCCGCATGTCCACCATAGCGTAGTACTCTGACCCGTAAAAAGGTTTATCAGCAGATCAAAAGTTCGCAGTTTGCTTATCGTGTTGTTTCATTCTTCTTTTTAACGTATACCATTCCTTAATCAAGGGTTTCAGTACGAGAATGAGATCGATCGAGCGTTACTTTGCAATTGATGGAACAGAGGCATTCTTTGGAGTCTTTTGCTCAATCATGAAATGTTTTTTTGGCTAATTGGGAATTGTTTCTCGGAGGGTGTTTGAACAACATAAGCTTGGTCTTGGAATTGAGGTGAACTGTCGAGGATGAGAAAATACCACGGTATAGGTCCGCCTGGCAGCACCTATGATCACGCACAGTAAAATTCTTGCCTGCTCAGAACACAACTCGGGAAAGTAGAACAGAAATATAGGTTAATGGGATGTTTATGAAATGCCACGAACAGTTACCCAGCTTATTTCAAAGCAGCCTGTAGAGCTTCCAAGACTTCGACTTGAATAGCGGCTTCAGCGGCAGCAACCTCATCGGAGGAGGAAACGTTCTTCTGGGCTTCAGCCAACAAAGATCTGACGTTTTCTGGAGAGAAGGATTCCAATGGGAAGGCTTCCACGGAGGTGATGGACAAGGTGGAGTCTGGCTGAACGGTTGCGAAGCCACCAGAAACGAAGAACTTCTTGGAGTTGGAACCCTCCAATACTTCAACAACACCTGGGACCAACTGCTCAACGGTAGGAACGTGGTTGGCCAAGATACCGATCTGGCCAGACTTGGCTGGCAAGTTCACTTGGGTCACAGCAGAGCCGGCAAAAAGGGTCTCATGAGGCAAAGCAAACTGCAACTTCAAAGCACCATCCGTAGCTTCGGCGTAGCCACGCTTGGCAACAGTGTTCACAGACTTGACAAAGGTTCTAGCAGCAGACAAACGGAACATCGTGTGTGGTATATTTCAGGTGTATGTGGATGTTGGATATATCGTAAGTATATGTCAGCCTTTCTGAGAAAACGAGAATCTGGCACTAACAACAGCAAACGTAATATTACAAAATACGTAGAATTGAAACAAGAAAGCTAAGAACAAACTCTCTATATGCGGTTAAATTTCATCATTTACTGAACAATCATCAATAATGTAACATATATCTTGTCAAAATCAATATTTCTTCAAGCTTTACTATGAGAAAATTGGAAAAAAAGGCCCTTTAGAATGAAGATTGGTAGTAGAAAAAGCTGTATTGATAGAGAAATTTGAAGCTGCAGAAGGCTGAGATAGGTATTAACGGTATTTGAGGCTAGGATATGTATCTGGCATGTGTTGAAAGCTCAGGAGGGCGTTTTCAGCAGTCAATTCGAAGCTGAAATGAGCCAAATAGGGTCTGAAACTGATTTGAAGAATTAGGTTACCCGGTGCTATCTGATTTTTCCAGGGTTATGATTGGTCGGCATCGGCTGTATTGGACTAACGAATGCTTGGCTAGTTGGGACTTGAAGAGTGTGGCATAGCAAGTCAGTTGCCGGCTATGTATCGCCATTGAGAGGTTCGATAGTACAACTGGGTTGATACAGTAGCTGTGCGAGAAAAAAGCAGCAAGATTGGACGATGGTTGTGAAATCAGGTGCCAGTGAGAAAGAGGAAAACAGACTGACCCAATGCTTTGACGAAATACTACAGTTCTCTGCGGAGCTGCTGACCCAGCAGCAGCTGAAAACGATTAAGCTAGATCCCAGAGTGACGACAGGGTTTTCGAAGGCTCAGCAACGGATGCTGGGCGATAGAATGTCGACTTTTTACTCGTTACTTGACACTCTGGAAGTGTCATTGCAGACAACGGCAGACTACGTGGATGCAGTCAAGGCAAGCGCCATAGAGCTGAAGAAGCAGAAGGAGCAAGAAGAGGTGAAGAGACAGGAGCAGGAGAAACTGCAGCGCGAGTTGCTGGAACAACAAAGAGCGAAAGAAGAGGAGGAACAGGCAAAGCAGCAGGCAAAGCAGGAGGCCCAGCAGCAGCAACAACGGTATTCGGCTAAGAACACTCCAATAGACATGCTGACGAACTTTGAGTCCGAAATGCCGTCTGCAGGAGTTGCCCAGTCGCAGCCCTTCAGCTCCGAGTTTGCCGATTTGAACGGAATGGACCTTTCGATGTTTGACGAAGCAGGATTCAGTGGGCTACAGAGTGCACCTCCATCTACTGACAAAAAAGCCGACTCCCAGGTGAACTTTAACGATACAAATGCGCCCCCATCAGCTGTTGGGGTTCCTGAAAATTCGAATCCTAACAGCTATTTGACATTGAATGACTTCAACGATTTGGGAATTGATTGGAACTCAGCCAACGATAACTCTGAGCTGAATCTCGAAGATTTTAGCATATGATCCAGAGATGGTATCTGAAAGCTGTTTGATGTGGTTTGGGCTGTCCAGTCGATCAACCACCAATATCGAAAATTCTATAGCATACGTAGCAATGACCGTTGTTACAACTCTGGTTTAGGTTTAATCCACCTCTTCGCATTATTAGTAATACGATATTAGTACAAGATATATATAAGCATGCACCTAGCTGACAGTACACAAAGAATATATTAACAGTGCGATTGAAATAAGACTCAGACCTTTCTTTATCGAAAGATGTCTCTTGAAGTAGGTCAGTTTTCCTGGCATCCTTCCAAGAAAACCACCATAACCGTTACGTTATCGGTGGTTCCATTATCCAGGGCATATTTTACCAGCACTTTGGCAGCCTCGTTGGGGTCCAGTATATCTTTGATCATCTCACAGGCATCATGATCCTCTATTACGTCCCAAAGCCCATCGCAAGCGATGATCAAGAATTGGTCGCTCGTCGTTATCTCCACACTTGTTGTGAACGGATTAGCTACTACTAACGAGTCAAAAAACTTATCTCCAAGAGACCTCGTTACTGCGAGCATACCATTGACTCTGCTCTTCATTATAAGCCCCCCGGCCTTCTCAACGCGCTGTAATTCCAGTATATCTGAAGCCTTATGGTCGTACGTCAATCGAATGCTGTTACCATTCCTGTACAGTACTATCCGCGTATCTCCAACGTTCGCCGTGTAAAGCATCCGTTTGTGTTGCTGTAAATTGATAGTTTCGTCCTCACTGGGCACAATTGTGTCCGGAATCTCCCATCTCAGGACACATACCGCAGCAGTGCACCCGCTATTTCCCTGCAACGCACTATTAATCTCACTGTCTGCATGGACAAAAGAGTCGTTCAGCACATCTCTGAGATCTCGTGTCTCATCCTCCAAAATCTTCTCCTCTAGGTACCTGTGCAGATTCGCTCCGCACCATTTAGACGCCTGACTGCCTGCATGGCCGTCGAATATAGCAAAATAACCCCAATCCAACCTTGACGCAAAATTCTCAACGTACGTATGTACATCCTCCATTGTTTTCCGAAACTTGGAGTTGTTGCTCTCTGCCACCCCTACATTGTACGTGAGTTCGTACTTCGGCTCAGCGTCTGCCATGCTATTCTTCTATTCTATTCAGACTCGTATGCTTATGCTTCACCGATAACACTGCCGAACCAATGGGTTCCTGAAATTTACCACCCAGAGTCTTTCTCTCGCTGCAAGATCCAACAAACTTAAAGGAAATTGAACTAAGCCTTCTTTGGCACAATTGCAGCTCTAATCGACGTGATATTAAACGCTTTGTCCAAAGTTTCTGTTTTCTTCTTATCAACCTTTCATGTCATTGTTCTATTCTTAGTATTTCAATGGATCTTTAAACTTTAATCCTCTGAAAAATGACGAACTAGATGAAGCTAGCGATGAGACGAAGAACAGCAATGGGATGACACGCTGGCAGGTCCCAAAAAGGCCTACATATAAAACCAAGCAAGTAAGCTTTTTATATACCACTGGGCAGCGCGGGGAATTTAACCCAATATTAAACCCTATATTTGATATGATATGTAGGTACAAATGAGTATGCTTTTCGACTTGAATGCGGCAGGTGTACGCGACAGGTCACAAGTACAAGCCCTCTAGGTTTTCTTCAACCTTGTTCTTTAGCACACGCTCCTTTGCTTCTTTGAAGTCCTGAGCCGTGACTTGCATTCTTCTTTCTCTTAGAGCCAAAAGGCCTGCTTCTGTGCACATTGCCTTGATGTCGGCACCTGATAGATCGTCCTTGGAAGTAACCAGGTTCTCAAGGTCTACATCTTCTGCGAGGTTCATTTTCGAGGTGTGAATGCCGAGGATCTTTCTCTTGGTGGAAATATCAGGGTTCTCAAACAAGATCTTACGGTCAATTCTTCCTGGTCTGATCAATGCGGGATCCAATGTTTCAATCTTATTTGTTGCCATGATCACCTTCACATCACCTCTGTCGTCGAAACCGTCCAGCTGGTTCAAAAGCTCTAACATGGTTCTCTGAATCTCTTTCTCACCGCCACTGTTGGAGTCGTATCTCTTGGTACCGATGGCATCAATCTCGTCGATAAAGACAATACTGGGCGCGTTGTCAGCAGCCACCTTAAAGATCTGTCTACAGAGCCTGGGACCGTCACCCAAGTACTTCTGGATCAACTCCGAACCCACGATTCTCAAAAAGGTGGCCGAGGTTTGGTTAGCAACCGCTTTTGCGAGCAGCGTCTTACCGGTACCTGGGGCCCCATACAAGATGACACCCTTTGGAGGCTTGATGCCCATTTCTTCGTATAGTTCTGGATGTGTGAGAGGCAATTCCACGGCTTCCTTGATCTCTTGAATCTGGGATTCCAAGCCACCAATGTCGCTGTAAGATTCCGTCGGCGATTTGTCCATCTTCATCACCGAAACCATGGGGTCCGCGTCGTCCGGCAGCACGCCCACGACGGACATGGTCTTGTGGTGCAGCAGCACGGAGCATCCTGGCTCTAGAAGCTCTTTGTCCACAAACGACAGTATCGAAACGTAGTAGTCTGGGGTCGTCGGACTGGTGATGATCGCGTGGTCGTCGTCCACAATCTCTTCCAGCGTTCCAACAGACAACGGGTTACCCCGAATCTCGTCCAGCTGCTTCTTCTCCTCCTCCTGCTTCTTCTCAAACGGCTTCAAAAGCTCAGAGTTCGTCACGTACTCCTCTTCCAGCAGCAAGTGGTCCTTAATCCGCTCCATTCTCAACAGCTTGAGCTTGCATCTCGTGTTAGGATACACGCTGGGAAGCTTCTCCACAGTAGATGGCCCCTTTCTCCGTTTCCTGCCAAAGTTCGATTCTACTGGCGGCTCATAGTTGGGCTTCTGCTTCTTGTCCTTTTTCTTTTGGTTCTGAGAGGACGCTCCTTGACCCATCGTTACTTATTACTACTGCTCCACGCTTCTGAACTGCTCTAGCGCTCTTGTTCGCCCGCTGTGCCCCTTTATGCTCTGACAGTTCGCCACCTTGAAGTTTGAGTTCGATCTGTTTTCTTTTCAACTTTAGCTAACTTAAATAAAGGTTTTAATCAGAACCTGATATGAAAAGGCACCAGTTTAAGTGCATCTTACATTGCAAAGCGGGCAGAAACACCGTGCAAGAGGCACTCACTGCTGCGGGGTCCCAGAGATGAACGAAGACGACGGCGGCAAACGCGTGAACATCAATGAGCTGATCCAGCACCTGCTGACGATCATTCCTACCGAGTTTTTCGACGAGTACTATAGGAAAAACAGCGATCCCAAGTCCAAAGATGAGCCCGTCTCGAAGAACAAAGGCATGAGCGCAAACGCCAACAAGCCTACGAAAGGCCAGATCTTGACGCAGGCCGTGGAGTACGTGAATTGGCTGCAGGAACAGGTGGATATCAAGAACCGGGAGGAGGTGGAGCTGATTCTGCGCGCAAAACGGCTGTGCAAGGAAACCGGGTCCATAGTCAACGACCTGAACCTGGACAACACGAGCGCGGAGCTGGCGCTCGCGCGGATCGGCGTGGGCCCGCTCGCGGGCATGTTCGACCAGCCCGCGCCCGCAGCCGCAGCGGCTGCGGCTGCTGCGGCACCGGCACCGGCGCCGGCACCAGAATCCCTCATCGAGTCACGTGATGAGTCACGTGACCTGTCACGTGACACATCCGACTCGCCCCGGCTGCAGGACCAGCCGGCGCACTCCCACGCGACTGCGACCGCCACCGCGCACGCCCGCGCCGCACACTTCGAGTACGGCGGCTACAGCGAGTACAACAACGAGCCATGACTGCCAGATCTTGGGCCGACCGCCGCCGGGTAACCGGCCCCCGCGACACCACGTGACGCCGCGCCTCGTGCGTCGTGACCTGTCCCCCGTCGCTCCCGAAAATTTTGTTTTCGCCATGAACCGATTGCGATCACACTGTAATTATGGGCAGCAATAGATTGATAATAGATTGATAATAGAGCAGCGAAATTTGCTGTTTATGGGCTGTTTTGAGCAGGAGTCAATTTCGAGTTTTATTAGTGTGTTTTTGGTTGTATCTTGGAAGTGAGACGCGGATTAGGTTTTACGGGTTTAATTAGCGTGGTAGTGCTTGGGTGGAGGTATCGCAGATTTAGGTAAGCGATGGCAGAGGAGTATGTTAGTGTGCAGAAGAGGGCGCTAGAAGGTGAAAGCGGGGCCAGTGATGGTAGTGGGGAGTCTGGAAAGAAAGTGAAGGGCGAGGCAGCTGGTGAGGCGGCTGGTGAGGCGGCTGGTGAGGCAGCAGGCACGGCGCAAGTGGAAGCTCTGCAGACGGAGATGCTGGAGCAGGCAAACGCAGATGAGCTGGATGAGGTGGTGGACGAGTATGTAGAGGAGAGCGGCGGGGCGCAGGGCGGTGCGGCAGACGAAAGGGCTGGCGTGCCCCGCGTGCAGGGCACGCAGGGCGCGGAGGGCAGCCGGCAGTATGCGCCCGTGCGGCCGGAGCATGCTATTCTGCTGGAGCGAGACGCGAAGTCCGGGAAGTACGTGTTCCCGGCGATCTCTAAAGAGGACTCGCTGAACGCGCGGTCGTACCTGAAGCAGTTTGGGTCTGCGCGGTTTCTGGACGACTATTTGCCCGAGGAGCTGAACTCGCTGTACGTGTATCACGTGATCAAGCTGCTGGGGTTCCAGATCAAGGACAAAGAGCTCATGTGCGCAGTGCAGGACGTGACGCACTCCGGGCGGGCGGAGCAGGCGGAGCCGCAGCAGCGGTATGCAGAGAGCTACCCAAGCCCGGACTTCGAGGACCCGCTCGAAAAAAAGCACGCGGTGCGGCTGATCAAGGATCTCCAAAAGGCCATGAACAAGGTTCTCTCGACCAGGATACGGCTCACGAACTTCCACACGGTGGACGACTTCGTGGCTAAGCTGAAAACGGCGAAAAACATCATTGTGCTCACTGGCGCGGGCATCTCTACCTCGTTGGGGATCCCCGACTTCAGATCTTCCGAGGGCTTCTACTCTAAACTCGGAGATCTTGGGCTGAACGATCCTCAGGACGTGTTCAGTCTTGAGGTGTTCACTGAGGACCCCTCTGTGTTTTACAACATTGCCCATATGGTGCTGCCTCCAGAAAACACCTTCTCGCCGTTGCACAGCTTTATCAGAATGATCCAGGATAAGAACAAGCTGCTACGAAACTATACACAGAATATCGACAACCTGGAATTCTATGCCGGTGTGCGACCAGAAAAAATGGTCCAGTGTCACGGATCCTTTGCCACAGCCTCTTGTGTCACTTGCCATTGGAAGATACCGGGAGAGAGAATATTCCCAAACATCAGAAACCTGCAACTCCCTCTTTGTCCGTATTGCTACAGTAAGCGAGTGGAGTTCTTCAAAACGAGGACAGACGATCAGCTGGCCTCAGGGAACTGGAACGATGACGAAAACGATAATAGGATCAGAACTGTGTCCAAATCGTACGGTGTTCTAAAACCAGATATAACTTTCTTTGGGGAAGCGTTGCCTTCCAAGTTCCACAGATCCATTAGAGAAGACGTATTGCGTTGTGACCTGCTAATTTGTATTGGTACGTCGCTGAAGGTTGCACCTGTTTCAGAAATCGTCAATATGATTCCAGCTCACGTGCCACAAGTGTTAATCAACAAGGACCCCGTAAAGCACGCAGAATTCGACTTGTCTCTCTTGGGGCTTTGTGATGACGTCGCCGCCCTAGTTGCTCAGAAATGCGGCTGGGATATACCGCACGACAGCTGGGATGATTTAAAGGGCAAGCAATTTGTTGCTGACGAGATTGAAAGAGGAGTCTACAACGTGTACGCTGCTAACGAAACTCCGGAAGAGGTTGTTGCCGAGCAGCAAAGGCACTTGCCGTTGCAGCAGTCAACTGCGGCATTAACGCCGCCAGTATCATTGTCTGTTGAGTCAAACTCAATATCATCCCCATCTTCACCTTCTTTAGCTACAGATAACAACCAATCCACTACGACCTAAATCAAAATTGCATTAATAGAGTGATGGAGGTAACTTGGCATGGTTAATTGAAGGAAACAACTGGACCATGTCAAGCAGATAACACTTCAGATAGAAGTTTATTACCATACTTAGCAGGCCTTTAGTTCATCCATATTTCTCCTTTTTATATAAAATGTCCATTACCCATCAGCCAATATATGTAGTCCCTTCCTGTTATCGTACGTAAATCTGAAGAAACTTTGCATTGAACTTGTTCAGATCCTTTATTGGTTTGCCCCATCATACTCACAGCGATCCCTACTATTTCATCATCTTTTTTTGTTTATGCTTTAAAACATGTTCAAGGTTCGAATCGAAACCTTTACACTTGTTAACATAGTAAAACATGGCTAGAACTTAAGGATTGGTACATCCGTATGATCCAACTGTGCATTCCTCGCAATGATAGAGGTGGTGGTACCATTGTACAATGAGCCAATTGAAAAACTAGCCGTTAAAGGCTCAAATTCAAGTAGTCGATCATTTATCTTATTCGGGGAAGACCTTCCAGTATACATCATATCCGATGACACAATATCCGATGTATTTCAGTCTATCATATTAAGTCTGAATGAGAGCAGAGTGGAAGTGGATATCACATCTGGTCTGCTTTTGAGACAAAGCGAGACTATCTGGCGATTGGACTTTGCACAAGTACGAAACCGCATTTTTGATTCTGAGCACCTCTTGCACAATAACGGACAGCAGGGCAAACTAATAATCGAATGCAATTACAGGCGGAATCCTGTCAGGGACATTAGGGAAGGAACCAAGGATAATAATGACATTATACCCTCATTTGAGCTACTGAACTGCTCTAACGTAACTTCACAGCAAGAAAAGAATCATCAACATGAAGATTTGATTAGAGATTCCATAACATTGCCTGTTTATTCACTAATGAACATGAGACTGCGAAACGTGTCCTTGAGAGCTGCTAGAAACTCCGGTGTATCTCAGGTAATCTCTTCTTTGGACGTGCAGTTGGCTGGGCGATTTGCCGAATTATTTCCTCAAGAACAACATGTTACTGTGGATTCTCTAACGTATGACTTATGTGACGGTAAGTTCAGACTCCCCATCAAACCGATGGAATCAATGATCGGATTTCCTCTTAAACTGAAGCGAAATGACGCATACACATTCAACTACCAGCTTCAAGATAGCTCCCGTTTAGTGGAAGTCACCATCAGATACAGTGTAGCATCCCAGTATAAAATCTGCACTAGTTGGAAAACTGAAGTGTGCCTTGGTAAACTGACCCCTTCTAAATCGATGATTACGTCAACGTCAAGCACTCCTACATTCTTCCAGACTCCCAAGATGCAACTCCCCCGAGTACTGTCATTAGTGCAATTCAACTTTCTGGAACCCAAGATTTGCATCAAGAAAGGTCAGCCATTCACAGTCACGCTACAAGTGGAGAATACTACAAATAGGACTCTGAATCTTGTAATATACCACAGACCAAAGTCACCGCAAACAGAAACTATCGTTTTACTATCGAACGACCTCAAGCTGCCGTTGCTATATCCAAGCACTACCTTCCAGTGTGACCTTGAGATGATCGCTCTGGCCAAAGGATACCACCACAACATGAAAGGTATCAAAGTTTTTGATTTAGATGCATCAGACGCGGTAGATCTGGGCTCATCTTTATCCGTACTGGTACAATGATCTGTATAGGCTTACGTAGCTTCATGTCTCTGATCACGTGATCTTTAAATGTTACGCTGTTTCCCCTATCGAATGTGTAGTAAACTTCGAATAACTTCAAGATATAACGAAAGAATCATCAACTGGCAATGAACACCTTTCTAGGTTACTTGGGCTTTCCTATCTGGTGTTTGTTCAAATTTGCTAGCAGGAACTAATTGAGTGCTTACAACAGATCCTCTAGAGAATTGGACTGACAAACAAGACGTTATGGCTGATAAATTTCCAGAATTAGAGGACGATCTAACACAAGACGGGTTTGTTGCTGGAGATGGCGATGATACGGACTTCTTGAGAAGAGAGGCAGAGATCTTAGGCGACGAATTCAAAACTGAGCAGGACTCTGAGTTGTTGAGTAAGGATGATTCTGATTCCAAAACTGCGGGAACCTCGGTGCATGAAGCGGATGCAATTGCTGCAGCTTCGTATCAGAAACAGGATTCAGACGAGAACCACCCTCAGAGTGTAGCAGATTTTGATGAAGATGAATTCGGGGAGCCTCAAGTCAGTTCTGCAGCCCCTGTAGCGAGAGGAACATCTGAGGCAGTCAAAAACTGGAGAGAAAGGCGCGAGCTAGAGATATCTCAAAGAGACCAGGCCGAGGAACAAGCAAAGGCTGATCTGCAGGAGGAGGCAGCCAAACACATCGACGATTTCTATGATAACTATAACATCAAGAAACAACAAGGTATTGAACAGACTGCAAAGGATGCCGAAGAGTTTTTGGCCAAAAACCTTGAATTCGATTCAAAGGAAAGCAGTATTTGGGACAAAGCCCTAGAACTAATGAATCTGGAAGATGCTGACATCGTAGATGGTAGAGACAGATCCAAGTTCAAGGAGATATTACGGGGCCTGAAGGGAAAAGCCAATGCTCCAGGAGTTGCCGGAAAAAATTGAGTTGTATTCATTAACATTATGCTTCATCGATGAATAGGAAGTGTATGTAAGATCTATATAAACAAATATAAGACAACCGCGATAGCACGATTTCAGATAGCTGATGCAGTAATACAAAGGATTTTTAACCAGTGAAACAGTTAGAGTGAATGACCATCCCGAGGAAGCAAGCGTTTAGTAACGTATGCAAGATTAAGGGAAGAACAAACAATGTACTTCTGTAAATGTGGCACTCTTTTGAGTTCCTCTGTCAAGGTACCCCTTGCTAAAAACTTGACCAGCGACCAATGTACGTCCAGTGGATCTGGGTCACTCAGAATAATAAAGCACAGCATGGAAATGATAGATTTGTGGACATGATTGAGATACTTTGCATGGTAACCGTTGAAAATATGCATAATAACCTGTCTCCATATCGTCCATTTGACACATTTAATAGACAATTCATTGAAGAAGAAGCCATATACACGCTCTTTGATAGTAGTCCTAGATTTTCCTTCTGAGAGCTGTCTCAGTTCGTCTATTCTTTCAATCAGCATCCTAGTGGTAGATCCATGTTGAGCATGCGACGCTTCTGTATCCGAACTAAAAGAGGAGGCCATCGATGCCCGTTTGTTCCTCTCTGTCTTGTTTTTTTCCTTCAGCAACAATTGTTTGACACTCTTATACCGCTTCACCACATTCCACGTGAGAAACAACAGCACAAAATCCTTCCAAAACTTGCGTTGCTCGAACAGGATCCGATAAAGTCTCCCCTTTGACAGATTTCGATGGTAAAACACGGGAAGCAAAACACTCACTGCTAGCTGTCTCAGCAGCGTCCAATGCCGAGCACTAAACGCGTCATACGAGATCCATAGCTTGATTTGGTCCACCACTGCCTCTACAGCCCAATATGAAACAATCCAGTGTGGTATTTGCTGTTTTAACTGTGACAGCCCCACCGTTAGCCCGATGAACCAACTCGCGTCTTTCTGGCCCAAAAGTCGTCTAAGAAGCGGAATCCCCACAACGAGTGGCAGTCCGTCCAAAAGCCGCATCAAACTGACCCTGTTTCTCCGCTGAAACAGCAGTATTGCGCCATTGACCCCAACAACGCCTATTAATCGCCGGCAGAAAGCCCTTTCATCAAACTTAGATCCTTTATTGTCCTCATAAGCAAGAAAACGTATCAGTCTTGCTAACCGAGAGTTCTGTTGGATATTCATGGAACTATTTGCCACGCACATTCCATAATGATCCTACCCACCAATCCATACGTAGTTTCATCCGCTAGCTCTTCAGATTGAACCGTTCCAGAAAGTGTTGATCACGAAATCCCTAAAGTAAGTAAGCTTAAAAGCTGATATAGAGCACAGAAATCGAACATTTAACACCTTTGAACCCCTTTAAAGAAAGATAAATTGAGATACAGAGACTTAAATAGGTGAGTTACGGCAATCTAGTAGTGTCTCAAGCGTTGATTGGGTAAATATTGCTACTTTCAAACGATGTCTGTGCCCTTTAAAGTGGAGGCTCTGTTTCCTTACACTTCTGAGTATGAAGATGACTTACCATTTGAGAAGGGTCAGGAGTTAACAGTACTTGAAATCGAGGATGATGATTGGTATTTTGGAGAGTATACAAATGCTTCGGGCGAGAAGAAACAGGGGATCTTTCCTAGAGGGTTTGTGAGCAAGCCAGTAGGGGATAAACTTGAGGAGTCAGGGAAATCTGACAAGTCTGAGAATGAGGAAGCCCCATCTCAGGAAACCCAGGTTGAAGAGGCTGCAGAGGAACCTGTTGAAGTGAAGACTTTGGATCCCAGCAAAGGAACTAATTCCAGCATCGGGACGCAGCCTGAATCCAACATAGAACCTCAAGTCCCAATTCCTTCTGTTCCTGTGGCTGACCATATTAACTCCGTTAAACCTACCGAGTCTATTGTATCTCGTGAGAACATCAAACAATTGAAGGCCAGCTTGTCCTTCAATGAGCAGGCGGACGCCTCTCCTGAGGAAAAGAGTACGTTCTCCAATAGCGACGATCTAGTTCGAGAGGCAAAATCCGAAGCCAAGATGTCTTTACAAGAAAGAATCTCGATGTTACAGCACCAACAGAAGCAGCAGCAGGAACCGGCAGCAATGAGGCTAAATAAAAGGAAGAGCGTCGCCAGTGCATCAGAGGTATCATCTACGCATACTCTTTCTTCGGAACATGCGGCAGATATCTCCAGATCTGAGGAAACAGACAACTTAGAAAGAGATCAGGAAGCACTTTCCGGTAAGGAAGATCATTCGAAAAGTCAATCTTTACCAGTAAACGATGCAGAAGATGATAAAACATTCAAGGACTCCAGCGAACAAAAGGAAGATATTGAAAGTAATGCCGATGAGGAAGAAGAGGCATCGTCTGAAAACGAAGATGATGAAGAACAAAGACGTGCTGCTTTGAGAGAAAAGATGGCAAGATTGGCAAATGCTAGTAGATATGGTATGCCAAATGCGTACTTCAATCCTTTTGGTATGCCAATGCCTTCCAATGAATCACCAAAGGCTAAAAAGAAGGCTACGAAGGAGAAAAAGGGTGATGATAATGCAGAAGAAAGCGAGCCCACTCCTGCACCTGTTCCGGTTATGCCTTTTGCAGACCCATCCATGCTTCCCATGCTCCAAAAAAGGACCGAAGGATCTATGAGGAGGCTTGAGGAGGAAGAACTTGATACATCCGAGCATGTCGGAATTGATGCCGACGCTGAAACAGAGTCTGACGTCAAAGACGCCCCTGAAGAGTTTAACCATACCGAGCCCAATCCTGTGAACTATGATAACGATCCTGATTATCAACAGAAACATAAAGTTGATGCGCAGGAATCCAGTGGCTTATCAGGCTACGAATCAGAAGATGATTTGGCAGCAAAAATTGAGGAGGTACAATTGACTCAGCCATCTGCAAATGATTTGAATGAAATTAACCCAATCGAGAAAAGTAAAGGACCTATTCCCGTTTCATCAGTTTCCGGTACACAGCAACCATCTTCACCTCTACAAAAACGTGCTCCCCCACCGTCAATAGCCCCACCAGTCCCAAAATCTTCTCCTGCTAGCAATGTGCCACCAATTCCTACTGGTGCACCTGTGCCTCCTATTCCTACGCGCGCACCTGCTCCACACCCCCCAGCTATTTCTTCTGAAGGTGCTAAAATACCACCCAGTGCTCCTCCGAAGGCTGCAGCCCCTCCTCCTCCTCCTCCAACGGTACCTCCCCATGTCAGAACTGCAGATTTGCCTAATATTTCATCTATTCCATCGCCATCCTCAGCACCTCCTCCACTACCATCTGGGGAAAAAATACTAAGGCGGTCAACTACAGCGAAATTGGAACCCGTCAGAAATGCTACCTTGGACTTTTCTGTTAAAAGTACGTGGTGGCTCACCAAGAATGTACAACCTGATACTGTAAGACCTTCTAAGTTGAAATACATTTGGGAGGTTCAGGATCATACCATTCAAAGAAGAAGCAACAGCCAGCTCATCATCAGGGACTTCCAATTCTTATTTGAAGACTACTCACAGATCCAAGCATATGTCGTGTATGACCCAAAAAAGGCGTTAGAAACTGCTATTTTCCACCAAGAGTTTGTTGAACCACCTACACAACTCGACGGTTCTGAGCTATTGAGAGAAACGATATATGAGAACAGTAAAAAATGTTTGGACAAACCTTGTCATTCCTTCATTGCCCAAATATTGGGCCCCATCGAAAACATGGTTCCTCCAATAGCTCAAAGAACATATGGTATATGCGTCTTTGAACATTATCACCATAATCCGATTAATGTTGAAGCTTTCAAAGCCCTTGTTCCTGGTTTGATATTTGTTGCCAGGAATGCCGAGTTTACACTTGATGACGGTTTGACTTACAGTTTGGGTATTGAATCTCCATTTGTTGCTATAGTAAACTCCACAGACCTCGAAACACTGAGTGTGGAGCTGATAGAAGAGATTGGAGGGCAATGCAGAACGTCCAAATACCCATTGACGAAGTTGTCGAAGGGAAAACTTAAGATTTCTAAACCTGTTCATCGCAAAGACATTGGATGGTGAGCTTTATATCTACCTAACCAGGCACAAAGTTATGAGTACAATCCATGCCATGAGAGAAGTTCTCTATTCTTGATGATGTATATATATACAAGAATGGATGAAAGATACTTACCTTTTATACTTCCGCCCATTTTGGGAAAGGTGTTTCAAACTCCATGTCCAAACCTTTATATTTCCAAGCGTGTAAGTAGAGCTCAAGTGATTCCGGAGTAGGGTCTTTCGGTACCTCTTCATTGCACACGGGACACCTTTCCTGTCCCTCATTCAAATCATCCCATACATCGTCCAGTTCTATAATGAAACGTTTCCGTAGTTTCTCAATCCTTTCGTTAGTCAGTACCGTCCAGTCTGGGGTCTCGATGATAAATCTAGACCGCAATGGATACGTCGAGTTATCCAAATTGTAAAATGGATCGTTTGTTATTGGGTGTCCTAATCTAGCCAAGTGAATCCTTATCTGATGGGTTCTTCCAGTAAACGGTTTACAAAGAACAATAGACTGGTCAGTGGCCTCGTCGTATTTCAGCAATTCAAACTCTGTGTGTGCATCTCTCAGCTGAGATAATGGTTCGGACTTGATTTTCAAGTCACATGTATAAATCGGGGATTTATCCACAGCTGTTGGTGGGAACTTGCCCTTCACTCTTGCGAGATAATACTTCTTCATGTCACGGTCTCTGATTTTGGACTGCACTCTGTTGGCGTCTACTGGATTCTTGGCCATAATCAGGAGGCCAGAAGTAATTTTATCCAGACGATAACAAGGGTGCACTGCGAAACCGAGGTGGTCTTTCAGCAATTCAGTCAAAGTATTCTTATAGAAATACGCTGTTGGATGCACTGGAATCCCGTTCGGCTTGTCGATGACCAGTAGCTTTTCATCCTGGTACACTATCGGAATGCCCATGACGTGGTTCTCATCACTGATCGGTTCCCCCCAGTATTTCACAGGAGGCTCGTGGTTATGCTGGTACGTCACCAGAATGTCTTTGTTCTTGATGACGGGGTCACCGCTCAAAGGAGCTCCTTCGCGCAGCAGTTTTATAGACCCTTCTGCCATCTTTTCAAGCACCTCCTGCTCTGTGTGGCTGAACTCTTCCTGGAAGACCTGGCTCAGAGGCTTTCCAAACCATCTTCCCTTCACGAACGCCGATCTGGCATTGAAATACGGCGCTATCTTTCTGAGCCCGTTGTGGAAAAAGACCCTCATATCTTCCTCACAGATCACCATGCTTGAACACTCTTGGCGCCGCTGGCTGCTGGCTTCGAACTATTCCCATCTTTCGGTTCGTTTCTTGAACCTGGGCATCTCATCTCATCGCTTGTGGTGAAAAATTTCAATGCGATGAGGTAAAGGAAAGGTACAAACGTACAAACAGAGCTTAAAAGCGATGCGCGGGGCCCTGCGGTTGTTGCTCAACGGCAGGCGCTCCAAACTCCGACGAGCGGAGGCCTCTTTACATATATCTATCGTACAAATCCTTCAATTTCCCGGACGCCGGCTTGACGTCCTGCAGCCTGCGGCGTTTGGGCGCGGATTCCTGCGCTGCTGGCTGAGCAGCCTTCTGGGCAGCCCTCTGGGCGGCCGCACCAGCCCTCTGGGCAGCCTCCCGCCGCAGCAGCTCGAATTTGGTCGGGTTCGCGGCCAGCACATGGCCGGCCTTCTGCGCGTCCACGGCGACGTCGCTGACGCCCGCCCTGGCCGCGCCGGCCCGCGCCTGCTCGTCCAGCGCGGCCACCTCGAGCGCCTCGCCCGTCAGGTGCCGCCGGAACATCTTGGACTTGCCGTCCACGCTGCCCAGCGCCGCAGACTTGTATATCCGCGACTTGGGGTCGTACAGCGAGTCCTCTGCGCCGACGTCTTGCAGGTACGCCGGCCTGTCCTCCAGCTGCCGCACCGTCCCGCGCACCGCGCCCGCCCGCAGCCCCACGTCCTGCGGCTCCAGCCCCAGCCTCGCCAGCTCCTCCTGCTGCACCGCGTCCGCCGCCCCGCCGTCCGCTGCTGCTGCCCGATCTTTAAACCGATCTCGCAGCAGATCTACTTGCACATCCTCCGAAACACCGGCCCACGCGTCTCGCTTGGCATCGTACGACCCCCACACCGCCGCTTCACCGCCCGCAGCGGCATACCACGGCCGGTTCCTGATGAACCCAGGAATGTGCTCCTCCGACCCGGCCTTGCCGCTCTTTTCCCTGCTCATCTCGCTGCTCGCTCGCTGCTCTCTGGGCCCTGACTCTGCGCTCGCTCCCGCACCTTCTCCCAACTTTTCCGCTTGCCTGCACGTGCACTCACATCAGCTCCTCTACTGGGTACAAATGCTTCTCATTACACCGTAATTATATCTGCTGCAACACGTGCAACTAATCTTAATCTACGTTTGCCAAGCATACTTGTGACTAAAAACAGACTCGAGCACAACACTCTAAACAAAAGTGTGCGCAGTGGACTCTGGGATCTGGGTATACAGGTATGTTTCACGTGACTACCGTTTGGAGCACCGCTGGACTTGACTTTCGTCTGTTCTGTTCACTGTTCCACATATAAGATGGCTGTTTGAAGGTATTGATGAAATGTTGATATATTGATATATGGGAATATGGAATAGAAAGGTGATTCAATTAAGGGACAGTGAAAGAAAGAGAGGCAGAGGAGTGTGTGGCGTGTGGAGTGGGTTTTAGATTCAAGAAAAGTGATCAGAAAGTGGAGGTTGTGTTGTGAATGAAGTTTGGGACGCAGATTTTGGACAAGTCGGTTCCAGAATGGAAGCTGAACAACATCGACTACCAGCAGCTGAAGACGGGGATCAAGCGGTGCACGACGGTGGGCAGCGGGCCGGAGAGCGGGGAGCGGTCGCTGGAGCGGCTGGAGCGGCTGTTCCGGCAGCAGTTTGAGATGGCGAACGTGTTTGTGTCGATGAAGCTGAAGGAGTGCAGCACGCGGATCGTGTCGATCGAGAACTACCTGGTGCAGGTGGGCCGGCTGGGCGAGCGGCGGCGGCGGCTCAGGCGGATCAAGATGATCAACCAGCACCTGGACCAGTGCAACCTGGAGCTGCAGAAGCTGTCGCGGTACCTGATCCTGCAGAAAATCGCGATCCGCAAGCTGTTCAAGAAGTTTGTGAAGCACTACCCGTACGGCAAGGCGCAGGCGCAGGCGTTTGTGCGGTCGCTCAAGAGCTGCCCGGAGCTCGTGCAGGGCCACGAGGGCGTGTCGCTGCTCACGGTGGACCTGGACCCGTACCTGCTGGAGGTGTCGCTGATCGTCGACCTGCTGCACGAGGTCGAGGCCAAGACGCAGGAGCTGCCGCCCGAGACTGGCGGCGGGCCCTCGGCAGGCACTGCAGGCACTGCAGGCTCCGCAGGCTCCGCAGGCTCCGCAGGCACTGGGCAGTCCGCGGGTTCCAGAAAAACAGCAGGCTCCGCGCCCAGCATTACAGTAATAGAGTCAACTCTGAAGTTCGATCTATGTTTCCTGTCCAAGTTCAGCCCGCTGGGATCCTTTCTCGTGTCGCCTGAAAGTGTAGACGAGAGCAAGTTTTTGCTGATCAACCTCGGGTTCTCGCTGTTCGATGATTCTGTGATCGAAACCTCCAAGAAGATTTTGAACGGAGACAGCCTTTTGTCCAAACGTAAGGGCAGCTTGCAGTCTCTGCATCCGAGCAAAGAAACAGGCCCTTCTTCCAGTCGCCCTGAAAGAGACGGGAACGTCGAAAATGACGTCGATTTTCCAGCACAGGAAACTCCGTCAGCTCCAGCTGATCGTAACTCTGTTGTCCTGTACGAGCCGTTGTCGAAACCAGGAGCAAATCCTGCTGAGCTGTACCGCACAACAGAAGAAACGCTTTATCCAAATATGCTTTATTCATATCCTTTACAGCAACATGACGATTGCATTCTACAATGCCATGTTGGGGGTCTGAGGAACCACATCGCCACAGAATCCTTGTCTTATTCTGAGATCAAGGCTGTTCTTCAAGGTTCTGAACCACAGCAAACTGGCTTTGCCAATAGACTTGATGAGTTCTGCAAAGAATGGTGTTACTCGCATAACTTGAAGATCACAGACTTCCAAATTAAATGCAAAAGAACTCGTTTTGTAACTAACCAGACTGCGTTAGATGATTCGAGTAACAGCTATTTGCTTTGTATTGACGACAACATACAGGTGGGTGATAATATCAGCATTCCATTCGCCCTTTTGCAAGTTCAAGTGCTTGAAAAATGTATTGGGCCTCGTCCTGGACAAAACAAGAGAAGATCAAAGAAACATGTAGACCCAGTCATGGCCGATATCGTCGAGAAACTTGTCAACAACAATTTTTCTGCATTTCCCGCTGACAAGAAATTTACACATTGGACGCTTGCGGCAAAGATCGCCGCAGGTCTACCTCCGCTACACTGCATTGAAAACGAAACGCAATTTGATTCGATCGACGAGCTGTTTAAAGAGGGAAAGAGAAGATTGAGCCAAATGCACTCTCAAAATCAGTTACAACTGAATCCACCGATGATAGAATTCTCAGAACCAAGATCCGACTCCAATATATCTCGAGCAAATGACTCGCGTATGTCGGTTGAAGCAGATAAACCAAGAATCCATTATTGGAACGAGTTCGATGACGGAGATGAAGCTTTAGAGCAAGATTTCTATTCTTATGTTGACGAGGACGATCTTGGAGAGAATTCTAATGGTCATGGACAAGTCCGCGATACTGGCTTCATATCATTTAATCCCTCTTTTATCGTTACGATCTATCATCTCCTGTCAAGGTTTCAGGCTGTGTTTGGTATGGTTGATGATGTTCAAGCCAGAAAATCATTACTACAGGATAGATCAAAATCCTACAACTCACTTAATACCGATACCTCTGCATTAACGTCAAGTTCCGACGAGAGACAGGATGTGAGCAAATTTTGGGAATTGGAAGAACAAAACTCAGAATCGATATATGAGTTTGAACACGATCAGGTTATCTCATTTTTCTACGTCTCATCTTTACTAATTTCATGCCTGACAACAGGTATAACGCTTGGTATAATGACATCTCTTTTCAACTCCTTTGGCGATGGTGACACTGAGCTTGAGAATGAGACCCCAATTCTGTCAATGATTTTCATTTCATTGACCGTCTCCTTGTTGTTGAGTGGCTGGTCTCTACTACTGTTGTTTTCCAGATTCACCTTTGCTCCAGCCTGGCATTACATTATTGGTGTTATAATTTTCATCATTATCATATTCGCCGTATGTTATGGCTTTATAGGGTTAATGCTCTGATGAAATCGTTAAAACACGAGAGAGAACTTTACATGACACCTGACAGGACACTATTTTAAGCATGCTCATCTTTTCATGAAGATGTTCACTCAATTTTATAAAAATTAATACTTATTTCGTTCTGATCTTAACTAATACACACTTTATTTCTTATGTCTTTTCTTCTCGGCTTCGTGTCTCTTCAACCATTCTTCTTCTCGCTTGTCCTCAAGACGAGCAAGCTTGGAGGCTCTTTCTTCTTCTTCCAAAATCTCCATCTCATTTGCTTCCATTTCGTCTTCGTCATCATAATCATCAAACTTCCTCTTGCGGCCTTTGTTAAATATGGACCATATCTCTTCACGGTCATATGCCTCTTCTTTTTCTGAACCCTCCACGTCATCATCTATAAAGTCTGACAGATCCTCATCCAGATAACTGTCCTCAAACTCTCTATGGCCATGCTGGCTGGTTAACGCTTGTTTCTTCGACTTCAACTTCAGCTTCTTTACGAGCTTTTCATTCGGTTTAGCGAATCCAGAGAAATTTGGAACAACAGCAGTTGATTCACTCGATTTCTTCCTTATTGACGTTTCCTGGCTTCTCGATAGTTTACCCTTATTACTTGTAGAATGTTTAGAGTGTTTTAAAACGGATGTAGCTTTGCTCTTGTCAATTGTGGGCTTCGATTTATCCTCTGCCTGTTTCATCAGTTCCTCGAAAGATAGTCTTTTAATCGGCGGCCGTTTCGGTACTACAACTCGATTTGATACAGCCGTGTTACTACCAGGTTTCTTTCTGTATATGGGGACCTCATCGTTGGGAGAGCTAGTTCGCTTATGCTTCACTGAGGCTTTCGGAGATGGAGGAGGTGCGGCTGCCTGTTTTAATCTTCGAGCTTCTTTCAGCCGCTGAATTGCAGGATCCACCTTACGGACGTAATTTTTAGGCAGCAACAATTCGCTTTTCTTCACAGAAGCATCTTTATCAATGGTACCGGGTTGTTGTACCTCCGTTGTAACCTTGGCCGTTTGCTTCAACTGTTGTAGCTTGGCTAAAAAACTCATAGTACAGTCAAAGACCAGAATTTCCGTCAGGTCTATGTAATTCAATTGGCAGTATCTTGTTATGATATTAGTTATGTCTCTGGGCAGGCTTGTGATCTGATTCCTTTGTCTGATTCACGTTGTAGTGTATGTACTTTGCTGATCCTCAGATGATAAGCATATATGATATACAAAAGGCACGTGACCAAATACATCTATTGCGAGTCATACTGATAAGATTCATCAGAGGGCTCATCAAAACCTTGTAAAAACTCTTCAAAGTCTTCAACAACATCGTTGGCATTTTCGGTCTCTGTTTGAGAGTCGATAACTTTGGATTCTTGGTTTTGTTGCTCAAGGGAGAGCTGCCCAGAAGGCAATTCATTCATTCCAAGAGGGGATTCAGGCTCAGGCACAAAGCCTCCTTCCACCGTTTGATCGGGCAAAAATCCTCCAGCTTCAAATCCTCCCATTCCGTTGTCTTCGGCATCACTGTCAAACGTAGCAGCATTTTCTGATTGATCCTGAATTTCAGGAAATGTTTGGTCATCTGTTTCCTCTACGGCACCATGCTCGGCAACCAGTCTGCTTTTAATACGGAGTTTAGTTAATAGCAAAGACCAGCCGTTCAAAGCCTCTAATTCCATCTGATGCTTAACCTCCTCGTCATTACATTCTTCAATATGGTTAATCATTTCGAGAAGTGCATCGACATACTCATTTTCCACTACAACACCAGAGAGCTTGGGATTTACCTTTCTCCCAGATTCAAATTTGAATCCGGTGACTGCTTTCGCGAACGGTATGCGTAGAAAAGAAGCTGCTTTAATAGAGTTCGGGTTCTCAACAAGACAACAACCGAAGGGTATCATCCACGGTTTATATACATCGATGTTACCATAAACATTTGTAGGAATCTTCCCATCATCCGCAACTTGCTTAGGGATATAATACTCGGTTTGATCTATGGAATACAACCGCTCCTCAGTCTCTTCTTCGTTAGATCGATCCTTCAGGTCACGTACCATCAAATGCCTGGCACCATGCTTTAAAACTCTTCCTTGCATGTACCAGTGTCTAGCACTATAGCACGTAATGACATCTTTTTTAGAATATACTTTGAAAAGAGAGGAGTTTTTGTTTCGAAGTCTCAGAAACCCACAATGTTGAGCTCCTTCTTTCAAGATCTGGTTATATTTTAAGTCTTTTTCCAAGACATAGAAAGGATGATTCTTGATATCCTGTAAACTATCAGGAATGCCCTCCTGCTCATTCCTAAGAGCAAAATACTCATCCTCGTACTCGTCAATTCTGTTTCTATTTCGTTGGTTCAAGCGAGCAATGACTGCCTCAAACCAATCGTTAAGATTAGACTCCCGGGTGATTCTCTTTTTCCTCATTTTATTTTGAAGTTGGGCAATATATCTCCGCGATACATCTTTGCAGCCCAGCTTCTTATCATATGCAATAACATACCTCATGATGTTATAGAACGAGTTGATCCGTCCAACTGGCTCTAGTTTTGATTTAGTCTTTATTTGCTCTATTGTTTCTTGACCACGTATATCGATTGTTATCCAGCGTTTCGTGAATTTGTCCCACACTTCGCACCAATAGATAGGGTATTTCCGGCACTCATTATCCAACTTCCATGTAACTCTTTTCTCGTACACCTTAGTATCAGTGAAATCAGGAGGTTGAATGCTGTGTATCAGTCTTGCATTCAAACCGCATCCTCTCAGCAGTGTCACAAATCCCTGAATGCTAACATTCTCAGGTCCTTTCATCTTGTTGAAGAACTTCTTGAACTGCTTAAACGTAAGTTTATCCCCGGGTTGCCTCAGAACCGAATCCCAATGAACCATGTACAAATGAGTGAACTCATATGGTGATGACAAGATCACCTTAAACTTCTGATTCCATAACTTCATAAGCATTCGCAAGGCGTCTAGAAGCTTACGAGAACTTCTGAGAGGCATCTGCTCGTCCTTTTCAGGATGCAGGTTGTTGAAGATGCTGTCTGGGACCAGTTTTGACAACTTCCGTTGTAGCGCAGCGTCGTTACACCACTCGTTCCTTGTAAAACTATGGCACATGAGAGTTACCAGCATGAATATATGACAGGTTTTGCGATACTCCTTAACTTGTGGGTCCAAAGTGGGTTTGTTGGACGTCTTTTTCCGACTTTTCTCAACACTATCCACATCTCCAGGCCTTCTGATTGTGATAGACAGGTCTCCAGTAATGGAAGGCTCCGTCACGTCTTCAAATTCCTCACTGTCGTACTCTTCGTCGTCTTCATCGTCGAACTCATCACTGCTTTCTATACTGATAATAACAGGTGCCGGCGGGCTTTCAGAGTTTAGATCTACAGCTTTCTTCTTATCCTGTTGTGTCTTACGCCGTTTCCTTGGCGAACTGTTGGGCCGCTGAGCCTTGGTGCCTTCTTCCTGAAGCGCATCCTTGATTAAGTCAAAGTATTCTCGTGATAATCGTCCACTATTGTTCATTCAAAGCCTAAAACACACCAAAACCTGAACACCTCTAATCCCAACGTCATTAAACACAACGCAACGCACTCGTCCAAGGGTTGGCACTCGAAACATACCCTACACTGATATAAACTCTATATGCTTTCAACCTATATCAAAAAGAAAAGCTGGTTGCATTTAATGAACCTTTAAATCTATAGAAGTCATAGAGAAACATGACAAGATTCTAAAACCGATAAAGAATGTTATTGAGGCGACAAAACACTCTGTGGTACACAGGACTATACCGGTGTGTTATTCCAGTATTTTGGGGATAGTTTTGGTGACTCAAAGCGATTTTCATAAGTGGTTTAAGGCATATTTAGAGTGCGCCTGAACCGAGGATAGGAGAGAAGCCAAGAATCTAGCCAACCTCTGAAAACAGCGTACCTCTAAAACAGACTGGGGACTAGCAACATTAGTATTGGTTCCGGTAGCTTGAACTGGTGGTTTTCTACTGGGTAGGAATGTCGTTGGACGCAAAGCTCAGTTTGTCACCGGTTTTTCCCTCGGAAGTTCCATGTGGGATTACGAAGGACGCTACACCTTTGGCAAAGTGCAGCACATTTCATGTGCATCTACAGTTAGCTGAATCTGTGATTTTTTTGCAGGGTTTTAACGCCGCGCAATGGGAAGGAAAGCCTCCTGCTATTCTCAGAGGGTCTTTGATCCTACGAGTATTCAAGCCAACTAAGATCAAATCTATAAATTTGACATTCAAAGGGTCTTCAAAGACTGAGTGGCCTGAGGGAATACCTCCCAAAAAACAAGAGTTCATGGAAATAAACGATATTATCAAGCATACATGGCCGTTTTTCCAAAATGATGGACCGAATGTGCCAAACAATCAGTCTACAGACGCAGAAGATCTTGAAAAGGGCAGTGGCGCTTCATTATACCTACCTTTAGACGATGAAGATCTTGCCAGGCCGTCATCTATGAAAAACATCAACAATCAAGTCCGCTCACTGTCGCCGATAGGACAGTTTTTGAGAAATACTTCGAAAGAGCTTTCTAATGTGAAATCTGTGTCAGAAACATTTAGCGATATGCTTTCTATCTCAAGTGCAGGAAACGATAATAGCTCTACGAAATCTAGCACAAATTTGACGGCGTTATCTCCTGGTCAATTCATATTTCAACCGGGCGATTACATCTACTCCTTCGAACAGCCAATACCTTTATCATGTCCCGAAACTATTTCAGCTACTTTTGGACAAGTAGAATATTATCTTCTCGTGAATATAGAACGTCAAGGTGCTTTCAAATCTGATGTAAATGCAAAACTACCAATAACTATCGTAAGAACACCCTCAGACAACTCAGTGGAAGAAACAGAGCCCATTGCAATTTCAAGGGACTGGAATTCACAGATGCACTATGATATTATCATAGCATCTAAGGATATAGTTTTGGACGCCTTTCTTCCTATAGCTTTCCGTGTCACTCCGATGGATAAAGTGTCTCTTCATAGAATTCGGATATTTCTGACAGAGACTTTGGAGTACTATTGCAAAGGTAAGAAAGTACATAGACTGGAACCAACTAAAAAGTTTCTTCTGGCAGAACACCGCGCTCCTCCATTACCAGATCTTCCTGCAGACGCGGTCCCCACCAAGGCGAAATATCTCGGAAATCTGCTTGAAGATGAACATGGTGACTTGGTCTCTAAAGAATTTGAGTATCAAGTATTCTTTCCTGAAAGGTTGAATTTCCAGCAAAAAATTCATCCAGATACCTCCTACTCCTCTATTAAGTCCAATCATTGGATTAAAATCAGTATGCGTTTGTCCAGAAATATTGATGGTGTCAAAAAACATTTTGAGATTAGTATCGACTCTCCCATTCACGTTCTAAACAAACTCTCATCTCATGCAAATACACTTCTTCCAAGTTATGATACTCATTCCTTGATTTTAGGAGCAGATACTTCTTCCTTTGGAAACTCGGATTTTAACATGTATCATGATTCCAATTTGTACTTTCCAAAACAAATACTAAAATCACCTGTCATGTCTCCTGAAGTTCAACCAGTCGAGGAAAAGATGGGATTATCTCCTATTTCTTTAAGTCCTTTAGCTCACCATCGAACATCGTTGAGTGTGGTTCATAATAAACAGTCAAACCAAAGTGACTTATCAATTTCTGATAAAAACAAAAGAAACAAAATTCTACAATCTCCGGAGTTATCATCAAATATCTACCAGCCAGATGTCATCCAAGCTGAGCTGGCTTCACCCCAAGCAATACCATTGTCTCCAATTTCATCTCCTTTGAGTAACCCCATCACTCACATGAGAAAAATCAGTTTGGAGTTAGGCTTGTCAGATCAGCTTCCGACATTTCAAGAGGTTACCTGTACCGGTAAGATTCTTCCAGAGAACCCACCCACGTATTTGGAATCTGTCATGGATGACAATTGTGCTGTAAAGATGGAGAGGATCGGCAGTGAATCATCGTCAGTCAACGTCCCACCTATTCATCTTTCTACCGACCATTTAGATGACGCAGATATAGCCGAAGATTTCCATTTTAATGGAAGTGACAGCGGGTCTATCAATCTGCCGAGCTCAGTCTTACGTTCAAACTCCATTCAGGACAAGATCCCATCTCGCAGATCATCAACTTTCGGAAGGAGACGTAGCAGTTTGCTTCCTCCAGATAGCATGCCTTCTACGATAAAAAATTCAAGTGAATCATTTAACGATATTGAACATGTCCTAGCTGCAGCTGGAGATACTGGCACAACGGATTATTGTGCTCCAAATCTCACTGAAAGTAACCCTGACCAAGAAGGTGCTTATGATATACCCAGGCTATCGCCTCATTCATCGGCTGATACGCTTCAAAATTTGGCTCCTTCTCAATCTCATACAATTTCTGTTTCCAATCAGCCGCTTTTGCTCCGTCAAATAACTACCCAAGGGACAGAAGACAGCTCCGATTCTGTTGATCTTACTGCAATGCTTCGGCAAGAGCAAACTGCCTGGCATCCTTTACAAAATGCAGCAGCCATTTCACCGATTCTTTCTCAGTCATATTCTATGAATGTTCTCCAAACAAACCACGCATTGGAAGATTTCAAACATAACCTAGAGACATATGATCAAACGGATTCACCCAACACTCCAAACATTTCCACTTCACTGAACGAGGATTTTGTTGATACATAACAATATGCCTATTTAATTATACTATTAAGAACATTCATCAATTCTGTAGGAGTGTATTTGATATGTTTTCTTGGGTGTTTGAAGGAGTCTTTGTAGCGATTATAGAACCTCTCGTACATTGGCAAGACCAATGACACAATTTCTTGTTTCAAAGTTTTTTTCAACCCAGGATCAGAAACTCGGAAAGACTTTGATCTTGACACAAGATCTTCAAAACCGTCATGGAACTTCTTGAATTTTTCTTTGATTTGGTCCTTTTCCTTTGAAGATACTTTACCTGAACTGTCCACAAATATTTGGTCAAGTAAAATCGATGTCAAATCTCTCCACTCCGAAATGTAGTAGTTGATATACCTTTTTTTCAGTTTCGTTAGCCGCTGCTGACCATATTCGCCGAGAATTGAACTTAGCTCCGATCGTTGTACAATCTGTTCAGTTAACGTCAAATTGTTGAGAAGAAAAAAGCCGATACGCTGAATATTCGGAAATTTTTTGCTGTGAATGAGATGAATTTCATGCTGAGGATTCAAAGTCTCTTGTGCCCTGCGTTCAATGCCATAAAACAGATAGTCAATAGCATCGCCAAAAAAGGCAGACAAAAGTGATGTGCTTGAAAGGTCTTCCAATTGGTTCTTTGATATCGTCCAAGCAACATTGGCATCCTTAGGTAACCACTGAATCCTTGATAAGGCTTGAATCGTAGAAAGGCAACCCGACTTATACTCACTGAACTTTCTTATTTTCGACATAATATCAACGGTTGGTTCTGGGACCCCATTATCTGATGGAATTTGTGCCATGGTATGTGTCCTCGAATTGATATAAATGAACAAATCTTTGAACAACGAGTACGAAAGCTTCTGAATTTCTATTAATTCGCTGTTTAACTGATCGATTTCAGGTAGTTCCTTCCCTCTTAAGGAACGCAACACTTGGTTAACATTATCGCTTAACTCAAAGGAGAATAGACCGATATTCTCTTTATTTTCCTTCAAGACATCTCTGTTGTGTCTGATAATTTTCAGATAGTTCTGTAGAACAGGCGAGCATACCTTCGCAGCTATCACGGGTTGTCGGGAAACATCTTTAGAGTAAAGATCTTGCACTAAAGAGTATTCATTTGCAATGAAACCCAGCATTGCTTCTGTATACCCGTTGACACCGCTGCTGCCCTTTTGGTACGGAACGTTCGATCCAGCCGAGATCTGTTTCGTGAAGGGTTCTAAAAACGCAAGAGATTTTGATATCAATTGTGTTCGTTGTCTAATGTACAAATCGGCCATCTGCTCATTCTGAGATGAGTTTTCTAGATAATCTAGAATGACGGACATTTGGCTCAGGTATTCATCGTCATAGTAAGGAAACGGTATCTTCTTATTCATATTAATTTGCGGATCAAATGGCTGAATTGAGTTCAGAAGCTTATGGAAATAGACTTGCAAGTTTCGTTCACTATCAAATATAAGCTCTTTAAGGTGTGTTACCATACCAGCAAACTCGGAAGACTCGTTGGACTGTGTTCTCTCGCTCAGATCTTCAAGAATGTCGTCAATCTTGTGTATGGCATGAATGTACGGTTTCAGTCCAACTTTCGCTATAGGCTGTTCCAGTATAACCTCATATTTAGATGCATCAGTTGCAAGGTCCTTAACAGACGCAACAGAGTTCAAACTGGATTCAACATTCGATTGTAATATGTTCAATTGTTGATTTCTTTTCAGAATAGGCGTGAATAAATGCGAGGCACTAGCCGTGGTAGAGCTTATCTTGTGCAAAGACTGCTGCATATCCTGATAAATGTCATCCAACTTTTTCAGGCTGTTTGACAGAACAATCACATCAGCCTCATTGACATCGATTGTACTCATCTCTTCGATACAGGAATTGCGGAACTAACCTCAAGTTCAGTAGTCTCAACTTCTCAGAAATTATATTACAGCTGTTTGTACTAGTCAAATTCGGTATTGAAGATAACTACAAGGCGGTAAACAAGCCATTTAACCCAGTTTTAGGGCTTGTATAACCAGTTAGAATAGACTTGATTTTGGCATAAATACTAGAATCAGCTAAGAACATCACCAAATCCGGGTAATCGTTGATCTATTAGATGTCATTAAACTTGGTTAGTTAGCATCTCAGATCTGATGTCACAAGAGGAGACCAAAAATGGTGCTGTAGGCAACAAAAGACCGAGATTAGTCAATAAAGTGCTGTCAAAGGGACAAGGTTAAAACACTGGTGAAATTTATTCTGATTTATGACCGAACAAGAGGTATTAGGTCTTGTAAAGAGTTTGGACGAGGCATCGCATCTAAAAAGACATGGGAAAGCTACTAAAATTCCATGCTCGGTGTTTGGAAGACCTGATGTAATTCTGAATAGTTGGAAATTCAACGAATGGGACTATGCAAAGAGTAAGGTGAGATTGCCGTGTGATGCACGAGGGCTTTTCATTACAGCAGACGAAGAGCATCCTCGCATTGTCGCCAGAGGGTACGACAAGTTCTTCAATATTGATGAGGTGGGCACCACCAAGTGGTCCTGGATTCACAAGAATACGGTAGGGCCTTACGAAGTGACTATCAAAGAAAACGGTTGCATTATACTCATTGGAGCATTGGAAGACGGCACTGTAGTTGTGTGTTCGAAGCACAGCACAGGGCCTCGAGAAGAATTGAATCGGAACCATGCTTTAGCGGGACAGGAGTTTCTTGAACGTCAATTGAATGCTAATAACATTGACATGAAAACTTTTGGGCGCTATCTGTACGAACATAATTACACTGCAGTTGCAGAGTATTGCGATGACTCTTTTGAAGAGCATATTCTGGAGTATTCTAAGGACAATGCCGGTTTGTATCTGCACGGACTAAACCATAACACTCCAGAATTCAAAACTGTCCCAACGGATGAAGTAATAAAATTTGCCAACCTATGGGGTTTTAAGCACATTGATTTCTTCAGTATTCAGGACTCGGAGGCTTTGCATACATTCTTGGAAGAATGTGAGAAGAGAGGACATTATAATGACAAAGAGATCGAAGGGTTTGTTATTAGGTGCAATCGGAAGTCCAATGGTTCAACATTTTTCTTCAAATTTAAATTCAACGAACCGTATCTGCTATATAGACAGTGGAGAGAAGTTACAAGGGAGTATATCATTTCGAGAGACCGAGTTTACAGGTTCAGAAAGCACAACTATCTGACCAACAAATATCTTGACTTTGTTGTACCTTTGTTAGATGCAGACCCAAAATTGGCTGAAGATTTTATGATGGGTAAAGGAATCATTCGCCTAAGGAAAATGTTTTTACATAGTTGTGGTATGTCAGGCTTGGAGATTCTTAACTGGGATAAGGTAACGGAGATGGAAGAAAATGAAACTGACAACTCGAATGTTATAGATGAAAACACCAAGTTCTTACTTGTTCCAATAGCAACTATTGGATGCGGAAAAACAACTGTATCTCTCACTCTCACGGAATTGTTTAAGGATTCTTGGGGGCATATCCAAAACGACGATGTTACAACAAACAAAACAGATTACATCAAAAGAGCATTACAATTGTTTAAAGACGGTAAGCAATTTGTTATTGCGGACAAAAATAATCATCAGTTCAGAGAAAGACAAGAGGTGTTCGATTGGGTCAACCGATTCAGAGATTCGTATATTCCGTACAACTGCAACCTTCAAATAATCGCCCTCTGTTTTTTGCGAGATATCACCGATGAAATCGATCAACTAACCATTGATAGGGTGCTAAACAGAGGGGACAATCATCAAAGTATTAAAGTAGAAAGTGATGGATCAGGTAAGGCATTAAGCATAATGCGTGGATTTATGAAACGATTCCAACCATTCGATGACAGAAAAAGTCCCGACAATTTCTTTGATTTTAGTATAAATTTGGAGGTTGGCAAGGATTCATCCTACAAAAATGTTATCACTGTTTTGACTGAACTAAAGCGTAAATATGGTCAAGTGATCCCTGCAGTACCCGAAGAACCCTTATTACAAGCTGCTTTCTCTAAAGCTATTGAATACAAACCTCAAGTACACAAAGTCATTACAAAAGGAAAGAATAAATCTTCTTTAAAATACAGTCCTGTGTACTTCTCTGCTTCAATCAAGGATACCACTACTTTGATAAAAACGATTAAAGCTATGATTCACGAGCACAAAGAGGGTTCTTCTTTGCTTGATAGACAACCACCAATACCTTTCAAAAATGAGCTTCACATCACTCTGTGTCATAAATCCCAGCTAAGAACCAAAGGAATCCAAGCTAAGCAGATGTGGACCAAATATAAGAATAGATACCAGCAGATATGTGCTATGGATGGGAATGACAAAACAGCTCCCAAGACCATCATGACTCAAGATTTCATTAAGTTCAAGCTGAAGAATTTAATATGGGATGAACATGTTGTTGTTGCAACGGTAGATATTGAAGAGAATCCTATTTTCAATCACCAAGGCGAACCTGTCGCAGACCTCAAATGCGTCAATGATGTTCCTCATATCACCCTTGCACTTTTATCGGATAGCAAGAAAGCAGTTTACGCTGGTCAGCTTGCGAAAGAAGTGCAAGACTTTGGGGTCGAACGCTCCTCTGACAGTATTAGGCTCATTCCACTCGATGGTGTGAATCAAAAAGAGTTTAGAGCTGAAGTCTGTGTAAACTTCTAGCGTACATACCTACAACTTTAATCTCGCCCAGCATTGTTTAAAGGAATATCGATCTAGTGCTAATCATTCAACGTTATGAAGTTTATCTAAGAACGTATGCAGTGGATATATACATTGACGATACGATACACTTAGTCATTCTCAAACCTAAGGTGTCGAGAAGAAGTCCCCCTTGTTATTTACGAAGATGTCAATGGCAGCCATAGCCGCATATAGTCTGTTTTCAGCTTCTTCAAAGACGATAGAGTTTTTGCTGTAGAACACTTCGTCGGTGACTTCCTCATGGTGTCTAGGTAGACAATGCATGAATTTGTAGTTTGGAGCAGCCACCGAGCATAGCTCGGCGTTGATCTGGAATCCGGAAAACTGTCTCAACTTGGCTTCCTTGGCGAACTCTTCACCCATGGAAACAAAAGTGTCCGTCACCAAAATGTTGGCGTCCTTGCAAGCGGCTAGAGAATCGTGGGTGCATTCGAAAACACAGCTGTGTTTCTTGGCCAACTTTTGCGCCTCTTCTACGATTTCCGTTTCCAGTTCGATGCCCTCTGGGGTAGCCACAGCGACATCAATGCCCAGCTTCAACGCGGCAATCGCCATGTCATTGATCACGTTGTTCGCGTCTCCGACCCACGCCATCTTGAGTTTGTTGTTTTCGTAATCAAGGTGTTCTTTGATCGTCAACATGTCGCAGATCGCCTGCAAAGGATGGAATCTGTCACACAAAGCGTTGATGATGGGCACGGAAGAGTCCTTGGCCAGATTCAAGATGTCCGTGTGTCTGTTCACACGCGCAAAAACGCAAGAAACCATCGACGACACTACTTTGGTCGTGTCGTAAAACGACTCGTTGACCCCAAGCTGAATGTCATCCTTTCCTAGAAACATGGGCTGTCCTCCAAAAAACGCCGCAGCTCCCTCCGTGGAGATTCTGGTTCTGGTAGACCTCTTGGTGAAGATCAACGCTACAGTTCTTCCCAAAAGCTTCAAATGCTGCTTCTGAAACTCGCTGACGTCATTACTCTTGAAAATTCTCTTGTAATGTTCCGCTCTGTCCACAAGTGCCTTGAATTCCTCGTCTGTCAAATCTTTAATAGACACCAAGTGACGAATCTCCTTCTGCTGTTCTGTCATTCTGCAATACCTTCTTTTGTCTTTGTTGAAACTCCGATGATTTTACCGTGAAAAGTTCAATTGATTGATTCTTCAATTGAGTCTTCTATTCAATATGTGTCAACGTTACTACTAACTGCAGTCTCAATGAGCAATGATGTGTGTTTGATAAGTGTACTGCCGGAAACTCTCGAAACTCGTTGTTAACTGTACTTAACGGTCCTTTCCAGCTTTTTTTCCATTTTCGAAGATATCTGTGAAACTGAGTTCGCTTTATATGGCAGCGGTCGCGCTGGACGAACAGCGACGATGGGATGAGTCACGGACACGTGATTGACACGTGATTGTTGTGGTAGTCACGTGTTACTCACGTGACACGCGAAGCATGCCGCAAGGCATACCGCAAGGCAGGCTGCGCGTTACGTGTCCTCGGCCGTTGATAGCTCGCGCAGTTCGTCGAGAAGGTTGTCTCTCTCGAGGGTGAGCAGTTGCAGCTTGTCTTCTAGTGTCGCGATGCGTTTGCTTGTCAACGCGTTCTTCGCCGTCTCTTGCTGGAGCAGCTCGTGCAAGTCTGCGCAGAGCGTCTGCCACGGAACCTCGGGCTGCAGCTGCGGCAACATAACGGTATGCTGCCCCGTGAGCTTGTTCAGCTGCGCGAACTCATGGTTCAGAAGTTCGACGTCTGCGGACGCAGGAGTGTCCTGGAGCTGTATCAGCGATTCGATGCGAGATCTTTTCTGCTGATGCAGAGCCTGTTGCTCACGAGCGCCCAGCGCGAGCCGCTCGTCTTCTAGACCCGGGTCGTAGAGCTGTAAATCGTCGTCCTCTAAGTCTTCTTTGCCCGTTATTCCCAGTTCTTGGAGGTCTTCCTTGTCCTGTTTGCTGAGAAGCTTCACGTAGGTCTTTTCGGACTCCTTGGCTTTCGGTCTGACACGCTCTGCACGCTCTGCACGCGGCAGTACTCTGATTTCCTGCTCTTCCTCTTCCTCTTCCTCAAGATCCTCCAGATTCAGAACGCTGACTGTTTCCTTTGGCACATTCGTCTGTGTCTTGGGCTCACTGGTGAAAATTTCCGAGTACCCGTTCCCATCATCAGCAGTATGCTTCGGCTGTAGTATCACCGCCTTTTTGTTACGTTTGAGCTTAAATCTAGGAGCCGCGCTGCCCTTCTCTGTTTCGTCTTCATCGATCAGACTCTTTGAAGCAATATCTGAACCCTTGATCGGATTATCCAAAAGATCAGCATCTTCATCACTGTCAAAATCTGGTAAACTGAACTTTACCATTGTTTATCAAGTCGCGGACTCCGGCGTTGGGCGCTTGCTGCGGTGTCCATGCCTCATCTGCTTATGTCCCCTGTTTTTACCTCATCAAAATTCGGTTTAAGAATATTCTATTGATATACATAAGTGATACGCAGATAATACGAATAAGAGAAATGAAAACTGGTCCCAGCAGCTCTCGGAATAAATAACGTTGCCATGGGACTATGCAAGTATGTGGTTCTCTAGAAACAGCCAAGCTCAAGATATTGTGTGGTCAATTTTGTTGTTGAAAAGGGAAAAGCCAGTTCGTTCAGCGGCCTTATTCACACTAGACGCTCGTATAGCTGGATGATGAACCAAGCTACGCCTCTTGGGCATGATTATCAGCTCATTGTAGTCACTTTCATTGTCTTCCTCGTAGCCCTCGTCATCAACTATATTGTTATCGGCGACATTGTAGATTTTGAACAAATTGCTGGTGTTAGTGACAGGATCCATGGCAATCTCCATTGGCTTAAAGTTTGACACAGTGGGAGAGATATCCGTCATCCCAATCGAGAGTTGATAATGCGTAGTAAGCTTGGAGAATATATCACTTTCGTCCATCCAAATTGTGACCCATCTTTTCAGCAGTTTCTTGTACTTATACCAGTTGTAAGTCTCCTTTGGTTCATCTAGTAAATTCAACAGACAGCTTTCGATAAGCTGTTTGTTATTTAAAGGCATGAATTGGATGGTCTTCAAGATCCTTGAATTGATCGGCTTCACGTTCGAATTGTCAGACAGGATCAGCCAGTACAACGATATAATTTCGTAGGACAACTCCACTGACGCTGGTTGTTGCAAGTAACGGCACACCAGGTAGATCATGGTAATACCGATTTCCAGCATGTCGTTACTATCCAACTGAATCTGTTTGAAGTCGTGGTCCTGAAGATGGTGATACAGTTTCCATTGGTAAATTAGTTTGTATCCAAATGACTCTACCAACAATTGGTATTTATTGTTCACAGCGTTTGCCAACATTTGTAGATGGCAGCCATCCAATTGAACCACGAATTCATACACCAATTGGAACATCTTCAAGTTTGGAGGGAACTCCGAAATTTGCGGCGGCTGGAACTCGTCAATCAGAAAGTTTGTCTTTGGCAGCCCGTTGATGAAACTCCACCAGATTTGGAACACTTGGAACTGGTAGAAAGTCAGCAGTCTGATGGTCTTGGAGGTTGATTTCTCGTGGCCAACCAAGTTATTGTAGTTCAAGAACATGCCCGAGTTTATGATCATGTACTGGTTGAAGTTTATCAGGTCGTTGGTCCAAATGACAGAATACGGGTTGTCCTGCGACATGAAGTAACGGATCGCCAGGTTCAGGAGCTGGATGGAAGACAGTTTATCCTGGGACAAGGACGCCAACAGTTTCACGGCTTGGAAGATGGTTTCGTTGTCGAAGCAGTTCAGTTCGAATTGCACGATCAGAATCAGCACTAGGGACACCGCGGGGTCAGACACGGTCGAGGTTCCGGTGAGCACCGCCAGAATCCGCTGCTGCCACGAGGTGCCCAGCAGATACGGAAATATCTGGTTCGAGTTCAGATACTTGTCTATCAGGCGGATGAGATCGTCGCCCGACAAAGGGATGTTGATCGGCACGCCAGAGGGCGACAGCGGGAAGTGTCTGTTCACAAACGACAGAACAGGGTCCTGCACGATGGACCGGTTGTATTGCAGCGACTTCAGGTACGGTTTGTTGGCGTTTACTATGCTGTTCCACGAGAAGTTGCCCAGGTACACCTGGTCGTGGATATAGTTTGGGAACTTGTGGAACGTGTCGTTGATGAAGGGCAGCAGCGCGGCAGTGCTGCTGCCGGGAGCCGCCTCAGCCGCCTCAGCCTCAGCCGCCGCCTCCTGGGCTGCTGCAGGCACTGCTGCCGCTGCCGCCCCCGCGGATCCCCGCGCCGCAAGCTCCGTCACGTTGTCCAGCGTCGCCTGCAACACGTTCAGCTGTTCCGGACTGCCCTCCACCACCGTCTCGCCCTTCTGGTTCGTCAGCCCGCACAGCCGCTGCAGCTTCACCACCTCATTCTCCAGCATCTCTGTGTACCCGCGCGGAAACCCGCGCCGTGTGAGCTTGTCGCTCGTCGTGCAGTGGTACCCTATCTTCTTGCACGCCGTGCAGCTGGGCTTCACCCCATCACACTTGATCTTCTTCATCCGGCACCGGTCGCAAGCCTGCGAAAACCGCTTCGTCGTCTTGCAGCCCGTTGCTGGCATCAGCAACGGCTTGTCATCCTGTACATCCACCTTGCCGTACTTCCTCTTCTTCTTGCTCCCCTGCTCTTGCCCTGGCCCCGGCCCACCTTCATGCCCACAGCTGCTGCTGCTCTCATCGCAGCAACTGTTCACCCTGTGCTTTAGTTCATCTTGCATAACACCAGGCATCACTACTCCATTCCTACCTCTCAAACTACTCTACATAGCATCCTATCTTATCCTTCCCACCTCTCGCCCGCTCGCCTTCTGCATCCCCAGATTATATACCAATTCTTATACACTTGCTGCAAAGTAACCATGAACCACTCTCAGCTTCATTAACTCCAGACCTGCTCTTTACCAGCCTGCCGTTCTTTGTCACAAACCGCATTTGCCTGAAATCATCGCCAACCAATCAGTGATAATCCCGAAACCTGCGCCTATTTTGCGTAATCTCGAATCAATCGATATGCGTTCAATTGGATTGACAAAAACACCGTTTTCGAAGCCTCAGGGATCACTGACGCAAACAGCGGTTACGCTGGAGACTTGCGACTGCAGGACGGGCTTGAGTCATGGTTGCAGGGGCGGGAGGGGCCCATTGGTCCGGGGGGACGGACGCCCGTGCACCGCGGGCCGAGGGTGGCAGGGCAGGAGCGGGATCTGGGGAAATTCCGGCCGGACGAACGGAGACCAGGGGAAGGGGTCACGTGACGCGTCACGTGACTTGGTCTAGGATTTTGTTTTTTATGTCACGTGACTTTGTCACGTGACATGTCCAGCCATATCGGTTTCGAGCCTCAAAACGCGCAGGGTATAAGAGCGCATCGCAGATCACAAGATTAGAAGACCAGGATAGCTGTGCCGCTGCAGCCCGCCACCGCTCGGCAGACGGCGCAGGGCAAGCACACAAGATGGCAGCAGCCCCGTTCCACGGTCTCGTGGTGTGTCCCACGTTTGTTCCTCCGTCAGTGTCGGACAGCATCGCGCAGCGAGTGAAAAAACTCGGCGGAACGTTTACCAAAGACCTGACCAGGCTGGTCAATGTGCTGGTGGTCGGAGAGCTGTTCACGCCGAAATACAACTTCGCCGTCAAAAACAGGACCGATATCGTCTTTGTAGGCGCGGATTGCATAGAGAAAATATACGAGATGTGGCTACAGGGCACAGATCTGGGCCAGCTGGGCGGAGGCAGCATTCTGCGGTACGTGAAGCAGCACTACTCGCTCGCGCCGTTCGAAAAATTCAACGTGTTCATAGGGCGGATCAAGAATGGCGGCGAACAGTACTCTTTGGAGTCCCTGGTGAAGGGCTGTCGCCGAGGGAAGGCTCACAAGTTGGACACGGAGCATTTCATAAGACGGTCTTCTTCGGCAGAGAAAAGCGCCGTGCTCACCGTGTTTATCACGGACGACTTGAGCGGATCTCGGGTACAGGCAGCAATGGAGGAAAAAGTGCCGGTGGTGCATCCAAAATGGGTCGCGGACTGCTTACTGCGGGCGGCCACGCTGGATTTCAGCTCCTTCTACCTGCTGCAAAACTGCCAGAACCTCGCATACAACGAAATTGGCGTCGATAGCTTTCTGAGGGAACATTTCATCGACCCCAGTGCAACTGACAAGAATATTCTGGGCGCCGCATCGACCGTTGGCGGACCCCAAGATGCCACCAGGTCTGTCATTTCAACCACAGCAGAGCAAAACGGATTGAAAATAGCCATCGAGAAATTAAAACCCCAGGCAACACAACTATGGGGTAAACTCCTGTCTCGCGATGACCAGAACAACGACAAGAAGAAAATTTCGGAAAACTCATCTCCGTACCCGGATGCGGACTCGTATCTGTCTAATGTTTCACCAGAAGCAGTTTTCACAGGTTGTCATTTTGTCCTGCACAGATTTGAGGATAGACAAGTTACCATCTTGTCGAGCGTGATACACGGAAATCACGGCAGTTGTTCCTTGTTTTCAGAATTACAAAACGATACGCCCCATGGAAAGGTTTATTACATCGCTCCAAGTCAGGTACTGGCTTCGTCACTGCCTACTCTATCCGATAGGAAAGTTTGGCTAACCGAATTTTTCATTGAGCGTTGTCTGTACTACAGCCAACTGCTAGAACCAGATTTCTGGTGTTTGCCCTTTTATAACGAATTCAAGGTTGTACCTTCGAAATCTTTACTTCATGGTACTAACGATCATCTCTCGTTCCATATCACTGGATTTCATGGCGTGGAACTTTTGCATATTAACAAGATCATCGATAGTTTGAAACCACTTGGTTTTGATCATCATGAGAAACTCACGAGGAAAACGGATTTCCTCATCGTGAACATATCCCAATTGACCTCAATTCCGCCAGAACACACCCTACGACAGAACAAATACGCGACCATGTTCAGAACTGATTTGGACCCCAAGGTCTCCCCTAAACAAGCCCTGATGTTCAAAAACTCCATGAAGAAGAAGATAGAATTCGTGAAAAAGACCCATCCTATTCCAATCCTGACTCCCAGTTTTGTCGTTGAACTGTTTCATAGATCATCAAAGCTTAACAACGGTAGCCTTTTGCATCCCACCAACATTTTTCTCAATGATGCTAACTGGTGCATTTCCTGTCCTAAGGGCTCCAAACACGATTTCACTCTTCAAATCATACCGAATCAGCCGGTTTTAAGTTCAAAAAACATAGAACCAACTATAGCGCCGCCAAACACTGCAACTCTGTCTACCTCTTCTGAGCCCTCGCGCACAGCAAGCAAATCCAATAGATGGGGTAAACTGCTATCAAACAATATTGACGCTGAATCAGAAGATCATAGCTTCATACAAGACGACGCGACCTCTCATTTTGAAGATCCTACAAAAGATACACTGGGTACTACTCAAGTGACTTATGGCTCGGTGCAACAGCACAGCAAAAGGAGAAAGGTGTCCACTCGGAGTCAAACTAAAGATATTGCATCTAACGTTTAACGCTAAATGATACTTAAAAAGATATATAGTTTATGAAACTAAGAGTTTATATCAAATCTCTGAAAACAGACATACTAGACTTCCAACTCCTAGCCACACCCCATTCTGCTATTATTAAAGGCGCTATCTCGTTCTTGAAGTCCTGGTTCTGAGTGGTTCAACTTTCAACTGTATTCTATTAAAGCTTATATCAGATCAAGCATTGAAAAATCGATATCTATTATTTACCTTATAAGTTTATAGATCAGAACGAATAAAAGAGAATTGAGCGTAAACGGTTCCTATGATCTGTAGGACGCCTGACCACCAATGAATGTGGAAACAGTACTTGATGATCTGAAACGCAGAAAGGAAGAGTTCGTTTCTGGTCATTGTGGCAGTTCAATTCGCGAGTTAAGGGATGTATCATTAGCTGGAGTGCTATGTAATGCTGCCTGGATCTACACAGTATCAAAGCGGCCGCAATTGAGATCAAGCTTTTGGTTTGACTTCATACTGAATTGGTTGGGACTGCTGTTTTCGATAACGTTGTGGGGAGAACAACCTCTGTACACTGTTGTGGCCGCAATGATAGTGGTTTTACTGGTTTTGAAGTTTTATGCTAAGGGCCAGAAACTGAGTGAAAAGCAAACGCAGAGAAGCAAGCTTTCGCCGACTTTAACACTTTACAGGAGTAGCATGCTTATACTGACGTCCTTTGCCATTCTAGCGGTAGATTTCCCGATTTTCCCAAGAAAGTATGCCAAAGTTGAAACCTGGGGCATTTCCTTGATGGACTTAGGGGTTGGATCCTTCGTTTTCAGTAACGGCATCATCAGTTACAAGCGATTACAATCTAACGTTGGTCGTTCGAAGTGGTCTAAGGTGGTGGAATCGCTGAAGTCCACTGCTATTCTGGTTGCTCTGGGACTCATTCGTTTGTTTTCCGTTAAGGCGACAAATTACCAAGAACATGTAACAGAGTATGGGATACACTGGAATTTCTTCTTCACTCTGTCTCTACTTCCGGTGGTCATGATCATACTGGATTTTTCTAGTCTGGAACTGCGTTTTGTTGTGAGTCTTATGGCAGCTGGTCTATATGAATTTTGCTTGCTCTATCACCCAACATTTATGTCATACCTATTGAACTCCAAAAGAGTCGATTTCATCTCGTCCAACAGAGAAGGTATTTTTTCGTTCATCGGATACTGCATCATATATGTCTCTGGGCAGCTGGTAGGCCGTGTTTTCTTTGCTGGGGACAAAGGTGCCATGAAACTCCTTTGGAAGCTAATAAGATATAGTGTAACAAGCTGTGCTATATCTTATATTTTATTACAAACACATGATATTCAAATCTCTAGAAGATTTGCCAATATTTCCTATTCTTCTCTGGTCGTGTCCTTCAATTTACTGATCTTGACCTTGTACAATCTTGTTGGGGAATGTTTGTTCGTGGAACCAACTGTTCCTAAGTCATATGAAGCAGTCAATGGCAACGGAATGACGATGTTTCTGGTTTCGAATGTAACAACAGGTTTAGTCAACTTCACATTTAACACTCTAGACTCTCCTGCCGGTACAGCGATTAGCATCCTGGTGCTTTATGCTTTATTCCTTGCACTGTTCGCATTGAAGTTTCCGTTCAAATTGAAATTTTAAACAGGCCACAGCAGTATATCCTCCGATTACTTAGATATATATGGTTGAACAAGCGAGGCAACGCAACTTTACCTTTTGCTTTGAGTTTTCGATCTCAATTTTTTCGACAAAGTATGGATGGCATTGTTCCTTACCGGTGTATAAGCGGGGGCAAATGACCGCTTTCTGCTATCTTTTTTGTTCGTTTCATTGACTTGCTTAGATGATATGGTTTTGGCTGATGGACCTGGCTGCGGATTCGGAGTGACATCTTTACAAGTAATATTCGATTTTGATATTTTTGCAGAAGTCTTAACTGGTGGTCTTTTTGAGAGCATATCAACGGTGATTTTTACCCTTTCGACTTTGGTCTTGGTTGAATTATTGCATTTGATTGAGTCTGTTGATATTGATGAGGTTTTGAATCTCTTTTTTGAATTGTTCTCGTCCGGATGATATTTTACACTATCGAGTAGAAGTGAACTTGCCGGTGCAAATGAGCTCATATTGCCGTCTCGAAGGTGGGAAAACTTATTTTTTTCAAGACCAGCTACCTGACTGGATTTATAGTGCTTGTCGACCCCAACCAAAGGCCTGCTGTGGGCGGCTTTATGATTCCGATAGTCCTTGCAGAAAGCTTGTACTGAGAAATTTTGTAAGTTAAGTGAACTCTCTGCTTTAAGCTTCATATAAAGTCTCAAAACTTTATTCTGGTCCATTAAGATTCCGTCTTGCGAGCAAAAATGATCACAATCTTCTAAGAACACACTTTTTTTAGCTGAGGAAGATAAATATAGCAAGTGTTTGGCCCTTGTGAGAGCCACAAAGAATATCCTTCTTTCTTCATTAAGAGTGCTTTCTATATCATTCAACAAATCAGACTCACTGACCTTGGTATTCAAAATTGATTTCTGTTCATTACTCAAATCTGAATTATCCTCAAGCGCATAGTCATTTTGATCGCCTGCCCTCAATTCGGCCAAATCATCCAGTCGTTGACGGGCGGATTTGTCAGTAAATGGAATTTGGCCTTGATTCACAGAAGGAATGAAGACAACGGACCATTCCAGACCTTTCGCAGCGTGAATTGTTGATATCACTACCATCTCTTTTTTGTTAGATTTATCCATTGTTGCATCTTCTGAGTACTGCTCTTGTTCTCCAGAGTATAATGACACCGATTTGGTGAACAAAGTAATTAGCAATCTGAAATCTAATTGATTCTCATCAAAGTTTTCAGACTTAAGAACAAGCTCATTTTTGTCAGTACTGTTCTGCTCTACAGACAGTAATTCATCTGTTAAAGATATTTTGTACTCGGTGAATATAGCGAAAATACTATGCATTGCCGGATGCTCCTCCTGAAGAAAACTGCGAAAATCCATTCTCTTGAGTTTGTCTAATATGGCGTCTTCCGAATCTGTTAGCACCGTGTACAACTTCCCAGTGACGTAAATTTCAAAGAAAATTCTCTCTAAATCTTCATAACGATGAGAATTGTCACAGACATTTTTCAATCGCTCAACATTACTGATGAATTCTGAAACCGCGGTATTCAGCTTTTGGGTATTGAAAAATTTAGTAGAGCAAAGTGATCTCAGTAGTTCTACTGATTTTTGTTTCGGATGACAGTCAAATTCAGCTTTAATCTTTTTGATAGAAAGCGATCCAACACCTTTCGAGGAAAATTGTAAACATCTTAAAATTGCAAGAGGACAAAAATCCTGAGATATTATTCGTAAAAAGTCAAGTAATATATTAGCTTCTTTCTTCTCCCACACTCCCTTTGCATTCACAATCCTATATGGAATGCGGTGTTTAATAAATGCCTTTTCGATGTCAAAGATCTGACGACGGGTACGTAACAGAACCGATATATCAGAGTACTTGAATAGATCTGGCAGTGAAATCAAACATTTTATCTCATGGGCGATAAAATCGCATTCTCTGTTGCCAGAGTAATCATCTCTCTGAAGATATGAGAATGTAGGTTTTATTTTGTGGTCAAACTGACCCCTTAACGGGGCCCTTTCAATTCTACCCTTTTTCTGTTGTGTGATAACTTTTTCAGATAGGTTGAGGATGGTTTGTGCAGATCTGTAGTTTTCTACCAAAGATATACGCTTGAAATTAATTGGACATTGTTCCTCCAGTTTGGTAAAATTATCTGCAGAGGCAAACCGAAACGCATAGATCGATTGATCAGGATCGCCCACAGTTGTGATCCCAACACACGATTTTTGGCTGTCCCCTCTTGCTAAAAGGTAAACTAAATCCAGTTGTAACTCATTGGTATCTTGGTATTCATCCACTAAAACATGTTTGATAAACGGCCATACTCTGTGTCTTTTCAGCAGTTCTTTTGAATACAGAAGTATATCATCAAAGTCAAGGAGTGATTCCGAGAGCAGAAGCTGCTGGAATCGGGTGTAAATGTATGAAATCGCAGGATCCCTGTCGGGGGCGGTTTCGTAGTTGACATCGGTTATACCCTTAGCCTTTAAATCTGAAAGCATGTGTCGCAGAAACTTCACATTCGTTCTATTGTCATTCAGTTCGGTAGGGAACTGAGATTCTACTTTTATAGTATCTGGAAGGCTTTCCAGCAGCGATCGCAACAAGGTGTTGACATCTTCTGTTTTGGATATCGACCAATTTTTGGGTAAACCTATAAGATGACCGTACTGTCTGAGAAGCCTTGCGCATATCGAATGGAATGTCCCTATCAGTAGGCCATTTGAAGACACCCCGAGGCTATCCAGTATCGGTTTGAGTCTCTCCTTGATCTCATTGGCGGCTTTTCTAGTAAATGTTGTCATTATAACACTCAATGGATGAATCCTTCTCTCGGCAATGAGATACGCAAACCTCGCAGTTAAAACTTTGGTTTTACCAGTCCCAGGACCAGCTATTACTTGTAGAACATCTTTCTCGCTGTGTGTCACCGCTTGGCACTGTAACTCATTAAGCTCATTAATCAGTTCATCCATTTCCTTTCACTCTTTGACAACTAAGGGAACGAGATTTAGAAACACCAAACTGTCATTCAACGTGGCATTGACAATATTAGTTTTCTCAGGATCCATTCAAACAGAGTTAGAGTTCTACTTGCGGACTGTTCCACGCCTTGAACGACTTCTTTGAAGTGATGGTTCAAAGTATTGACATATAAAAATAGCCTAATCTATTAGCTATAGAGACAAAATTAAAAGGTATGAGTTTGGTAATACTTTAGTATTATATGCTATAAATGGCGTATGTATCACAGTACGAGAATGCTATTGAGAGGAACGTAAATCTATAATTTCTCCATCCCATTCTTCTCTCCGCTGTTTAGCTTTTTCTAGTCTTCTTAATATATCATTAGTAGATGTTGGTTCTTGTTTAACTCTTTTGGATAATCGTTTCGAGGATTTTTTACCCTTGGATTTGATAGCTGGGAGGTCAGCGTCGATGGTTTGGGATCCATTTTCACTCCTTTCTGCGATTTTCCTCTTCCTCGGCCTGCGGGGTTTTCCTGCATTCTTTTGAGAGTTATCTCTAGATTGTTCCTCTTTTTTTATAGAGACTGGCACCACGCTATCAGGCATCGACTGGGATACTTCCAGTTTGATTGCGGACGCTAGGGCACGCGCATTTGTGAGAATTGGCCTGTTATCTATTACTGTCTCGTCCTGATTGTGCAATATCTCAGCAGCCGTATACTGACTCTCATTTTTTACGTGAAGGTCAGATAAAAACTCTTCGTCGCTGAGCAAATGCTCCAATTCTGCAGTTTCCTCTTTGGTTAGCTTTGGTGCCTTCGTGGGAGAAGCATTGGCCTCTGACCCATTTTCGTTCCTTAGCAGATTTGACATGCCTGGACGGTCGTATTGTTCTCGCTTCAAAATTAATTCGCCAGGCTTGACATGAAGTGAGTTATGGCCAACGATTGCTCGATTAACTCTTGGTAGAGCCGACCCAGCGAGCGGGGAAAGCTCATTTCTGGTTGTTTGCAGACCCTTTACATTTTCATTCGTGTTGGGTAAGTCAACATGGGAGTATTTCTTGTTTTTCCAGTAGATAAGCTGACGATTGCCGATACTGTATTGGCAATAGTCTTTGATGAGCTGGTCATAAGAGATGCGGTCCTGGTTGGGAATTTGAATTTTTAAAGTGTAGTATAACTTGAAAAGCTGCTCGGGGCTTTCAAAGCATTTCAAAGTATCATCGCACATTTCAATCACTTCGTTTTTCAAAAACCTGCTCTTAAAGAAAGTTGCTTCCTTCTCCACGGTAGATATAAACAGAACGTATTTGGCTCTAGTTAATGCCACAAAAAACATCCTCCGTTCTTCGCTGAAGCTGGTCCTGGATTTCTTTTTGGTTGGAGAGTCAGTATTTTTACTACCTACACCTTCCTCTTGTGAATCCGTAGGGGCTTTTCCAGCAGTTGAGGTTTCTGGCTCATCATCACTTTCCTCTTCTGGAGCTGGCATGTCAGCAGCGTCTTTGTAGTAACTGGGCAGCCTACCTTCGATACATTGTGGTACAAAAACAACTGGCCATTCCAGACCCTTTGACGCATGGATTGTAGATAAAACAACAGCATCCCTGCTACCCTGGTCATCCTTATCAGTTGTTTCACTCTCATTTTCCTCTTTAAACGTGTACAAATCGGTGAAGCTTACAAATTCTCGGCAGAAATCCACTAAGTCTACAATATTATCACCAGTTTGGTCGTCTTGCTGTGGTATCTTGAATGAACTGAAATAGTTTTTCACGTTAAGTATGTTAAGATGGCGATGTCCTTCTTTCGCCAGTTCAGAATTATTTGCAGGTGTTTCTTTCGCGTTTTCAGGTTTATACAATTCCTTCAGGCCTGTTTGGATATAGAGTTTCTCAAACGCATCTGCAAGCACATCTTTTCCTGCATCTGAATAGATATCAGAAAACAGCTTTCGCAGCTTTTCTATGGTTGTAATATATTCTTTGATTCCGGTTATCGAAGAATTACTTAGAGTTGTTGAGATCTCACCATTTGCGATCATTTGAATGGTACGGAAAACAGTCAGTGTACTGTCCAACTCCTTCTCTTTTTCCAGTATTGATGCGATTTTCCCCAAAGTAGCTTCACCGATGCCCCTAGCTGGGTAATTTATAGTCCTTTTAAAAGACTCCCAATCATCATCATTGCATATCATACTCATATATCTGATAATAGCCTTGCATTCTTTGAGTTCCCAAAAGGTGTAGCCCTTTTGAATGACGTACGGTATTTTGTGTGCAATCAACGCGTTTTCGAACACTCGGAGGCTCCTTTTCAGACGGACTAAAATGGCGAAATCCTGGTACTTTAAAAGTCCTGGTAGGGATTTCAAGTATAAGATTTCTTTTGCAATCGTGTAGGCCTCAACTTCATCCGAAGGGAAAGACATGAATACTGGTTTGTTGTCAGTGACAAATTGTGCTCTTAGTGGTTCTCTGTTGTCTCTGCCGCTTTTCTGCTGCTGGATAACAGTTTCTGAAATATCCAGAATGGCCTGAGCAGAGCGATAGTTCTCCTTGAGTACTATCTGGTCATATTCGATCGGGCATAGCTCAATCATAGTGTGGAAATTATGCGATAAAGCAGATCTAAATCCGTAAATCCCTTGATCTGGATCACCCACCACAGTGACACCTTCACAGCTATGATGTGAACCCCTTGCAAACTGAAAAATCAGATGGATTTGCAGCAGATTCGTATCCTGAAACTCGTCCACTAGAACATGTCGAATATTTTTCCACACTCTGTGTTTTGATAGTAATTCGAAAGAATACAGCATAACGTCATCAAAGTCAATGAGATTTTCTTTGCTCAACTTTGCTTGATACTGCTGATAGAAATGAAGCAGTGCTTCGTCGTAAACTTTCTGGTTTTCGTACTTTTCGGGCGTCACAGCATCAGCTTTCAGCTCGCTTATTCTTTTCAGTACCATGTCAGGGTGCACCTGCCACTGGTTGTTCTTCATACGGCACAAACTTACATCGTTTTTGTATGATTTGGTCCCTGCATAATCTCGTATCTGGTCTGGCATTTCTACCATTATTTCTTCCATTATGCTCTTGATCTTTTCCGTTCCTGCCCGCTGTATTTTGTCCTTTCCTATTAAAAACCCCTTTTCTTTCAGTAGCTTCCAGCAGATGCTGTGGAAAGTTCCAATTTTCAACCCATGCGGCGAGATTCCATGTGCTGATAGTACAGGGACAAGCCTTTCTTTCATCTCTTCGGCCGCTTTTCTCGTAAACGTCGTCATTATGATATCCTCCGCGTTCATCTTCTTCTTTAAAACAAGGTATGCAAAACGTGCTGTCAGAACCTTAGTCTTCCCTGTGCCCGGCCCAGCTATAATCTGTAGTGCCTTGCTACTTTCAAATAGGACGGCACGCCGTTGGGCTTCGTTCAAATTCTCCAGATATGAATCATCAGCAACAACTGACATGTAAACTCAGTACTTTTTTGATTTATCACCTCATAGATAGGCGGCTCCTTCCAAATAACCACAATTTTCAGATCACACGATGCAGAAGAATCACAGCTTTCCTGTGGTCTTAGTTTAGTGCAAATAAAGCCTCAGTTATCCTCTAAAACGCGTCCTAAAGTCAGTTGTTAGCTTCATTGATGAACCTTGAAAAGTGTTGATGTTTCTGTTTACTTTTTAAAGCTTTAAAAACATCGACATCAAGTCCCTGAAGGAAGAGCATTAAAAGTTTTAGGCTGTTTGACTGAGATGCCTTTTTAACAGGTCGCGGTCAGTGTTAATCAGATCACAGATGCCAAGTTGGTCAATTAATGGGTCTAGATCAATAATTTGGACCATAAAAGATAGATCTTTCGGGTCTTCGGTGCAAAACTACGATGGTCCGAATCCATAAAAGTTTGAGAAAAAAAGGGATTCACCCGGAGAGCACAGCCAATTTCGAACTGCCTACCCGGGCCCTACGGGAATCTGTAAGATTTAAACCTGAAAGACTTGCTATTTTAGCCACAGATCCCTCCTCCAAATGGTCAATAGTGTGGTTCTCTGTGTCGTGCTATTTCCCTGTGCTGACGGCATGCTTGAGCCCAGTCTCGAATATGATCTCAGTAGCTTGCCTGGTGAACCATTGGCGAATGGAACCGAATTCTGGAGATCAAGTGGATGATCCAAGCACCATCAGAGTGCTCAATATCATCTCACTAGTTATGGGGTTCATCGCTAACTTGGTACTGTTGCTGAACTTTTCCGGGAAACTTGCCTACGTGCGAGCCCAGGTGGTTTGTATCTTTGCCTGGACGGTGGCGGTTGCTACGCTGAGTGCGGCTTTGATTATTTGCACCACACAGTACTATAGCGGAGGTCTACAACGAACCATTGGGTATTGGTATTCTGTCATCACGGTTTTCCTGTACCTATTCTGCGTTTCGCTTCTATCGGTACACTTCTTCGGGTACTACAGAAAGAAATACCCCGCCACATTCAACCTATTGGATAACGAGCGACTACTGATGTTCTTCACGTTTGTCTTTGCCGTGTGGTTCTTATGGGGCTCTGCATTGTTCTCACAACTACTTGATCTCACGTATGGCGACGCTTTATATTTTTGTGTGGTTTCTGTTCTGACAATAGGACTTGGAGATATATACCCAGATAACGTTGCGTCCAAGGTTACCATTTTGATATACTCAATTTTAGGCGTGCTAATTCTGGGTCTGCTTATTGTGATGATAACCACCATTATTTCCTCGTCTTCAGGGCCTATATTCTTTTTTTACAATACTGAGATCGCCCGTCATAAGCTTTGGCAACAGCTCTCTAGCGACCAGGATGTCAGGTTCACAAACAGAATGGGATTTGATCAAATTATATCAATAAGAAAAAGGTCCAAGGCTATTCAAAGACGAAATGCCATTTTCCTGGCAACAAGCGTGTTTGTAGCATTCATAGTCCTGGGTGCTTTGGTCTTATATTATGCAGAGTCATGGAGTTATTTCGAATCTCTGTACTTCTGCATATTGACGTTGATTACCATCGGATATGGTCATTTGACTCCAATAACTGGTTGTGGTAGAGCATTTTACGTTATCTGGTGTATTGGTGCTGTGCCGTTGATGACAGTTTTAGTTTCAACTGTGGGTGATTCCCTATTCGACATCTGCAAGTCAATTGACAGACATGTCTCTGAATTGGTCAACGTTAGCAGTATTAGAGCTTTCAAGAGGCTATGGGATAGATTTTTGGAACGAATTTCGGGAACTGAGTATCAAAAACAAGCTTCCAATAAAGTTAACGTACCTGAGGTGTTCCTGTACAAAGAAACTGACCCTAGCTGGTTTCGAGAAGAAAATGAAAGTATTACACAAGGAACGCAGGTTCAACTTGACTCAAATTCTCAATACGAGTCTCCTGTCGGTTCTCCAAATCTTGGTCTACCACAAATTCGACTAAGATCTCTGTCAGCCCCCTCCAAGCAGTTAAGTCTGATTCAGAAGTCAAGGTTGGCAAAAGTTGCCACTATTAAGCAATTGGCTGACTACCTAAATGAAATAGACAGTATTTCTGGAAAGGACGCAGACCATGAATTTTCTTATGAGGAATGGATTCGATACTTAGGGTTTAATTCCAAGGCTTTGGATCCTGAGAGCCGTTTTTTCTGGATTTCAAAGGAGTCACCTTTGCGCTACCCACTGAATCAACCGCTGTATCTCTCTTACAGATTGAATGACAAATTGTCGGAAACTCTACAGAGCTTGCTTCATGATCTAACGGCTAGCTCTTCAGATAATGGCATATCGGATTGATTAAGCTTTTGCGTTCGGTCACGGTGGAATTCGATATTATGTATGCTATTTAAGCATTGAAGATGTAACTTGAGTGTAATCTTAAGTTTAAGTTAAAAAACTACAATTCGACATCGGAAAAGAAAAGTCCAAAAATGACATTGTTAGATATCCAGGCATTGCCTAGTTAGATAGAGCATTATAACTAATCAGAGTTCATTCTAAGTCGACTGTTGTTAAGTTTATCATTTGACTTGATAAAGTCTGCAATTTTGGTTTTAGAGAATTCAAAACCTGAAGGAGTCTTGCAGAACGAGTGGGTTAATAAAGTGTCGGCAGTAGGCCTGCGTTCTGGATCTATTTCAAAGCATCTATCCAAAAAGTCCAAACCTTCAGAGGATACCAAGTGTTTTGTATCGTCTGGTATTGGCGGTGCCGTTTTCGATTTTCCTATCTGAAACATGGCCGCGACTACTTCAAAATTTGACCACGGTCTTTTGCCTGCAAACATTTCCAGTACGACACAGCCGAGAGACCATATATCCACCTTAGCACTGTAACCATGAGCTGTATCGACCATTTCAGGGGCCATCCAGAAAACAGTACCCCTCATTGTCATATCAGAATTAGTGTAGATATTATTCGAGCGTTTTGAGATACCAAAATCACTGATCTTACATATTCCATCCGTATCTAAAAGCAGGTTATCAGCTTTCATATCACGGTGTAATATTCCTTTAGAATGAAGATATGAGAGCCCTTCTAGGACTTGTTGCGTCAGATGCCTGATCAATTGATCGTCAAACCTCCCATATATCCGTATTAGGGAGCCCACAGATCCACCGGCAACGTATTCCAAGAAAAGACTGTATATGCCACATTTCTCTTCAAACCCGAGGTACTGCACAATATTCAGATGGTTGAGGTCTTTCAATGTAGAAACTTCGGATTGTAATGCTTCCACCATATTATTCACAGATTCGTCTTGAGAGCTGAATTCTGGTACAGTGACTTGCTTAACAGCCATCATTTCTCCAGTAGTAACGTTCAATGCCAGATAAACAGTACCAAAAGAACCTTTTCCAATGATTTCACCCTTGATCCAAGCAAACTCTTTATACTCCCCCCGAGAATTTCTCGCTTTATTGATCGAAACCATTGACTTATCAGTGATTTCTACGACCTTCGTGCCCCACATTTTGGTGTTTTTCCTTTGTAGTTTCTTGGAGGACATACTTTTCCTAGCCTCACTTGCTTCCTGAGCAATGATCCTAATAGTCTTGGTTCTTCTGGGGGGCTTTAGTGAACTTACTGGAGTTAGAAATTGCGAACTCTCTCCACGATTTGGAAGAACAGGTCTATTGTATTCTTGTTTAGAAGTTACACTTTCCGCAAAGTCTTTAGGACTCACCGAGCTACTGTCAGCATTAGGAGACGGAGGGGGTGTTAACCCTTCAAGAATTGGGTTATCTAAATTAGCGTCTGGGAAGAACATTTCCAAATTTTGATAGACTACATCAGGTGATGGCCTTAAGGCCATTTTCCTAGTATCGTTATTGTTCTCCCCATCAAGGGCAGATATTTCTGTCATTTCAGTTCCTATCACGTTCATTGAATCTTCAGTGTTGAAACTGAACTCAGCAGTACCATCAGGTTTTGTTTTGTGATTACGGGACCAAATAATTTCGTCAGAACCAGAAGAATATCCATCTGAATCTGAAAGATCTGGAGCATCGGCAAAAGATATCTCATTTTCATCAAATACATCTGCTGCAGTAGTTGAAGTTACCAACCCTTTCGATGTCGTTCGATTTAAAGGTTGTAAAGACGTCGCCAGAACATGTTTGTTCACAGAACAGTTTGATCTACTGAATTTTTTCAATGACATCCTGGGTCTTATAGATAAATCAGCATAGGATTTTCTCGTGCTCACAGTATCTGTAGCTCCTTTGTACGGCTGAGGAACAATTACATGAGTGGAAGCCGGAGTGAAGGACTGAACTGGAGACAATTTTTGTACACTCTTGGAGTTCTCTGGTGTCAATAACCGCGATTGATTTATTTCGACGGACATGGCAACTGGAGGTGGTGGACGCGGTTTGTTCTTGACGCTCTTATTTTTGTCTGTGATCTCCAGTTGAAGAGGAGCAGGTGTAATATTTGACTCATTTCCAGTCAGAGCCTTGGTTACTGATGTGGAAGATGAATGTCCATTTGTAATTGGAGGTTTGGGCGCCTTCCTCTTGGGCGCCAGTTCAGAGACTCTGACGTAAGGAGATTCACGTCTTTTATTGAAATCAATGTCTGCGTCACTAGATTTACGGATAACACGAAATGTGCTATTTTCTGCAACATGGGTATTCAAAGCAGAGCTGTTCAATTTCAAGCTAGGCCTGGTTTTAGGCAAAATAATGGGGGCAGTATCAGGTGTTGTTTCGCTTACACTAGTCGGTTCTTTAAATGTCCAGTAATCAGACTCGGTAGCATTCGGAGTATCATAATAATGACTCGGAGTCTGTGGGTAAATTCGATGATTAGAAGAGGTTATATCATCAACCGAAACAATGTCAGAAGAAGATGTGTCACCGTTGGTCGTGACATTTGATTTCACCGAGGACTTACTTCTGGTACTATGAGCCGCAGAAGATTGGCTTGCTAGCGTACCAGTTCTAGCTCTCGACGTGCTCTTTTTTCGCAAGTCTTTTAGGTATATCTTTCGAGGGACATTTGTGAAGGAATTTTGTTGAAACTTCTCCAGGATAGAATCAGACAACTCACAACCAAAGTCGGCATCAAAATCAGTTAAATGAAGTGAAAAGTTGGCATGCGCAATTCCGACTGCAGCACCCAATGATTTCTTCAATTCAGATAATGATTTCTTGAGAAGTGGATGAATGTTGAGCGGTGTGAAAAGAGTATTATCCTTGGTTAACATGATGAACAAAGTTTCGGACTGTTCTTTCCGTTTAGGAAGTAGTTCTTCTGGTATGTCAATACTAGGAGAATTTCTATTGATATCCTTGTCCGCTGATATACCATTAACGACATTCGGCCCTGTTTGTAATTTAGATTGAGATACGGTATCAAGTGTCGCGGAGCCCTTTCGTTTTATTTTGTCCCAAATATTAGAACGTTCGTCAGTCAAATATGGCGACTGTTTACCAAGCGACACAGAATCAGTGTATAACATCCCGGATTTTCTTTCAGTTTGCTGATCACTGGACTTTTCTTTTTCTGTCTGTTCTTGGTGACCACTTGTAAAGGGTGTATTTAGAGCTGAAGATTCAGAGCTATTAGTCTTATGTTGTCGCCTAAACATTGTAGAATACCCAGTATGCGAAGGGCTCATCGAAGAAGGCGTGGTTGGTGATTTGTGTGAGTGCTCGGTTGACGAAAGTGGTCTTGGAGGTATCGTAATCTTGATATCATTTTTTGATGTAGTATCTTTGGATAAAGACACATTCCTCAGACTTATTAAACTTCTTCTGTATAGTGCACTGGCACTGCTCGTCTTTGAATGCCTGAGCGGCAATTCAGCGTCATTGGATTGCTGTTTTTTTGAAGGACCATTGTCAAACGAAAGGCCTTCATTAGAATTCTTGCTGCTCTTCAGCAGCGCAGATTCAGAGGTACTTCTGATATGTGTAGCATACGAAGCGTTGAGTCTCTGGTTAGTTTTTGAAGACTCACTTGATGATCTTGAATTGTTTGAGGCTCTGCTCCCGCTCCTGTTATTGCTCTTGACGACGTTTTCCTCTAGTGTCTTCTTCAGGAGAAACTGAAACCGGTCATAACATGACGTTTTCGAATAAGGAAGCATCTTCTCATAAACAGCAAAATTGTCGTACGCTAAGAGCTTTACAAACTTGTTACCACTGATGCCATTCCGTTTGAAGAAGGATACCCATTGCTCACTGAAATCGTTACTCCTGAACCACTGGACTATACGAGTCATCGTCCACTGACTGGGATCAGTCACATCCCAGTTGAATAGCAGTTTCTCTGATGTAAGTGAGTTTGTACTGCCTCCTGAAGACTTTCTAGAGCTCTTGTTGCTCGAATCAACTGAGTGATCTGTCTTTACAACAGTCATATTTGTTTTATATTCCACAGTAGACGGGTAAAATTCACTAATGTTTGCTGGGTCGACATGTTTATTCAGTATAGATGATGCGGACCCCGATCGCGAGTGCCCATTTGTAGTATTTTTCCGCTTCAAAAATGCCATTCCTCTGTTGATAGTGTTGATTCCATCTGAAATTATACCTTAAACAGCACTATCGTCAGCAGTTCTAACGTCAGGAGAGAATGACGGTACGACTGTTTAATTCGAGATTTGCAATGAAGAACAACCTGGTTTCACGATATCAGATTGTCGCTGGTGATTGCGATATCTTATCCTTTAAAAGTTGTATTTTTAGTGTTTCATTAGAATCCATAATATGTACTGTACTTTAAATGAGAAACTTGGTAAATGCTGATCCATCATTTCGGTTTGAGATGTATAGCAGGTTACACTCGATATTTACAGGCTAGTTGAGATGCTAAGAATACAATATCAGGGAAGATCCAACATATGGTACGTGCTGCAGATTGCTCTGAACTCACTGGGCTCCGTGAACCTGTAACTCAGTGATTCTTAGTATAGTCAAATCCTGCTTGTTCACCGCGTGACGCACCTTTCTGTTTCTTCTCTTCGTGACTTCTCTGACAGTAAATGGGCTTTTCGTCTTGCCCACCACAGTAGCCTTGATGGTGTACAGCGAAGGGTCAATCGGGCGATCCACAAGCTTAAAGTTACGGGTTCCCAAAGTGGTGACATCGTTCAAGTTCAGCACATCGCCAATTTCGGCCTGCTTCAAGTTGAAAGGCAACACCACCTTATCGCCTCGAGTCACTAGATAAGGCCTGTTGTGTATCTGAAAAATAGCATATATCTGGTTTGCAGTCTTGAGAGGTGTTAAATCAGCTACTGGAGCCGCAGAATGAGTACTTCTCACAAAACCAGATTTAATCGCTGGCAGTTTGGTCATTAATCTAGCAGTTGGATTCATTGAAGCAGCTGCAAACTGCCCTATACTTTTGAACATGATTTCTCTTCGTTGCTGAAAGTTACAAAACCCCACTCAGCCGACCGTATAAGATCTATTCTCTTGTGAACATGCCTGTCTTAATGTTCAGCTTGAGCTCTTCAAATCGTCAATATGCGCTATCTTAAAATTTTATACATAGTAAAATTTCAAGTCACGTGATTATCACGTGTACGTTAGTTAAGAGCTCTATAAATTCTGAAGTAATGGGATGGTGAACTTCCTAGACCTGCTCCAGAGCGTACGTGCTGGTGCATGACTTTAACAGCTTATATGAGGGTACAGAAGCGCCTTAGGATGAGCACAATCAATCCTTCTTTGCCGTGGAACTAGATTTCAGGAATCTCATCACCTTCTTTCTCTGGGCAACCATGTGAGAGAACAAGACTGGGAACCCTGGGATATACGCTAACATTCCTGCGACCAAGAAGTACTTGTAATAGCAGCCATACTTTTCTTGTGCCGGTTGTAATGCGGAGTAGATTATGGCCAACTCGCTTCCGACACCGAGTGGGTATAAGACGTAAAAGAGGTTGTATCTCAACAATACCAAGAGAGTTGGGGCCTCTGACACTAGATTGAAGAAATAGAACAAATATCTGACGATTTCAGCGACCGACCAGGCGGACAACAATGTCACGTAGAAGATCTTGTGAGCGTTTTCAGCCTCAGGCAAGTACTGAAAGATCCCGATGACCACCAGTAATCTAGAAGCAACTTGAGCCGCAGTTGTCACTAACGGAGCACGGACAATGCCAAAAAGGGAGTTGAAAACTTCAATGACAGCACCACATTGAACTGCAGTAACAATTTCCTTAGTTGCGGCAAAGAAAGCCGGCTGGCCCTTTGCTGGGTATTCTGACAACACAAGATACAATATGTAACCCCATCCTAAAGCTGACCCCAGATTGTAAAGTGGCAGAAAAGAAAACACAGAAGACTTTGCTGAAGCCATCGTTGCCAGTTATATGTGTAGGTTCTGCAATTACCAAAGGTCAGACAAGCAGACGGCACAACCTCCCTGATTAATTTTATCCCGCCTGTTGTTATAGTTTTGATCATTTTTAATTTTGGCTAGCTAACGATGATCATTAATTTGTGATATTACTGCTGTAGTTCGAAACTTATGAATTGAGGTCATGGTTTAAAGAACTCCGCAAAAAACCTGGGAAATCTGATGAATATGATATAATCGTGTTAGATATTAATAATGTTACTTGGTACTTCTATTAAAGTGGTTGGTAATAGTGGAATCGCTTAAAGCCACATATTAACTTCAAAATGAATAATAATCCAAATGTTTAATGACTAGGTATCGCGTGAACTCGATCTGCGTAATGCTGACATACCCATTGCATTACTTTCTTGTTCAGTCAGGTCATACGATAGTTTATCATTACTAGAGGTGCGATGCAAGGAATACTCATTTGAGCGGCGAGGACCTACGGTAGTATTCAGGTCGTCGTCTTCAGCTGCTTCATTTTCATCCTCTGGTTCTTCGTCGTTTATATCAAGATCATTGAGGTCATCATCTGCAGCGTCGTACGGGATGCCTCCTGGTGATAGCATGCTTGAATACAATGGATGATTAGGTTTGGCGTAAGACTGGCCATCGTCGTTAGGATCAAGATAGTCCTCCTCATCATCAGGTGAGAGATCAAACTGATGGGAATGGAACATCGAGTTATTGAAAAATCTCTTGCTGGGAACTTGCGGTTGAAAGGTGTTAGAGGATGGTCCGTTCCAGATGCCATCTTCTTCGTCCTCTTCGTCATCGTCATCATTTTCTGCCATACTACGACCCGATTGAATTTCATTAGACATGTAGTTAATGAACTTGTTCATATCTGAGTTGTGACCTCTTTCTTCACCATCACCATCCATTCGTACTTCGACCTTGGTCTTATTACCCATAACATCTTCATAGACGTAGCAGTTACTATCTCCAAGCTCTAAAGGCCCCTGTTCCTCATCGGCATCATCATAGTGTATTGATCCGTTGACGTTTGGAAACCTTTTATCATTGTCGTTGATGACATCATCATCATCTTCGTATACCTCTTCATCTCCATCATCATTTTCCACTTCATCAATGCCATCCTCTCCAAGAAGAGAGCTGTATTTTTCTCTAGTTTCAGTGAGAATTGTGTCACAGTATTCTTTCCATTTAGCTTCGTTGAGACCATCTTGTACTACAGGCGACGAAAAATTGACATCGGCTTCATCAATGTATGCAGCGAACTTCGCAACTTCCTCCGCTATTAGAGTAAGGTGACCCATATAACCCAGTCTTACACCGGTTTTCTTTTCATGTTCCAAACAGTCTCTATCTCCTTTCATGATAACTTCTGTTATATGTGCAGTTGAAAACAAATCTGCTAGCAAAAACCTGTTATATCCAGATTTCAAAGGCCCGTTAAAAATTTGTTGAACAATGTCAAAGACAACGTTATGCAAGAAGTTGTTCCAAGGAAACTTGAAAAACATATCCAGAATAGTAGTGATTATGTTATTGTCTTGCAAAGAAATCTTCAATAAATCTCCAACGACTGGATTATCTCTGAGAGCTTTTTCAGAGACTTCAGATTCCGTAGAGTTTTCAGAATGAATATCAGATCTTTCACCAGAAGATACATCTGTGTCGTCTGCATTTCCAGCTTCTTCCACATCTTCTTGTTCAGATACTTCGGTCTGGTCGCCTGAACTGGAAGTCATTCTCAATTTTTCAAGCTCTTCCTGTACAGAATCAATCGGTTGCTCATCGTCACTGGAGTTTGAAACATCACCTTTTGTATCAAGAGAAGAATCGTTGTTCTGGGTTTCTAATTCATCTAGAAGTTGCTGTCGTTTTACATCCCGTTCATGCACTATTGCTTCGCCTGAAGGTTCACTAAGTAGCCCCATGTTAGAGCAATGTAAAAGTTCTGCCACAAGCTCACATATTTTAAATCTTTCAAAGCCTAGAGGCTCTATGGTTCCTAATGGAGTTTCCAATGGATCAAGTTTTGTTTCCACAAGTATTTGATTGAATTTATCCATTCTGTTGGCAAATGATCTTACCAAATGTCCCAAATAGACAGGATCTCTGTCTGTCGGAGGGTGTGTCTCCAAAGTGGTATACATGACTTGAACGAAATCGTAATCCGAGTTATTTTTTCTGATCAGTTCAATCACAATTCCGACACCGTTGCTCAAAGATGTCCCGCCTTGAAGCATGATATCAACTAGTTTGGTAACCATTTCTGGAGAAACTAATTCTCTTGTCAACTCATTGGGTCCGATGGCGGAGGCAATCTCATTATTAGAGTTTGCACTGATAGTGATTAAAGCTTTCAAGAAGTCTCCTGCTGCTGATTGAATGGAAGAATCATGTTCTTTTGAGAGGTAATCTAAAAGCTTAGAAATCAGATGCTGTTTCTTCAATAATGCAATTATACCAGTTGGAGCATCTGGTTTATCAGTGGAGATGACTTTAAGCAGGAAATCCATCAATGGAGGGTTATCAATATGTGTAATGAATCTATCAACAATATTTTCCTGATTTAAAATGAAGGAAATCATGCCATTAATGTCCATATCAAGTAAACGTTCGTTTATCTTCATGAAGTAGGTTGATGCAATAATCGAAAGTGGGGCTGGATGTTCCAAGATATGCCACAATTTCGCTAGGAGATCCTCGCTATCCATGAAAGCCGATGAGATGGTCCACACATCGGCAGATAGAATCTCTGCAGCAATTCTGGCACGCCTTGATTCAGCCTGCTCTTCGCTTTCAGGCGGAAGAGTGATACTTGTTTCGGCTGAAGATTCTGAGGCGTTGTCAGGCACATCCAGAGAAGACTGAAATTGAGATGGTGCTCCGGTCGAAGCTTTAAGATTCTGCTCTTCCTCCTTGTTTTCAGATGTGTCTTCGCTATTTACAAGCAACTCGTTAGACTCAGCATCTTGGAACTCGAGCTCCGGTGATTCATCTTTTGATGCTGCTTCGGTGTTCTCCACTTCCAAATCAGAATCTGTATCTGCCTTTTGCTCCTCGTTTGACTCTAATACGTGTTCATTTGTCACATAGTCTACAAGTTTTGCCAATACCTCGGGATACCTGAAAAACACTAGCAATTTGAAATTTGAGCACATAAGCTCGGTATACAGCTCCTCATCGTCCAAAAGATCGTCTAGAATATCTAAATTAGGACGGTAGTCCTTGTACTCAAAATTGCTCTCGGAAATCGAAACCTGTCCTTGTTCCTCATCATCTAGTGTGTTGTCCCTTTTTTCGTCGTACTCTTCACCTTCCTGCGCACCTTCCGGTAGCTCATCTTTAGAGATACGTTCTTTGCTGCTATCTGCCGCTGAATCAGCGTGCTCTGTGGGTTCTTCTTCACCGCTGATACAATCGCTATCCGACTCTGACGTCAGATCCCCTGCTTTGGGATTCTTCTCTCGTAGATCCCTATTTTCTGTCCCGTTTACCCTAAAAAAGGCCTTGTTCAAAAGCTTGGTCAACGGAGCCTCGTTGGCATAGTCCTGCCCAAACTTCCAGAACGATCCTGACATTATAATCGGCCTACAAGTGAAACACGCCTAAAAGTCGACTTTTCGCTATCTGCACCTCAACAACCCCACGGAAAAAACTGACAAAGTACACGTCCTCTAAAACACCTGTGCAAAGTGTCTGCAACAAAACCTACCCTTAACTCTCCACTTGACACCTCAAAGAGACTCCAAAAGAATTGAAAGAAACGAAACCCTTGCTGTACAGCCTATTTCTGTCCTGAATTTTCACAAACAGAAGCCACTACACAAAACAATTGAAAATACACCGAACAATGCGGTCGATTTTTCCACAAACACTCCAAGAAAAGTATCAAGACAACTCTTGTTCTACCATCAACATTCACCTTTCTGTCTTTGTTGAACCTAGAATCCAGTATTCTTGTATAATTCGTTGAGAAACTTTCATCAAGTTCTGGAGACCAGAAAGGGCTAAAGGCAGGGTAACGATTTACATATTCTATACAAGCTAGAGAGAGATGGCTGTAGGAATCAAGCGAACAGTTGGATGCAGTCGAGGGCCTTGTCTATCAGAGTGACTATGCCCCGTTCTGCAAGAGGATGGGCGTATATTCTATTTCTGAGAGTCTCTGTGCCCATTTCCTCGTTAAGTTTGTAGAGCACTTGCAAATTGGCAGACTGGAATGTATCGTAGAAGCGGGCATGGTAGGAACAGTTGCCCAGCAGGACAGAGAGTACTTCTTCTGTGGTGAGCGGGAAGTTTGCCGGGCCAGAGAGGTACAGCGTGAGTAGTATGTCTGCTGCTACGACGTCAAAACGGGCCATAATGCTCGTGCGCAGACATGCGACAGCCTCATTCCAGTTTGCGGTCTTGACAAGAAGCAGGCCCAACAACTCCCACTCCAGACCACTGCTCTTGGAGTCCTTGAGCGCGGGGGAGTTCAGCGAAACCTTGAGGTCCTGGTATACCTCCATGAACAGGGTGTCTAGCCACTTCTCGCACATGCGCTTTTGCCGTAAGACCGGGTTTGACTTGTTTTGGTAGTCCATGTGTTCTGACTCCATCACGAACAACGAGGACCGTAGCTCCAGCAAGCCATTCCACCCGATCAAGTTCACGATTTTCATGAGAAGGCGGTACATTTGTTGCATATACCATGGTAGCTTGTTTCTAGCGGCGTTGCGCTCCAGTAGCGAGGCGTACGAAACGGTTTCTATCTCTTCTTTAGAAACAAAGTCAATCAGATTTGAAGAACGGGAGCCGAATACAGGGCCTATTTGGGAACAGGCGGTCTCAAATATGGACTTAATGCAGCCATAGCTGTTTGCAGGCATGATGATCTTGCCGAATGTGATGTCATTGAGGTCTCTTTCTTTCTCTTTGTTAGGTCTCAGCTTTGTCAAAACGTAGTTGTACTGTTGAGAGCTGAGCGTGCTTTCGGGACTTTGGCCCAATGGTTTCTTATAGTACAATTTGTCAAACTCGACCGACCAGTACGCATCTTTGCTGGGGTCCATAATCATGAGCTTCGGGACGGAGTTGATAGCCAGCAACGCAGAGTCGAACGCCTTCACGTTGATGTAACAGTCAGCCAAGATATACCAGGACTCGAAACTGTCTGGGACCAATTGGGTCGAGTACAAAGCGACCGGAAGCGCTAGCTTGAAGTCTTGTCTTTGAATCAAAAACTCAGCTTGCAAGTTCAGCAAATCAGTAAGCATGATAAGTTGGAGTTTCCTCAGTTTGTTCACATTTTTGAAGTATCCGTTTAACAGGTCGTTGATGGACGATGCCACCAACATGTCAGAAGAGCGCGAGTCAAACGCGACTTTGCACTTGACAAGCTGGTACAGGATCTTGTTTTTTGGATCGGTTGTCGAAAGTTCTTGTAGCAACGAGATACAGTACTCGTACTGGTTGGGCACTAGGGCCAAGAACATGAGTAGCGATTGAACCAAGTAGTTCTTCAAAGGCGAGACGTGTGGGGTATGACTCAAGTCTACGCCGGTTTCCTTGTACCGGGGGATGAACTCGCACAGCGTTGCGATCGTGGTTTGCGCCGCAGACACGCCGTTATCGATGCCTAGCGGTAGCTCGACCATCCCGGGCAATTTCCATTCTCGGTCTCTGTTGAAGACCACGGCGCGCATCACGCCGCTGACAAAGGTCTCCTTCCACAACTTCTCGTCCATCGGAATGTGCATGCCCTCGTTGCTGCACGAAATCGCAGACACCTGGAACGACTTCTCGGACTCGAACCTGATTCTGAGGTCGACTTTCGAGAACAGATTGTAGCTGCAGAACGTCGACACCGTCTCATTGGCCCACTTCTGTCTCAGCCTGAGCGAGCTGAGGTATCCGATAGGCATGGCCTCGCTGGAACAGTCCACCCCCGTGATGTAATGGTATTCCCCGACCTCTTCCTTGCGCGACTTGTCGTAGTGCGCAACGTGCACCAGATCCGCGAATCCCAGTCCCAGACTGTCATTTGCCAGCAGCCGGCGCAGCGAGTTTGTCCGCAGCCCTATGCTCTCGCCAAACTTGCCTTCCATCACCCGCGGGTTGTCATCCAGCTGCTTCTTGTCGCCTGGCAGCTCATCAAAGATCGCATTTCCGCTTTGTTCGCTGATCATCACTGATCCACGCCTTGAATCCGGCTTCTTCTTGCTGCCCCATAGATAACTCATACCGAATTTGCACGCCCGCTGCTTCTGCCGTGCAATTGACCTCTTGCCGTGCCGCTGCCGTGCCGCTGCCGTGCCTTATTCCTGCATGCTTTTGAATCTCGAACAATGCTAAACTCTTGTTCAATCTTGTCCAATCTTGTCTAATGCTGTACAATACGTAAACTTTCCAGCACGAACAGTCCGAGAAAACGGCAAAACGGCACACGCAGACGCAGCACAGGCCCTGGGCCTGCGCGTGCGGCGCTGCCGGATGCCCTGGGTGGCATGAACCAATGCCACCGTCCCACCACCCGTCACGTGACCCATCCCACCCGTCACGTGACCATCGGCACTTCCCGCATCCAGCGCTTACTAATGACGTACGCCCCGATCCACCCGTGCAACCACCACCACTGGTATCTGTCAGCTCTGCCAGCTGCCCGCCATTCCTCGATTTCGCCCGTTTCCCCGGTTTCCATCTGTGGATACTGTGTATACTGTGTAATCTTGAATTTTTCAGTGTCCTTTGATAATGGCATTGCTCATCGCAGAAAAGTGAAAAATTTCAGAATCGTATATATGATAAATCAAAGGACTCGAGAAAGGTGACGAGATGAGGTATAAAATAAGGCAGCAGAGGGGTGGCAGTGGTGTGTGAGGGACCACAGAATCGCAGGGAAAGACACTGGGAGGTCAAGCAAAGTAGAGGTTCCGAGATATGGGGCTTTTGTCTGTTGGGACGCCGCTCGGATGGGTGGAATCGCGGAAATACAATGAGCATGTCCGAAGCGAGGGCATTGAGCAGCTTCTGAACGCATTCAGGAGCGCGTCTCAGCGCAGCGGGGACGCGCTGCAGTGGGGCGATGAGGTGGAGTACATGGTGTGCGAGTTTGAGAGCGGGCGGGAGAACGCGGTGCTGAGCGTGCGGCACGACGTGGTGCTGGAGCAGCTGAACGAGGAATACGGCGCGGAGTGCGAAGCGCGCAACGTGAGCTTCCACCCGGAGTACGGGCGGTTCATGCTGGAGGGCACGCCGTTCCGGCCGTACGAGGGGTTTGCGGGGTGCGGCGTGGAGCGCAACATGCGGGAGCGGCGGAACGTTGCGGAGGAGAAGCTGCGGGTGCTGGCTGCGGCGGAGGGGCGGGCGCAGCGGGCGCCCGCGGCGCAGCTGGTCCCGCTGTCGCTCACGGTGTTCCCGCGCATGGGCCAGCACGAGTTCACCAACCTGCAGGACGCATGGGACCACAAAAACTCTGCCAGCAGATCGCTGTTCTTGCCGGACGAGATCATCAACCGGCACGCGCGGTTCCCCACGCTCACGGCCAACATCCGCACCAGGCGCGGCGAAAAAGTGTGCATCAACGTGCCCATGTACCAGGACGTCAAAACCGCGCCGGAAGACCCCAGTCTGTACCATAGAGACTGGTTCGTGCCCGAGGATCTGGAGTCAGCCAAGGCCGCAAAGCCGGGCCACATCTACATGGACTCCATGGGCTTTGGGATGGGATGCTCGTGTTTGCAGCTAACGTTCCAGGCGCCAGACATTGCCTCCGCGCGGCACCTGTACGACTCGCTGGTGAACTTTGCGCCGGTGTTTTTGGCTGCGTCTGCTGCGTCGCCCATGTTCAAAGGGTTCTTGGCGGACCAGGATGTCCGCTGGAGCGTTATCAGCGGCGCGGTAGACGACCGTACCCCATACGAGAGGTCTGTGGAGCCTTTGCTGCCCAAGTACAACAACGGATACGGAGGGATCGCGCCAGAGGACGTACCCACAACAAAGCGCATCAACAAGTCTAGATATAGTGTCGTGGACTTGTATCTGGGAGGAAACAAGTTCTACGACCCTAAGTTCAACGATACCGAAGTTCCTATCAACGAAAAAGTGTTCAAGAGACTGACACAGAACGAAAAGCACAATTTTGACCCAGATCTGGCTCGCCATTTTGCACATTTGTTCATCAGAGACCCTCTGGTGATCTTTGAGGAACGCATCGATCAGGACAATTCCACGGAAATGGATCACTTTGAGAACATTCAGAGCACTAACTGGCAATCGCTGCGTTTCAAGATTCCTTCCCAGACTGCGACTCCCGATAATAAGGATGCGCCTGGTTGGAGAGTGGAGTTTAGACCCATGGATGTGCAGTTGACCGATTTCGAGAACGCCGCCTTTTCAAACTTCTTTTACCTCATTGTCGAATCGCTGTTGACGTTTGGCGACAATATTAACGCATACATGTACATGTCTGAAGTTTGGGAAAACATGGAAACAGCGCATCGTCGTGACGCCCTCGTAAAGGATTCTTTCCACTGGAAGCTAGACTTCTCAAAGGAGAGTAAGACAAAGCTCATGTCCATTGATGAAATCTTCCATAATGATACTTCAGGTATTTTCTCTACCTTTATCAATCCCATCCTGGCGCATAAGGGCTGGATTCTCAAATCTTGGACCGAGCTCAAGCAAAATACGTCTGACAAAGAGAAGATCAGATTGTACTATTATCTAAGACTAATTAGCGATAGGGTCTCAGGAAAGATACCTTCGCTTGCGAACTTTATGCGTTCATTTGTCCTCCATCACCCAGATTATAAACAAGACTCAGTGATCTCTAAAAAGATCAATTATGACCTACTGCTTCTTTGTGATAGACTTTCTCACTACGACAATTCGAAGGGTGAACTCACGAGATTCTTGGGAGAAGAGATCACTACCTATTTGACACAGAACAGTTTATAGTAGGTTCAGACATATACAATAGCCACACGAGTGTGACCACATTTCTGCGACTATCCTACATCAAGTTCCGAGTAGAAGGAAGATGGTGTTACAGGTGTTCAGAAGGCTTCAGGTAAGTCTTTCCGATCAAAAAATCACCAAAAAAAAGTTCTTCCCCGCCAGGACTCGAACCTGGAATCTTCTGGTTGCAGAAGTAGCTAACATCGTAGCCAGACGCCGTGACCATTGGGCCACGAGGAATAAGAACTGAAGGTGTATGTCGTCCGTTCAGTATATATTCTTTATGTTGTTGTATCAATTTCCATTTACGTGTTGTTGATCTAGTATCCTCGTTGTTAGATTAAGCAATGTTCGTCATTCGCTGTATATCTTGTATTGTATAATGATGAATATGAGGACGTGATATGACTGTGTTTGTCCTCCTTGTTAAGATGTAATGCCCCCTTGTATAATGATTCAGATCAATTGACGATCTTTTACCTCTAAACTCCCCTTGAAATTAGCCGCCTACTATATTAAAAGTTACCTAATCATAGGTACCAGTCCATTAAAACATTTTTAGAGTAACGAACAAAACTCATATTATACATTCTAGACCATTAAATCTAACGATTAAAGGTGTATCTTTTAAATAAGCTATGTACATGAATATGGTACTTATAAGTTCGATTATGGAAATGTCATATATCTCAGGTCAATGGCAGTCTGAAAGGACAGACTGTAATCTATCATGCCCTACAGGTTGCATGTCATGATAATACATGTTAAAGCCTCCTCTTCCCTGGGTGATGCTTCTGAATTTATTATTGTAGGCCACCATTTCCTTTAAAGGAGCCTGTGCCCTAATGAGCTTCATACCTTGACCTTCTTTGCCAAGTTTAGCAAATTCTAGGGTAGAGTCTTTTGGTAGCCACATCTTATCGGCAATCTGCTGGAAATAGACGTTCGACTCGTCAGTCTTTGTACTATTTTCTTCTTCAATTGACAAAATCGTGGCCTTTCTAGCACTGGACAAGTCTTGGATAACGGAACCCATATCTTGCTGTTGCACATTAATATCAATGTTCATGACAGGCTCTAAGACAGAGAATTTGGACTGATCTTCCTGCAACAGAATATTGGACAAAAGCTGCCTACTGATGGTTAACAAAGGTGATATGGACACGGCGTCTGGCGGAATCTCCCAGTCACCTTTTACTCTGACAACGCATGAGTTTAGCGGAAGTCCTGCAATTTTACCGCCTCTTTGTAGTGCCACCAAGCAACTAGGAAGTATTGAGTTTACCAAAGTAATATATGAGATTTGGAAAGGCCACACCTTTTCTTGATCATATTTCTCATGTTTTTCCATGATCATATAATTGTTATCATTGGTTAGTGAATACCATTCTTCATCTTTTCTGGGATTTAACTTCGCATTTTCATCCAATGGTTCAACGGCCAAGGTTAAGTGGTATCCATCTTCAGTAGAAATTGCTTTTTCTGCTGTAGGTCCATTCAAAGTCTCTTTGTATGATACAATGACTTTTCCTACATCCACTTCTGCCTTCAACTCATTCAATAGTCGATCCCTTGCAATGTCTAGATGTAGTTCACCCATTCCACTCAACAGTATTTGACCACTTTCCTCATCTTCCGTGACGACCAGGGAAGGGTCCTCTCTAGTTAATTGTGCCAAAGCCTCTTCCATTGTCTTCTTATTGCCCAGCGTCTTGGGCTCAATCGCAGCATTGAATACTGGTGGGGGGATGTCTATTGGATTGATTTTGAGAGTAAGTTCTTTCTTCTTGTCAAAAGACCGAAGCCCATCCTTTTTGGTGGCATGCGTGATAATGGTATCACCAGTTCTAATGAAATCAGCCACATTACTACCTGTTAACACCCCAATGTCTCCTGGATATAGTTCTGACACTTCTTCTGGGTGATTGGCATGCATTCTTACCAACTTTCCTATTTTGATCTTGACACCGGTAGTTGTGTTGTACACGGTGTGATTCGAACGAAATACACCAGAGTAGATTCTTATAAAAATCATTGTACCTCGAATAGCATCTGTAATGACTTTAAATGCAAGTGCCACACATAACTGGGGATTGTTGTTGATTACAAGCCCTTTTTTGGCATCATATGTCATTGGTAGTTTTGTATGGTTCAACTCTGGACTTTTTGCTTCAATTGGCGAGGGCAGATAATTAGCAATCGCATCAAGTAAAGGCTGCACACCAATATTTCTAAAGGAAGCCCCGCATAATACCGGTGTTGCCTGGGAGCTGATTGTTGCCTTCCTTATTGATTTGTTTAGAATTTCTGGGGAAACTTTCAGATACTCGCCCTCTGCTTCGTCCAAAAAGTGTTCCACAATAGATTCATCAAACTCCCCTAGAGTTTCCACTAAAGCTTCTCTTCCTTTCACCAAATCCTCAAAGTATTCGTGGCTCTCGTCAACATCCTTAACGTCAATTTTATCTGGATCATTTACGTCCCATGTCAGTTGCTTGCCGTAAATCAGGTCTAAAACACCATTGAAAACAGGTTCTTTTGAGATCGGATCCGACGTAAATACCGGGGTATTAATCAACAGTACTTTGGTATTCATTTTAACTACTAGTTCCTTTACTGTCCTGCTGTATCCGGCTCCAACACGATCCATTTTATTTAGGAAGCATAATTTGGGCAATCCCGCGGACTGTTTCCACACCTTTTCGGTTTGTGCCTCAACTCCTGCCACGGAATCCAGAATGGTGACACATCCGTCTAGCACTTTCAGTGATCTAATTACTTCAAAGGTGAAATCCGCATGGCCTGGAGTGTCTATAAGGTTGACCTTGTAATCTTTCTTCCAATTAAAAGAAATCGCTGCACTCTGAATAGTAATTCCCCTAGACCTTTCTTGCGGTAAATAATCAGTAATCGTGTCACCTTGGTCAACATCCCCAATTCTATTGATCTTCCCGCTGTAGTAGAGCATCCGCTCCGTGGTTGTGGTTTTGCCCGCATCAATATGGGCAATGATCCCAATATTTCTCACTTTGCTGAGATCATGTGCGGTAACAGTCGCATATTTACGGAGCACTCGAAAAGTCGACATACCAACAGCTGCAACAACCGATTAAACAATGTGTAATGGCTTTTAAGTTGTAGATGCTGTTTCTTCAAACCGTCACAAAGCCTAATTCTTAGGTTCAAGCACTAAAGCAGCTTTAAGGGAAAAAGTAAACCTAGAGGCTGCAGCACTCTTTCAGCCAGTAAACAACTGATGCAATATACAGCTCTGCCACCAGTTCACAAAACATTGACGCAAATATTTTAGTCCAGTTTCATTGTCCTTACCATCTCTTCACTTTAAAGTCATCGCTTACGATTGATTTTTCAATATAAACCTTTAGCGTATTTCATAGCATAATGAACACAAGTTGATAGACGTTGTATAGCATATAATTGGCCATACTGAGTTCTATGAAGCTTCCAAAACGACGGAGGTAAAGCAGTGCAACTATAAGAAAAGATGTCATCGCAAGATTTCAACATTACTGAGACATATCTCAAATTTTTAGAAGAGGATAGTGAGATGACTATGCCTATCGCTGCCATCGAAGCTTTAGTAACAATGCTAAAGGTTAAAAATCCGAAGACGTCTGCCGAAATGATTAAGTCTACAAAGATGTCTATTGAAGAACTGACTACATCTATTCCGAATTCAATTTCGTTGCGAGCCGGGTGCGATATTTTCATGAGATTTGTGTTGAAGAACACTCACTTGTATGGTGATTGGGAAAATTGCCAGCAGCACTTGATTGAAAACGGGCACCTTTTCGTGAGTAGAGCCAAACAATCAAGAGACAGAATTGCTGAGATTGGGATCGATTTCATATCGGATGACGATATCATACTTGTGCATGGGTTCTCCAGAGCCGTCTTTTCTCTGTTGAGTTACGCAGCCGAGAAACTGATCAGATTCAGATGCGTAGTGACGGAATCGCGGCCTTCAGGACAAGGCAAGCAATTGTATGATTTGTTGAAGGGCAAAGGAATACCGGTAACCATGATTGTGGATAATGCAGTTGGTACAATCATCCACAAAGTTAACAAAATCTTCGTCGGAGCAGAAGGTGTTGCGGAATCTGGTGGAATCATCAATCTTGTAGGAACATACTCCATTGGAGTCTTGGCAAAAAATGCAAGGAAACCTTTCTACGTCGTGAGTGAATCGCACAAATTCGTGCGTATGTTCCCACTCTCATCGGATGATATTCCAATGGAAAAGGATCCGCTCGATTTCAGTAAAAGCAGCGACGACGAAGAGCCACTGAGTGGGCCATCAATTGACTTTACTAGCCAAGAGTACATCACCGCCTTAATCACAGATCTTGGAGGGTTAACACCAAGTGCAGTTTCGGAAGAGTTGATCAAGATGTGGTATGACTAAACTCTATGCTTATTTTCTTTGCATCGTATCCGAATGAATTGACGCATATGTAAGATCATGTCCATTATGTAATCGTACTAAAACAGTTTTGATAGATACTCTGTTCCATCGTCCGCAGGTTCCAATGGTTGCGAAGCTTCTTCTTTAGTAACTTCCTCCAAAAAGGCTTCAAAAGTATCATCTTTCCATTCTAAAATTCTGGATTCTTCTTCATCGGCTATCTTATGAGCCAAGAGTGCCCCGCCCAATCTGTTCTGATTTGCTTCACTGGAGCTCTTCACGGACATCGTTATCACTTGGTTTTTCTTTGCATTAGGGTTTAGAGGTTTTCTTTTAGCATCTTCCTCTTTCCTCACTTGTTGCTGAGTATCAATGTACGTAAAAAAGGGCCTCATCTGCGCTACTCTTTCTACAGGTATCAAATATAGCTGTCCCTGTTTCATGACTCCCACATATTGCGACATATCGTTTGATACTGCCACCCCTCGCAAGGTTTGAACTTGAACATCGTTCCATTTCTCCGTCGCCTTCTCTTTATCAAAGAAAACCTGAGTATTTAGCGGCAGTTCAAGTTCCCATACATTTGAGGCTTCCTTGTATCGCACTCCGGAGACCGGCGGATGTTGATCCATCCTCTTCTTTGCCTTGTTGGAAAATTGCAACACATGCACCGGACATGGGCCTACAGTCAAATTTATCGGTATCTCACTTACAACTGGGTCGTCATACTCCACAGTACTGGCTCCGTTGCCACAACCAGGGTGTGTCTTCCCGTTACCATTGGTGTGTTCGTTCCTTATGCTATTCATCTCAGTATCACCATCTTCATCCGTAACAAAAAGATTAGAAGACATCCTGTATTTCTGTTTGAGACCTTATTGATTTCTCCCGAGGTACTTAATGATCAGAACAGCGGATACAATAACGGCCTGAGAAGGTTGTAGAGGGGCTGTCATGTGTCTTTTGAACCTCTTTGCTTCATCATGTATACGTCAAAATTTCAATACCTGCGATGAGCCGTGAGACGTGATGTTTTAAAGATGACTATTCGAGTCACGTGACAATTATTCACCTAGTCAGGCGTCAGTATATGATTGAGTGCGACCCTTGAAGTCCATTCGCGTTGGACCACTTGTTTAAGTTTCAGAATATCTTACTGAGAGGCTTACCATTATCAGAGTTTGTTTTGCTGTAGTGTTAGGTGAAATAATTACTGACACCTTGAATACCTTGCGAATAATTGACCGTAAGTTGCAACAAGTTCCTTCAAAGCGTATAATCACTAAGCATAACATGTAATCTAACTCTCAGCCCTCAAAAAGTCCAAAATAAGAACTGTTTCAGGATCTGTTCTTTCTTGTTCCTTTTTCCACAGAAACGCCATAGCGGTGGGATCAAAAATTTTAAGCTGTGGACCTTATTCAAGCGATGAGATGAGATGAGATGAGATGAGATGAGATAGGTTTCTGAATATATGGAACTTCAGCTCCAAAGAGGACCTCGAACGGCACCAAACCAGTGTCAACGATGAGTTTCAATGATGATGATGACGATGGTATGCTACTGAATTTTTCCACAGACGCAGATACCGCTGGTGTGATCAGTGGTAAGGCAAAAATCACTGGAGGTAAATGGAAGGACAGAAGACGGGCCAAGATGGTGATGGAGGGCCGCAAACCTAGGTCTAAAGCTGAGAAGAGAACTTTAGAAGAAGCAAAAGATGGTCTTACGTTTGAGGAGCTTGAGGTTGCATCCTCTTCAGGCTCCGAAGTACCGTCTTCCAATCCAGCTAAGATGAAGAAGCAAAAAATTGCCAGAGAAGAGCCAGTCGTTGCAGCAAAGCCTATTCAGTTAAATTCCCAAGTGGTTTCATCGCTGTTCACTTCAAGCAGAGACATAAATACCGTGACAAATAACAACGCGCATGACGATACTCTTGAAGTAAACCCATCAAATGCGCCTTTAACTGGAGACAGTTTCGAAGCTTTTGGTATCACAGAGTCGATGATCACTCATTTGAAAGAAAAAATGAAGATTGATAAGCCAACGAAGATCCAAAAGCTGGTCATTCCACCATTGTTGCAGTCTCAGGGCGATCTATTCATTCATGCTCAGACAGGATCTGGAAAGACATTGGCCTTTTTGTTACCTATCTTTCAAAGAATTCTATCGTTGGGCCAGAATGTGAACAGACAATCTGGGTGTTTTGCACTAATTGTCACCCCAACCCGAGAATTGGCTAACCAGATTTACCAGGTCACCACGCAACTTGCTCAATGCTGCCATTTCCTTGTCCCATGCCTGCTTATTGGTGGTGAAAGAAAGAAATCCGAGAAGGCTCGTCTAAGAAAAGGTGCCAACTTCATCATCGGTACTCCAGGTAGAGTCCTGGATCATTTGCAGAATACAAAAGTAATCACTGAACAACTGGCTCCAAGTTTGAGATATTTTGTGTTGGATGAAGGTGATAAATTAATGGAACTTGGTTTCGAAGAGACTTTAAAAGAGATATTAAGTATTATTCATGGGATTACAATTGATACTGCTCAATTCCCCAAACTTCCAAAGAGAATCATTCATGTGTTATGTAGTGCTACAGTGAAAGGGGTCGTGTCAAAACTGGGAAACGTGACACTGAAAGATTACAAACTGATTAGCAGTGGTCAGAAACAGACCGAAATAACCACCGTACCTGATCAACTTCTGCAGAAAATTGTTATAGTGCCTCCAAAGCTGAGATTAGTTACTCTAGCGGCCTCATTGACCACAATAACTCAACAACACTACAAGCGGGCGAAAACTGATGTCACAAGAACTATAGTGTTCTTGACATGTTCGGACAGTGTAGACTTCCATTACGAAACTTTCTCCTCTAACGATCTGTATCACAGAAATCTGGTTGGCGATACCGTAAGGCTGCTTCAAAAGAACAACACGATCCTTCCCTGTTTTCACGATGTGGAGGAACCAAATGTGATATGCTACAAACTACATGGTTCTCTTTCCCAGCAGACCAGAACTGCTACCTTAAAGCATTTCGCTACGAACAATGATGCTACTCAGGGAAAGCATTTGATTTTGTTCTGTACCGATGTCGCTTCCAGAGGTCTTGATTTGCCACATGTCAGCACTGTGATCGAGCTTGATCCTCCTTTCGCAGCAGAAGATCATTTGCACAGAATCGGGCGTACCGCTCGTGCTGGTTCTTCAGGTGAATCGCTTCTCTTTCTGTTGCCTGGCGAAGAAGAAGGATACATGGATTACATCAAACCTTATCATCCCAAGGGCTGGAAACTGCTAAAGTACGACCAGGAGCTGCTGAAACCTGCATTTGAGGGCATCAATGTCAGAAGGAGCGATAAGAACTCCGAAGACTGGGACATAGATGAAGCCCACGCCTGGGATAACAACGCAACCACTTGGCACTTAAACGTCGAAAGACGGGTGCTTGAGGACTCAACCTACAAAGAGTTAGCCGTTAAGGGTTATACTTCTCACATCAGGGCCTACGCAACCCATCTGTCCCAGGAGAAGCAGTTCTTCAATCTCAAATGTCTGCATCTTGGTCATCTTGCAAAGTCCTTCGCATTGAGAGAAAGACCAAAGTCTATGGGACTGCAACAAGGTAAAGCAGGTGCTGCCGCGGCTCAAAGAAAGCCAAAAGAGGATACAAAATCAAAGATGCTCCGCATGGCCAGACAGGCCATGAAGCAATCCAACGATGAATTTAATTTTGCCTAGTAGCATTTCAACTGTATCATTATCCACTACTACATATTTCTATTCCTTCATACATCGTATAAAACCCTGTAGAAGACCCTTTGTTAGAACATAGTGTATCATCTGAGGGTTACAAGCGTCGAACCGGAATCAACGTTTCAACGTTTGAACATATTCTGCGTCGATCTTTCTACATAAAAGTGGAAAGTTTAGGAACAAGTATCAGGAATTTGACAATAAAGGTGATGAAGCGGAGTCAACAAAACGCGTTTATAGTGAAAAACGGCTCTGTAGTTCTGGTTTTCTCGCGATAGTGCTGCCTTTTGGACAGCTCAGGTATCTAGTAACACAAGTGTGTTTTACTTTGAGGATTTTAGCGGCATATATGGGGAGTTACACGGGTTTCAAAACACGGAGTGTGATATAGTGAACATTGGCGATGACCAAGAAGCTTTCCCCAGAGCAAAAGCTTCAGAGGAAGCCTATAACTCGGGCCTGTATTTTCTGCCATGAGAAACATCTGCAGTGTGATGTCGGAAGGCCGTGCCAGAACTGCTTAAAGCGCGGCATCGGGGATCAATGTCGAGACAAGGAGCGGAAGGCTAGAAAACGCGGGCCGCGGAAAGTAAAGAAAGAGGGCTCCGAGGGGTCTGGAAGCAGTATAAAGATCCAGCCTGGAATAGATCGTAACGGGTCTATGGCCACCATTCAGCAGCAGCTTGTGCCTGTGATCAACACGGCAACAGTTGCGTCTGCGGTTGCGGCAGCTAATGGCACGAATGAAAAATTCAAAGTAACCAAGCCAAAATCCTCAGCCGCAGCGTCAAAGAAACCTAGGATATCGAAACTAGCCATGGATTCCCTGTCCCTGCCGATGCCTGCTCCTGCGACGAGCCTGGAGCTCATGTCTAAACAGAAAAAAGTCCTTTCGCCTGAACTCCCAAAGATACCCAGTCTAACACAGCTGTTTAACCCAGCGGTTGATCAAATAGGCTCGCCGCAGACGATATTAACATCGCATCAGAATGTGACTAGTCCGAGCGGAACACATCTGCCGTCTTTGGTAGATAAGATACCTCTCGAAACCAAGGACAATACGCCATCACCTCATAATGTACCACAACGCCGACAACTTGAAAATTCACAGAGTCATTTGCATCAGATTCAATCCACGCACACTCATCCTATGAAACCAACTCACGAACTGACTGCCAAACCAGATCAGACTCATTACAATGTATCACAAAACAACCCAATGATACCGCAGGTTCAATCGGAATCTCCTATAAAAATCCAAAACCCTCAACCACTCCAGTTAGATTTAGATCGTATTTCTGCTCCAATGAGCACTTCACAATTGGGGCAGCCTCCAGAAGAACATAGTGGGGCTTCTGGTGAGTTCGGAAGCGTTTGGACTACAGAAGAATACACAAAATTGAATGACATGTTATCCACGCCGACTCTTTCTCGAAACAACTCCAAAACTTTTCTGAATTCCAACGTGGGATGGTCTCCGGGCGGAATGAACGAAACCTCCAATACCAGCAGTAGCAACCAAGAAATGCTAAATATTGGAAGTGATACGTTGAAAAGAACAACTTCAAGACCTTACATATCATTAGATCAAATGATCAATGATTCCAAAAGAGATTCCAATACCGATACATCGCCTGAATCACAAAGTAGTGAAAGTGCTGATAACATGAGCCCATTCAAGTTCAGACAACTGGTGAAAACACCTGAAGATCTTTACAAGTATCAAGATTCGATTCATCCCCACAATTATAAGGCGGCCTATATGGAGCTCTTACGATTCTTGAGATATCGATTTTTGCATGATGATAAGAAACAGACAGATGGCCCTATGCAGCTCCAAAATATTGCACATTCTATCAAAACACATTATGCGCCAATATTTGTCACATTAACTACTAATCTAATCGCACAAGACTTAAAACTTCAAGAGATCATTCTTCAAAGATCGTTATTAGAGTATGAAAGTATGGCAAAACTGGTCAATTGTACACCAATGTGTATTTGGAGAAGATCTGGCGAGGTTTGTTTTGCATCAAATGAATTCATCTCCTTAACGGGATTCACCAAAAAAGAGATACTTAATACTCGAAAATTCATTATGGAGTTTATGGACAATGAGAGCATAGTGGAGTACTATGATATATTCCATGAGCACTTGGCTTTTGGATCAACTCAAAGCGATCTCTTCAATTCATCCACTGGCACTTCTGATGGTCAAGCCATTTTCAGTGAGTGCAATCTTTTACTCAAAAATGGTTGCTACCTCCGATGTGCCTGCATTTGGACTGTGAAGAGAGACGGTTTTAATATTCCAATGTTAATTATGGGTCAGTTTTTGCCAATTTTTGACATGGTTTGAAGCCAAATACATATGCATTTTATTTCACCTGAAAAGGTTTGTAACAATCTATAATTAATGAAAGGGTATATTTATTCTTACAATCAAAATCATTACCACAACTCTACCACAAAAACAAATAAGACTATAGGATTGAGATAATGTTATCCTGTAACGTTGCATCATCTCCGGCGTTTACCTGAACACGATGGGTGCCGACACTAGGGCGTCTTTGTTGAGGTTCGCTGTTTAGTCTGACAGTTTCATTCTGCTTTCTTTCTTCAGCAGATGCAATGTACACGGGCTTGGAAAATTCGGATTGTGCTTTGTTGTAGTCCCATGAGGTATGTATCAGCTTTGTATGTTCTTTTTTCTTCTCCGAATGAACTTTTTGCTTCAATTCTTTAATCTCCATCAAATCATTGAAATCTTCTTCATCACTAATTTCATCAAACTCATCTTCACTAGTTGGCTGGCCTTTTTCCTTCTTAACGGCTTCTGTGAGAACCGCTTTACCATTTTTTCCAATAGTTAAATCTAGCACAATACGCCTTTCGCTCCTGCGATTACGTTCATTTTCAGTTTTTTCCCACTTTCTGACATTTCTCTGTTGTTTTTTCAGCTGAAGAGCTCTCTCATAAGCCGATCCCCACATGACATCCTCGTTCATTGCAAAGTCACTGGCGTTGTCTATAATTTTAGTTCTTTCAGCGCTTGTGTCTTGAAAATGAAGTAATTTTTCGAGCCTGTTCTTTGCTTCTTTGAGTTGTTCATCTTCCTTTTCCTCAAAATCATCATTCAGTATCTGTTGTCGTTTAGTTTCACGCTCTTGCTCCCTATCTTTTTCTACTCGCTGCAACATCTTTTCTTGTTCCTGCCAGAGGTTAGTTCCAGCTCCCGATGTTATCTTGTACTTTCTGGTAGTCTTGGGCTTAGCAATAGTATCTTCAAGTCGTTTCAATTCAATCTGATCTTTCTCCATCTGAAGCAACTCCATGATTTTTGCCCGCTCATGCTGGGGTATCAGTTCAGTCCCACAAAAGCTACAATCATTCATGTGAAGTCCTTCTTTGATACAAATAATTTTACCGCAAGACAAACAGTTTGGTGCAGGCTCAAATAAGGGGTGACGGGTTCCCTGACAATTACACCTGTAGTATTCAATGTTTTCTGGCACATTTTTCACTTCTAGCATTTTCAAGACGTTGTCAATGTCCTTTAAAGAGTTCAGCCTCAAGGCCTTCTCATCCTTACTTTTACGGTTCTGGGGTTCGGGAGCAGGCGACTGTTCCTTCTCCTTAAAAGCCTGATCGCGGCTAGATGATGATGGTTTCAAAACCTGCGGTTTATTCTGGGAGCTTCCCGAACTCACACTTATTTTAGTTTTGATAGTCGGTTTCAAGACAGATTTAGCCTCAGTCTCTGACATTTTGGTGGGTTTATCTGCTAATTTCTCATTGAACTCGAATATGAAATGCACTGACATGTCATTCTGACCCAAAATCTCAAAGAACGACTGGGCGATACCCTCTGCATTGCCTTTATTTTCTGATATAGTTTGTTCGCACAATGCTTTCACTTGCTCATCATTCAATGGCAAGATCTTTGGCAGCTCTGCCACTGCATATGTTAAAGCATCCTCCTTTGTCATTTCACAGTCGTTTACCTCCAGAGTATTCAAAATTTAAACTCAGCAGAATCTACTGGCGTCATCATAGAGTATACCTATTACTTACCTCATTGTACCCAGAATTAAAGGTTTTTTAACTATAATACATGTTAAGGTCAGACTCAAAGAGAGGACAGAAAGGCATTTAAGTTTTCGGTTTGGTTATTCGTTAAAACACTGGACAAACTAATAATCTTATGAGTTCATCTGTTTTTGGTTTGATTGTGTTACTTTCGTACCTCTGTTGTAAGTAAGTACGGAATTCATTGTTAATGTCCAGTGATAGCAAGATATCCATACATATGATAACTAGAAACGCCTAAAATTTTGCGCTAGATTTTCAAAATTTTAGGTGATTAGATTATAGTGTCGATCGAATCTTGATCATACCTACACCTAACGATCACCTAACGATTATGATGGGTTACTTGTGCACTCACCATCGAGACCAAAACCCTAGATATGCTATGCTACAGTACGATTTAAATCCGGGTAATTATTTTACAAAAAGTATATAAAAACGAGTTTTTCAGCATCAAAATTTATTTCCTTCTACTCATCGACACTTATTGCTTAAACAATTTACATTCGCGGCTTATTTTATGTTAGTTTCTAAAAAAACCATCATCAGTAGTGGTTAGTACTATCTCAAGATAATATTAATACACATATACTCCATAGAAACCTACGGTTTCGGTTGCTTCTTCTCTTACGGAGTTTGGTATTCTTGCTGGTATGTCAGCTGTGGTTGTCCTCACGGATAACGACAGTGCAAACTGGCTGGGTATTGGGCTTCAGTTGATGCTGGGGAAGGACGACTGTTTCCAATCATTAACCCATAGCTGAGTGGTTTCTGACCAGCCCCAAACAAGCTGGTAACAGTTTCCACTTCGTTTCCGGTTTCTTAGATCAATGGGCCTCATCAGACAGCAGCCCTTCCAGGCTGTTGTATGATGTGGTTCTGACTACTATGAGGGAGTCTGGAGTTTCGGAGTACCGATTTAATTGGTGCTTCAGCTTCAGGTGATGCATGTGATCTAGAGAGCTTTGCGTAATGGCTGCTTGAGAGTTTGGATCTCCGCTGTGCCCTTCCTCATGGTTGAACATTTATTATCGTGTATATTCTCGTAGAGTAGAGTCGTATCGAGGAGTTCAGAGTTCCTCTGTCTGGACTTGTCTTGACTTCTTGTGTTCGTTGAACCTTTTGATGTTACAAATGCGATCGATCTATGTACAGTGGGGACCTGTGAGCCCTTGTTGGCACTGGTGCCAGGCGCACTCTGTATTCTCCATCACTCCTTGCTGCCAGGAGAGGCATCTTTGGGTGCTCCTTTATCGAAAGCCCCGTCAGAACCCGCACTAGGACCCGCGCCGGAATCCGTCTTGCCGGCCGTCTGGTCGCCCTGCAGCTCCTTTTCCCGCTGTGCAAGTTCATATTTCAAACGCTCGGCCGCACGGTAGATCTTGCTCTGCAGGTAAAAAGACCCGCCCTTCTCCTTGTCGTTGATGTCGAACAGATACTTGAACCGCTGCTCGATTTTGTCTAAGTTCATATCCTTTTCGTCCTCGATATTCAAAATCTTGGAGCTCTCGTCGAGCGTTATGCCGCCGTACTCGGCGCTGGCGCCTCGCGCCCGCGCCGCGTTCGACGACTGCTTCGCCGTCTGCGCCGCAACCTGCCTGTAAGCCTCTGCAAACGCACGCCCGAACACCTGTGCTCCGGTGAACACTACTTGTATGAACGCTCTGTGTGCCATTTAAAAACTGTCTGAAAACTGCGTCTTCTGGTGTCACAAGAGAAACAACTCTTAGATGCTTGAGCAGATTTACACACCTCACCTCCTACCAGATACATAACGGATGTCAATCTTTCATGATTCAACCATCTGTATCTATATGTAATGCTTCATCTGTATCGGTGAGGACTCATCGAAATTTTCCAGAACCCGATGCCGTGTTACCCGCACAGCGGCACGTGACCGATAATTATTCACATATTTTTTCTGATTTTCTCAAAATTTTTTATTTTTTCGAACTTTTTTATTTTTTTATTTTTTTATTTTATTTTTTTTCTTTTGTCATTGCCGGACCCTTTCAAAGGAAACTGAAACAGGGGACAAGTGGTATCACGTGACTGCTTTTTTCCTTTTCAGATCGGCTCTTTCGGACCACTCACTATAAGAGTTGTAAAAAAGAGAATGATGATGATATTAGGAGAAAGACCCGTTGAAGAGAAGTCATGATAAAAGTAAAGAAGGAATCCGAGTATTTGTGGAGGGTTAGCGGCTAAGAAGTTGAGTTTTGGGATAGAGAAAATACAAGTCTGAGGCTGAGAAAAAATTTAGCGGAGCCAGGCCAATAGAAGATAAGCGAGCGTGAAATTTCAATTTTTCCTGATTGGCGATTGAGCGAGATAAGAGGTATGAATATGTCCAGATCGGCTTCGCTGGAGCCATTACATGGCTCCAGCTCAGGGTCCGTGCCTCAGGTTACGATAGCTCCAAATTTGCAGCCGCGGAAGCCGGAGAAACCGACAGGGATCACGATCCGGACTTCACGGCATTGGGTGCTGCCCCCACGGCCGAAGCCAGGACGGAAGCCTAGTCCTGCTATGTCTATTAAACAGCAGATTGCGAACGTGAAGATAAAACAGGAAGTGCCTGGGAACGCCGCAGGACAGGTGACACGGCAGCCGGCGCAGGACGCGAAGAAGACGGAGTCTGCAGCTGGAGTGCAGCAGACCGTGGCGAAGAAGGGCGGTGTTCCGGTCAGGAAACAGCAGTCTGGCACAGCAGGAATCCCGCTAACAACGTGTAAAAACGGGAAACAGCAACCTGTCAGCAGACCGAAACAGATGGAGCAGAGTCTTGCCCCTCTACAGCCCAAGAAACCTGCGGCACCTAAACCACAGAAATCAGTAAAACCTGGACGAGCGACTTCCGGGGCACCAAAGAAGCAACTTCAGAGCCCTGTAATAGGTAGCAATTCTCCAACTGTCAATGCGGAACCAGACGTCAATACTGCAACCGGTATGGAACAACTCGACGTAATCATAGACACGCTGCAGCTACAGAGCTCGGATAATAAGAAAAAGCCTACTAGCAAGACTGCTTTAAAGAAGGAGATCAAACTATTGAAGATGGAAAACAACAAGCTCAAACAGGAGCTTACGGAGTTGGTGGGAAACTTACATGATTTGAAACGTCAGTTCCCCATTGCATCTGATGAACAGAAGACCATTAATCCAAGCACGACGACAATGAAACAGAAAATAATTCCGAAGACGGTTTCTAAAGCATACTATGACAACATTAACGTAAAACAAGAGCCATCCAAATATGGTGATAAATTGCATCGTAAAAGATCGATAATCGACTCTGACATGGACGCACAACAGGTGCAAGTCAAACAGGAACCTTCAGATGATACGGAAATATTCTTAAAGTTTGATGAAGACGATGAACCTAGTAAGGAAATGATGAAACAACTCAGCTCTTCCAAGATGATCCCGGCTACATCTTATGGATCACGTGCTAGTTTCACTGACGAAGATGATCTTTTGATGTCTTCTTCTACTCCAAGTTCCCTGTTCTCTACAGATCTGAGTCGTACGATTAGCAATCAGGTTTTATCGAATTCAACAACAATACCTAACACTAGTTCCAGTCCTAGTAGTAGCCACACCTCAAACAAGAGTCTTCCAAACTCCCAATATTCAGATACTATTGAGGCTATGAAATTTTTGGACGGCTATGAACAGATGGAGTTTTACTCGAAGTATAAGCTCTCAGCCAACCATGCCCAAGAACCATTGAAATCTATACACAAACTAAAATCAGATCATGTGCCTTCACACCAAGAAGAGCTAGACTGCATAAAAGAAGAGGAGTTCGCAACTGATTTACAGAATAATCCAAAATTAGGTAGTTCTGAACAAGATCAAAGCATGCTTTATTTCCTACAAAAGCATGCTTTGACAAAGAATCCAGGTTCGAAATTCGGCGATCTCCCTATTGATCTTGACGACTCTTTACCCTCTTCTCTACTTTCCAAGTTGGGACCGGATGATGATGATACTGCATTTTTAAACCTTGATCTAAATACCGTCGATCCAGATGACCCATTGAGCAATCATGATAATGACTCTGCTTTCGTAGCACCCACTCTCGAAGAGCTCATGGAAGAACAAGATGATAAAGACGCCAAGCTTCTGGGACCAGAGAATACGGAACAAGATATGGATCTCTTGAAGATGGATATTTTTCTGCACGATGATTCTTAAAAACATCCGTGCATATTTCGCTGTTTATTATCGGTTGCCCACATTCTGAACTCAATTATTCTTTGTCTTGTTCGGTTCACATGCTTTATTCATGGTTGCATACGTCGCGCCCTTTTTCAAACAATAATTGAATGCATGTTAACCGCTACAGCGATATGCTCAACAAACATGGTGTATGATTCTCACTCCTTGTACAAATTGATATTAGTGGAATCACTATCACTTGCCATGACTTCTTTTTAATGCCCCAACGACCCCGAATAACTGTTGACACTGCTAGTCACAGGTGTTATGATGACTTTAATTCTTCATCTCTTTTTATCTGAACGAAGTAGCATCAAATATGATGATATGAACCTCACATACTTACTCATTGTACAGTATCTTATTTGACTACTCTTATTTATAGGTGTATGTAAATGTTTTTTCCAGTTTTCTTTTAATGAATGAAGTACGATTTTAATCCGTAAAGCCATACGTCACATAAGCAGGACTAACTCTGTTTTCGTTGTCCTTGGTATTTCGATTCTGTTCTCTTCGCTGAGATATCTTGGAATGATTATAGGTCCCTTGATCCTTTTGATATTTTTAAGCCGTAGCTCGGTGATTGGACGAAGTAGTTCAAGAACTTGAGAATAAAGTAAATACCAGACATTGAGTTCTTCGGGTTCTTTTGCAGGTTTCAAAATACAATTTTGATTAATCCAGGTTTCCTTGACCTGCCTTACAATCTCATTTATCTTCCACCACAAGATGTATTTGCAGTCTTTTATAATCAATGACTTGCAACGAGGTGGAAATACTATGTGATTGAGATCTATAAGTTCACAACCAGTTATGTAAAGTTTTTGGAGGTTTTCCCATCTTTCAAGGTTGACCAAATCTTTGTATCCAAAGTCTCGTATAGATAACAGCTCGATAGTCGTTATGTTTTGTCGTACGTTGTATACGATAGTTTTACCAGGACTTTCCCGAACTCCCTTGGTATTTATCAAGTTGTTAAACATATGTTGGGACTCTATCTTGAGTGTTCTGAGACTGCCGAAGTTTTCCATATATGAGATTATACTTCGGACATTAGGATGATTCATATCCCAGCAATTGATAAAGCTTATAAATGTGACTGTATCAAAAAGCCATTGGTGCTGAAGTTTCTTGCATAAGGTGGCACTGTCATTCGCGTCACTAACATTTACCCCAACTTCAAGATCCTGCTTTGTTATACCTAAAGCATTGCAATATCCGTCTACAGAAAAAGCAACCTGCAGAAACTGTTCGTCCAGTGTAAATATACCAATTTGGAGCTCATTATCTGCTAAGATCCATTCGGCCAAAAACCACTCGTTCTCGTATGCTCTATCTACTATAAGTCTGTCATTCAATATGTCGTCCTGTCGAATTAGATCAAACATAGAGCACCAATTTGATACAAAATTTGGAATGTATTCATACATCGAAATAAACCTCGCATATTTACTTTCAATATTCTTGTCATAGTATTCCACTTTAGCATATTGTTTAGGTCTTTCTGTGAAGATATCCTGTTTGGATGGAGGTCTTACAGTTTGAATCTCATCCCCCAGAAAGAAGTACACATGATGTCGGATATCAATTGGCAAGTTCAGAAACAGTTCTGTATCAAACATGTGCCCTGACAAGTCAGCTTATTCCAGCTTCCTGACCATTCGTTGCTCTGTAAAACGTTATCGTGCTTTTAGCACAAGTATTGTTTAATTTTGATATAACGCGTAAGCTTTGATTCCAGACAGATCTATACATACTACAATCAAAGAAGAAAACTGTTAGCGACATTTGATCGACTAAGTGATGAAGCACCAGATCAGCAATAGGTATTAATATGGATACACTCAAGATTGAGATAAAAACATGGGAAAGGAACTTCGAGAAATACTATGGAAGATTACCTGAGAAGGAAGATATCAAGAAGGACAAAGAGATTAAGCGGAAATACAAACAGTATGCTCAGCTGAAAAAGGTTTCAGTAGCGGTAGCCAACGAGCCGATGGATATTCAGAAAACGCCTGTCAAAAGAGAATTGAATAATGCAAAAGTGGAGTTTGGACCGACTCCACAAATGAATGGGAAACTGGTCAGTATCTTTGAGATGAGATTTTCTGCTGTGAAGACCGCACAAGAACCGGATCTTGTGAAATCCCCAACAAATATCAAGGAACCAGTCGTACGGAAGTTGAACTTTGCCATCACGCCCAATTCCTCCCCTATGAAACAACAGGCAACCAATCTATCGTCTCCGGAGCCAATTTCAAGACCAAAATATGGACCGAATTCACCAATGTACTTGGCAGATATAGGTCTTCAACTGTCAGAAACGCCTAGTAGAATGCTCAAGTCTTTTGATGCAAATAGCTCGCCATTTAGCCCATCCCCATTGATCAAACGACCAGCGAAAAGCTTGTCACAACTGGCCAAAGAGCATGAGATAATAAAGACGGAGTTCGAATCTAATGCAGAAGAGTTCACTGAATTTACCGCTATCAGGACTTTGACAAAGAAGCTTCAAGAGCAAGAGCATTTGGAGAGCATTGAAGAGGCAGACGAAACCAATTCCAGTTCTAGCCATGCAGAGTTTACACAGGCGCGTAAAGCAAAAACTATTAAAAAGAGAACAAGAGCTAAGCTGAGACCTGCGGCATTACAGGAAACTCCTAGCAACATTGCTCAGAAAAACGTCCATGAACAATTAGCCAAGTTGAAGCAAAGAGAACTAGACAAAATGCTTGGAAAGGAAGTCGAGGAAAGCGAGTCGGACTCGGAACGTAAAATGCCAGCACCAATACAAAAGAAACCGAGAAAGAGCAAGTATAACCTTGTGAGTAACAACTTCAAACGATTGAACCTGCCAACAAAAGCTGGACGTAATAGAGCCAGTAAATGGAGATCTAGAAGATAATTTCCGTGTTGTAACATTTTTCTGTGTACTATGACAAAATATTCATTGTAAATATTGTCCTCTGGTAGTAATTACGTAATTGATATTATCTTAGTATTGACGTTACTACTTGTTCCTCGGCTGCATACGGTACGCAATTAGTTTGTCAACAGTTGAAGCATTCCTTCTATCTTTTGGGCTTCCTTGGCCTTGTAAATTTCCCCCCGCACACGTTTCTTTAAAGCGATCACCATCTCCTCTAAAACTGGTGACTTCTCTAATGCACTTCCATAAAGCTCTATGACGACTGCGATCCAATCTGCAACAATTGGTGCACTTCTAACGTCTTCTATACCTTTGAGACACCAATTTAACAAGGGTTCAAGGGAGCTTTCATCTCTTCCGTATAGCGCAACCTTGATTTTACCTCTTTTTCTAAGTTCTTGCAATACGGTAAGTGTCAGTTCTTTTGCCATACCTGGGATGAATGCAGAGTCCAAAGCGTCTGACCACTTGAACTGATTGATATGTTTCTCGAATTGACGGAGTTTACGCTGTGTAGTAGGTTTATCGTTGTGTACAATATGCTCTTGATCTCCTCTGTACTCGGAACCTCTCATCATTCTTTGGAAGTTGTTGGACTTCTTAGAGTTCTCTTGCTGTTGCAAAGGCAAGTCTTCTAAAGAAGTCACATCAGCTAGGTTGATCTTGTTTGACTTCTTCTTTGTTTTAATAGCAAGAATACCTGATGATAAACCGGCGACAAAATGTCTATTTCCTTGGGCATCACCTGGAGACACAGCACAACTTAGCACAGCGTTACTGAATTTCCATCCGAATTTGAACTGGAAATTTTCCAGCGGACTAAATATTTTGACGTGACCATCCAGAGAGGATGCCATTAAGACGGAGTTCATTGGAGACTCGTCCATCATATTTGTGTAGTTCAGACAGGTAACCGTCTTGGCGAAGTTCTTACGTTCACATATCACTCTATCGCTTGTCAAGTCCCATACTTTGAATCCATTACCACCACAAGAGGCCAGCTGTGTTGGCGACAGAGCAGTGATATCTTCTACAGGCACCCCGTGCTCCAGTTTAGTGGTGGGTTTGTCAGTGTTAGCTCTGATATCGTAAAGTCTTACTGTGCCATCGTAAGAGCCTGTTACCACCATATGCGGCGCATTGGGCACAAAGCACACCGATCTGACGTAGTCTGAAGCGCCTGACAGTTGTGTTGTGGGCTCATATGCATGTGAAATGTCCCAGAGTCTCACTACTCGGTCGTCATTCGCCGTTACAAGCGTCTTGTTGTCCTGATCATGAAATTTGGTCACGTGAGTTGGATGAGACGATGCCTTGATGGAGAGCAGCAAAGTGCGCGGATTATAACTATCATATACGGACACAAGCCCTGTTGCGTCACCAGCAACCAGTAGCTTACCATCCTGACGGAAAGTCGCCGAATGCACAACGTCTTTAAACCTTGAAAACGTCTTGATCACTTGCCGAGTTCTGGAAGAGAAGATTTGCACTCTCGTAGACGATGTAACTGCAAAATCGTGCGGGTGCTGAGGATTGAACGCAATGTGTGTCACAGCATTGTGCTCCTTAACAAGCTGTGTAGAAGAATATGACCGCCAGTACCGTTGCTCAGGTGTGGTTTGCTTGGGCAACACAGGAGCCTTCACTGGAATAACTCTTGGTCTCACAGAAGACATTTTCCCTCCAATATACCACACACAACGCCCTAAAATTCACCAAAAATAGTCAGTTGGCTTTCTATTACAACACGCACAATTTTAGCAAACGTTGGAACCTCCAATAAAGCCTTCTCTCCCTCTTAACATAGTGTGCGATGAGCTAGATAACTGTTCTAAATATTTTTTTTCACTGCAAAATGGCTTTTCTTTTTAGGCGATGAGCTTCAAAAATGAAAAATTCAAGATTTGTACGCTAAAACAAAGAAGTCATTAAACTTCAAATCAACTTAAACATGTCCACAACTTTTTACGGGGGGGTATTTCGACCGAATTGAGAGATTTATATTCTTGGCTTTTAGAAGAAATAAATATTAAAACAATAATTAGGTTTTAAAGTCCTCCAATTGCGTTTTATTTGACCGGTGGGATATTTCATAATTTATATCATAATTAAGGTTTCCTTCGAAGAAATTCAAGCTTTACCTTACCGAATCGTAGAATAGGGGTCTCTTAAAGCAAATCTAACCGGTTGTGGAACAGATTACGAAAGCTGGAAGTATAAAGAAGTGTTAAAAAGATAGGCAATATGGGATCTATTCAGTTGGAAAAATGTTATGCTCCAGCTCCAACCACCAAGAGGAATTTCACTACCCATCTGTCGTATGATTCCAAAACAAACAGTCTAGGGTACGGTAGCGGGAGATCAGCGATCTTGCGATCTCTAGACGGAGAACATGTGGTTCAATTCACTGGCCATGGGACCAGTAATGTGACCGTGGTGCGTTTTTCACCTATTCAAGGGTCGCAGTATGTTGCGTCAGGTGACGAATCCGGCAGGGTCATTGTGTGGTCGTGGAATAAGGACCCAGACACTGGTGAGATTGAGACACAGGTGAAATCAGAGTTTCAGGTCTTAGCAGGAGCTGTGGCGGACATCTCATGGGACTTTGAGGGCAAGCGTTTGGCCGTAGTCGGGGATGGCCGGGACAGATTTGGCGCCTTCATCTCGTGGGACTCTGGTAATTCGCTCGGTGAGGTCTCAGGTCACTCGCAGCGGGTTAATGCGATTCATTTCAAGCAGAGCAGGCCAATGAGAGCCTTCTCTGTGAGTGATGATGGCTCTGTGGTGTTTTACCAGGGCCCTCCATTTAAGTTCGCAAAAAGCGACCGGACACATCACGGACAAGGCAAATTCATCAAAGACATTAGATTCTCTCCAGGAAATGGTCAGTATGCCGTTTCTGTGGGAAGTGACAGAAAAATTTGTTGCTTTGATGGTAAAACCGGTGAGTTTATCAAATATATTGAGTCACCAAAAGCCCCTATAAATGGTGGTTTATTTGCTGTAGCCTGGTTAGATGACGGAGAATCATCGTCTAGAATGGTCACTGTCGGTGCTGATAGCACGGCAAGTCTGTGGGATGTTTCCATTTCTGATCCATTCTTACAATCATGGAAACTCGGCGACACTTTGTCTACCCATATCGTTGGTGTCGCTGTCACGAAAGATAACGAAATTGCTGCTTTAACGTTGGACGGTACTATCAGTATTCTTTCGTTAAATGATAAACTGCTTAAGTTTATACACGGCCATAATAAAGCGATCACTGCGGTCCGTGTCAATCCACTAGTATCTGGCTCGTACGATGGTAGAATAATGACGTGGGACTCTGAGAATGATGGTGCAGGTCCACGCCGCCATGATATCCATGAAAGTCTGGTTTTGGCCATTGATAACTCAGATAACGAAGTATCTAGTGTTTCATGGGACAAAACGTTGAAGAACTTTATCAATGACGGGCAATCTGCAGAGACAAAACACCACTTTTCTGAACAGCCCAAATGTGCCGTGTTCTCAGACACTACTCTGGCTGTTGTGACTATCGGTAATAACCTTCTTATAATCGATAACAAAAGCGGACTTTTATCCAAATCTGTGAAGTTTGAAACTCCCGTGGCAGCAATCGCGTTGGGCACCGAATCTCTAGCCGTCGCATTTGAGACAACAAACGAGATTAAGATATACAGGATCACAGATCTCTCGGAAGAGTTCACTTTGCCAACACCATTGAGAGCTACGGCCTCCGCCTTATCTATCTCTCCATGTCAAAAGTACCTAGCAGCAGGTGACGTGTCGGGCAAGATCATCCTGTATGATCTGGAATCCAGAAGTGTGAAAACATCTAGATGGTCTTTCCACACCGGAAGAATAACATCTATTGACTGGAAACCTGTTGCAGATGAAGATGAAGAATATCATGTGGTCACGTCGTCACTTGATACTAATGTCTTCATATACTCGGTAGAGCGGCCAATGAAAGTGATCAAAAGACTGAACGCTCACAAAGACGGTGTTAACGGTGCAGCATGGGAGTCTGACTCCACAATTGTCACCGCAGGTGCTGATGGTTGCATCAAAAGATGGCAGGTCACTTTCATTTAAAAGTATTAGTTACATTTATAGGGACTAACCTTAAGGTAGCCAATTTGTACTAAGGAATCAGTTAACATTATATTCTGAGTCCGACGATATACATCAACTGGATATGTTACTACACTGGTGGTCTACCATCCTGTCTACCGGTTATTCCTATTTTATCATTATGTACGTTTTGATCTTTTGTTCCTAGGTAAAGAGCGAAGTAGTCTAAACAGTTGAAGAGCACTCAGCAATACACACACTTAAAAGGCATGAAAGTGTATTTATTACAAGGTTGGGACTGGGTTCTGAAGGTTAGTAGTGATCTCTAAGTCTTCAAGCAATATCAATTATCAACCTAATGCCTCCTACTGGTGCAAGAAGGGGCAGAAAGCCAGGTAGACCTTCACGAACCTCTGTCAATGAAGAAGGATACAGTGCTGATAATAACGACCTAGACGTTGGAGACAATGAGAAGGACGAAGATTACCGGGGACTTGGCAATGACGATGAGTATGAAGATGATGAGGATGGAGATCTTGATTTTGAGGAAGAAAATACGCGTGTGAGACGCAAAGCGCAATCAGTCACACCAGGGCCAGTTTACTCTGGCAGAGGCAGACCGCCAAAACGGAAAAGGGAGGTCAAGGAAGTCAAAGAAAAGGAATTTCTGAAGCGTGAGGAAGAGCTTACTGACCCCAAGAGACAAAAACTACCGTATCCTGTGGATGAAAAGGGCTCTCCGTACCCTATAGTCAACGATGAGTATGCACTACCCGAGGATCCAGAGGGAGAAACCAAGATCACACGAAATGGTGATCTTTTGGAGAATAGGCGGTTTGCAGTACGGTCTTTCACTGTGCTTTCTAGAGGCGATATCAAGTACATGCTTGCGACAGATGCAGCCCGCGCCGTGGGGTTCAGAGATTCCTACCCTTTCTTTCAGGACCATCCCAATTTGTACAAGCTGATCATCTCACAATCGGAACGAGATGACCTGATAGCTAGGGGTGTGCTGGCAAGCTCATACCGTAATCAGATTGTTGCGCTTGTCACGGCGAGAAGTGTGTTTAGAGAATTTGGCGCCAAAATTATTGTTGATGGTAAAAACATCACCGACGACTATTACGCGACCAAACTTCGCAGTGAGGGCAAGGTTAAAGAAGGGTCGTCAGTAAAGGAATCTGCCACTCAACTAACGCCAGCTCCTGCTCCAGTATACAGGAATGTTCATGGAATAGATCTACCTCCCGTGTTTTCTGTGAACCCTTCCAGAAACGCTGTTGAGTTCTTCGACAAGCGAAACCACAACATCCCATCTACAAGCAATATATCATCCACTAACTGGCTCTATCAGCATGCGGCAGCTTGTAGCAGGTTCAACAGCGATCTGTTCTACGACAGAGAGCGCATTTTGCTCATCGAAAATTTGGGACTCAGAGACACTTACACCAATGTACTTCATATTCCGCAGTCAACCCAGCCCACCAAAGTGATAGCAGTTAAAAAAATTAAAGGAAACACAAATCAAGTGATGTACGAAACAAGGATAAAGTCTCTGGACGTTGGAAGACCTTGTACGGGGCTTGCTGACGTTCCAACTTCAATGTATGAAGATATCCTAGATCAAAAAACCATTGCAGCTATCGAAGAACAAAAACTGTTTGAAAAAAGTCTATAGCTCAATATCTAACCACGAACTGTATATGCAGTCAGATCCAACAGACATGCGCTAGATTTTGATTGCTGGCAATGGTTCGCTTCTTGACATTACTTGGCCAAGTTACTCTATATCCGGGTAATTTATTATTTTCATGTACTGAGATATTTTAAGGCCGTTAGATTCCCTATAACTTTGAGAACATCATGAAGGTGTCGCATAGATGTAGCGTAACTTGCCTATTCTTCAAGTTGTATTATTGATCAGATAGAGATACAAGCAGTACCAGTGGTATTAGCACTTTTGTGGGAAACATACTCGACCAAAAGTTTTCATTGGTGTGTTTCTGCAGAGTTTTGCCACTTCAAGCAGCGCAAATATGATTGGCTTGATCAAAACGATACCTCGCCAGAGTCTGCGCAGTGCAGTACTGGCTACTAAAGTATCATATGCCGCTAGGAGGGTGTCCCTTAATAATGGGAGCCACCTTACGGTCAGACTTGGAAGGACCAGTGAGTCAGGAGGTCCAGCTTTAGTTCGCGCCTTTCATTGCAGTGCAACCTGCAGGCTGGACAAGAGATTCCCCAGTGAACCCAGCGATGAAGACGTAGAGCAAGTCAGGAAAGAAGTCAACATGTATATTGCTGATCTGAATAACGATAAGAACATGAATATGGAGGATAGAAAGAGGAAAATTGAAGAACAATTGGAAAGACTTGAACAAGCTGTGAAAAGACAACAACAAAGAGGCGAATCTGCTGAGAAATCAGATGATCCCGAGGACGATCCATTCCATCACAACCGGAAGCATTTCAATAACCGAAACGATAAGGAGAAGGAGTCGATCAAGAATGAAAATGAGAAATTTGGAGCTGACAATGACAAGAATTCTTCAAAGAACAACATGAATTTCACTCCAAATGACAACAATATGATGACGCTTAACATAAATCTGTTCAAGGTTGGGTTAACACTGGCGATTTTGTCCTACTTATTGCACAGACTCAACACTATGGAAGAACAAAGAGAGCTTACATGGCAAGAGTTCCGCAACAATTTGTTGTCCAAGGGATATGTCTCAAAATTGATTGTTATTAACAACAACCTAGTTAAGGTTATCTTGAACGACAATGGTAAGAATCAACCTGAAAATATGGGTCATGACTTTTACTTCTTCACTATCGGATCCGTCGAATCGTTCGAGCGTAAGTTGAAAGCTGCTCAGGACGATATGAACATCGCAGAAGACTTCAGAATTCCTGTACTCTACGTTAGAGAAGGAAACTGGGGTAAACTGCTTTTCCAGATTTTCCCAACGATTCTTTTGATTGCAGGTTTGATTTGGATTACTACCAAGAGTGCAGGTGGTGCTGGTGGTGGACCCGGTGGTCTCTTCAATGTTCGTAAGTCTAAAGCCAGAAAGTTCAACAAGGATACTGATGTGAAGGTGAACTTTAAGGATGTTGCTGGCTGTGATGAAGCTAAGGAAGAAATTATGGAATTTGTCAGTTTCTTGAAAGAGCCATCCAGGTATGAAAGAATGGGTGCGAAGATCCCAAGAGGTGCTATTTTGTCTGGTCCTCCGGGCACAGGTAAAACCTTGCTAGCTAAAGCTACCGCCGGAGAAGCAGGTGTTCCTTTCTATTCAGTTTCCGGTTCAGAATTCGTTGAAATGTTTGTCGGTGTTGGCGCTTCTAGAGTACGTGATTTGTTCAAGACTGCAAGAGAGAATGCGCCAGCAATCATCTTTGTTGATGAAATCGACGCCATTGGTAAGGCTAGACAAAAGGGTAACTTTTCAGGGGCGAATGACGAAAGGGAGAACACTTTGAATCAACTTTTAGTTGAAATGGATGGTTTCACTACTGCCGATCACGTTGTCATTTTAGCCGGTACAAACAGGCCAGATGTGCTGGATCAGGCATTGATGAGACCAGGTAGATTTGACAGACATATCAACATTGACAGACCTGAACTACAAGGTCGTAAAGAAATTTTCAAGGTTCACTTGAAGAAGATCACCCTAGCAGGTGACCTTGAAGACTTGCAGAACAGATTAGCGGTTTTGACCCCAGGTTTCTCTGGCGCTGATATTGCGAACGTTTGTAATGAGGCCGCACTAATTGCTGCTAGACATGATTGTGATGCGGTTAAGTTGGAGCATTTCGAACAGGCTATTGAAAGGGTTATTGGAGGTGTCGAAAGAAAATCTAAACTGCTGTCCCCACAAGAGAAAAAAATTGTTGCGTATCATGAAGCTGGTCACGCTGTTTGTGGTTGGTACTTAGAATATGCTGATCCACTGTTGAAGGTCAGTATTATTCCAAGAGGCCAAGGTGCTTTGGGTTACGCTCAATATCTACCAGGTGACATGTACTTACTTTCTGAGCAGCAGTTGAAAGACCGTATGACCATGGCTTTAGGAGGTCGTGTTTCTGAAGAGCTCCATTTCCCAAGCGTTACTTCTGGTGCCAGCGATGATTTCAAAAAGGTCACTCGTATGGCCACGGCAATGGTCACAGAACTTGGAATGAGTGACAAGATTGGTTGGATTAACTTCGCCAAAAAGAGCGAAAACGACCTAACAAAACCATTTTCTGAAGAAACAGGTGCTATTGTTGACTCTGAAGTACATCGTATTGTTCAGGAGTGTCATGAGCGGTGTACCAAGCTACTGAAAGAAAAAGCTGAAGATGTAGAGAAGATTGCGCAGCTTCTGCTGAAAAAGGAAGTACTAACAAGAGAGGATATGATCAGTCTATTGGGTAAACGGCCTTTCCCAGAACGTAATGATGCGTTCGACAAGTACTTGAATGAGGTAGAAACAAAGAAGATCAAGAGTCAAGAGGATGCGCATGGAAGAAACAATGCAAATGGCTCTGGCAAGGATGAAGGCTCTAAAATGGATCCAAAGAAAGATGAAAAAAAGAACTCGGAAAAGGATTCAGAGCTTGATGACCCTAACGTTCTTTGACTCACTATAGAATATGTGCCAATATTGCTGTATCATCTCAAATTCCTTCCCTCAAGTTCAATTCTTGTTTATATTTGCACATGCATTTTATTATGCAATAATATACTATTTGTATAACCACTATACTTGTAAATAGGCGGTCAATGATTAATAATTCGTGTCACTTTTAGATATGGATGATTGTCATCATAACGTTTCTAAGCTGTCTATAGATTTGTCTTTGTAGATCCTGACGATTTTCTAGAAGTTCTCGGGTAGTATTGACTCCAGAGAATCTTCGTGAGGGTTAAAATGTCTCAGAGTATCCCAGTTTACTCCAAGCTTTTCGCATTCCACGATGCAGTCATCGCTGATAAATGGGGCGTACTGATATCCCATGAAGCACATGATAAGCATGTTGATCATGTCCTGTGAGACAATCTTCTTGAGGTAAAACAACCGAATAGCAAAGCACATCGCCTTACAGGCCACAGGAATAGGGACTCCTGCGTAACCTGTGCATAGCCCTGGAATCACTAACTGCTCTGTTTCCTTGGGCGTATAGTGTAGTGCATTCCACGTGACATCGAATACAATCCTGTACCCAGAATGCACAGGATCTCGCCGGTCGTAATCAGGAACCACGGGCGTCACCACTGTGGGAATGTGGAGCAGGTATTGAAATCCATTTCTAGAAAACTGGTCCAGCGGAATCACCGTGCAGTTGGTTACTGGCACATACGAGTGCATCAGCTTGTACCTGACGTAGCGCTCAAACAAAGGTCCACCAAAGTATTGTTGAATCGCCAGATCAAATCCTCCGCCCAAAAACCCAAACGAATTGCCTGGTGATACTACAGACCGCACGGTCCCATTAGTGTCAAAGGATTCCAAGGAACCATGGTGCAGTGACACTTCTCCAGACCGCACCAGATTCCCTAAACCCTTGGTCCACTGATTGATAACTCTAGCATTGATGTCGATCAATAAAACTTTCATCTGACTGCCGACTGCTAAGGCTATTGTTGATACGATGACTCAATCAAAGTATTTTCAGTCATCAGTGCTGTCTCATTAACGCTCAATCGTCCTGCGGTAGACTACATTTCCTTATCTCTTTCAACTCATCGCTCCAGCTTAGGCCATTTTCCATTTTTCACCACTGACAACGCATCGCATCATTGGTACAGAACTCTCCAACTTTCTGGTGCTGTCGGTAGCGCTTTGAATAGCGCTTCAAGCAGCGTAAGACAGGATAGACTCGACGATATAAGACACGAGTAGCTGGTAGTTTGATGCGAAGGGAAACTGAGCTTTTTCGGGCCGTAAAATTTGGAATAAAAACCGATTTGCAACATATACGTCATCGGGCATCTGTCATGAGAATTACAGCGATGAGAGGCATGTCAGCTCTAGGAAGAGTGACCAGGGCTCCACCAGACAAGATATTGGGGTTGACTGAAAAGTTCAACACAGATGGACATCCCCACAAGATAAATCTTACCGTGGGGATCTACAAGGACAATAATGGTCGAGTAACCACGTTTCCCAGCGTTGCGGCAGCACAGTCGTTGCTAGACACAAGTCTTGAGCTCAACAATGATTTATCCTATTTACCCATTACGGGTTCACAAGACTACCAGGAAAATGTGCTGTCGTTTCTGTACCGAGAGTCCAGCGATGGCCTGCGGTTTTTGGACGAGAATCGGATCACTTTTGTTCAGACACTGAGTGGTACAGGGGCTCTAGCTGTAGCATCCAAGCTACTTTCGACCTTCGTATCAAACACGGTGTGGATTCCAAGGCCCTCCTGGGCGAACCATGCAAATGTGTTCCAATGCAACGGCTTCGACCAGATTAAGTACTATACCTACTACGAAAACGGTCAGCTTATGGTCGACAAATGGCTGCAGGAGTTACAACAGAACCACCACACAATCGACCAGAATTGGCCACCTTGCATAGTGCTGCATGCCTGCTGCCACAACCCAACTGGTGTGGACCCGACATTGGACCAGTGGCAGCAGATTTTGCCGGTGATACATGAATTGGGATTCATTCCTATCATTGACATGGCATACCAGGGAATGGAGTCTGGAGATTTGATAAAAGACGCTTATCTTCTACGAATGTGTCTTGAATACGAGTGGGCCAATGGCCTGTTTGTCTGTCAGTCCTTTGCTAAAAACATGGGGCTATATGGTGAGCGTGTTGGGTCCCTGAGCGTTGTAGTACCGCCGCAGCCAAACGACTTGAAGCTGACCATTGATTCTCAACTGAAGAAAATCGTGCGAGGTATTTACTCTTCTCCGCCTGGTTACGGATCACGCGTCGCAAATCTCGTGCTCTCGAACCCCGGCTTAAAGCAGCAGTGGCAGTTGGACGTGAAGCAAATGGCCGAACGGCTTTGGAGAGTCCGTACCGAGATGAATGAGCGTCTGGCGTGGCCAAACCTCGTGGATTCTACCACTCAGCATGGAATGTTCTATTACACAGGGCTTTCTCTGTCCCAGGTCCAACTTTTGCAGGACAAGTACGCCATATATCTGACCGAGGATGGTAGAATGTCGCTGTCCGGTGTCAACGATAGTAACATAGATTACTTGTGCCAATCGCTGCTGCAAGTTGTGGAATGAATCCTCTATTTATTGAACAGTTCATCTAAGTAAATATAGATAATATCGACCTATCATTGACGTGTTAGCGGTCCTGTTTTCCTTCTGTCTTGTAGCATGCAGGCTAGATTCCGTACTGCTAGGTCTAATCACGTGATAGCCATTACCCGGATTTGGTGATTTTTCATAAAATTCAGGTAAACCGTCAACAAAGCCAGGTCAAGCCTTCAAGATAGGATGGACATCATTACAGTTGCGATTTTATAACGGGAATTAAAGGGTGTTACAGTAGGAAATTTCGAAGGCCAAATAAACTAGTTAGTGAGGTAATTGATCTAATTAGTGGTCTGTGTGTCGTTTGTAACCTTTCAGGCATCATTATGGTGAGCTTTTCTCGTTTGAATACAAACCTCGTGCAATTTCAACCACCGAATTATGCTGTAAATGAGCAGCATTTATACATTGACGAGCAATTGAGCCAGACGATTTTCAGTCTAGAAAGTGTGGACTACAATAAATGTTTACAATGTAAGAGTTCTAAGGAACAGGTGTCTTATCAGTGGTGCAATGGGTTCTCGGTGCTCGGGATCTACTCGATGAAGGGGACTACTGGCAGAAAAGTCACGTATGTGCACTTACCCAGACCGCTTCTGAATGGCCAGTTCACAGCTGCGGTGTATGAGTCTGAACAGAACACGCCAAGCTTGTGTTTTGACTTAATTTTGAAAGATGGGCTCTTCGTTAGTGTGACGCTACCTTTGCAGTACGTTTTGTCCAGCACTGAACAGCGCGTAAAGAACTGGTACAAGGTTTTGAATCCGTATGATTTCTCGGTACGTCCAGCCCAATTTCTTTTCCATGTCAATAATGACTTTTCAGTGGTGTTTTTGAAAGATGGCGGCCTTTTGGGGCTTAACAAAGTGTCCTTAGAAGTGCCCGATGATTTCGATTTACAGCCCGTATTATTCAACGATAGCTCATACTTCCAGAGTTTCACTCGTATTTTTTCAAGCCACGATAATCGAAACTCCGCTGTAGTAACGGCCTCGCTGCTCAGTGATGACCTACTCGTCACATTGACAAACGATGCAAGTATAAAAATATGGGATTTACACACATATCAGTTACGGACCCAATTTAGCCTGACCGGAAAGAGTAAACAGGCTAACTACGGCATGATCGGAAATTATATGGCTATTTGTGGCTCTTTGTTGTTCGTTTATATACCCATTGGCAACGGACAACTGCAGGTTATTGACATACAATGTTCAGAGGACACCAAAGTCACTTTCTCCGTTTTGAACGATAACATACCACTAACTTTGTCTTCATACTCAATTTGGTCATTATTGGATTTACAATGCCTCAATTCGCATTTACTAGACAACTCCCCTTTAAGCTTGGCCCTTTTATGGAAAAGCAACACGGTTACAAAGGTTCAAATACTCTCATTCGAAGAGTCGTTCGTCAATTACAAATGGATCGACTGTAATAATACCTTTTTATCGGATCTAATGGGGGATGATGATTTAATTACAAATGGAAACATGGAGAAATCATTGCTAAATCTCAAATCACATTATTCTGTTTCTACTTACAATGAAGGACAAGCTATACTACAGAAAAATAATGTTCTTGTGCAATTATCCGATCCACAAAATCAAGAATACCTATACAATTTCGAATCACTGCTAAAAGAGCTCCACAAACAACATCATGAACCCTCCACTCTAACAGTTTTAAATGGTGAAATCATCATAGTCAACAGTTTGCATATGAATCATCATTCTACGTATAAGATGAACTCTTCTATCGAAAGCATATTTTTTAACATACACGAAAACAAGGAAGCACATACACAAATGGAGAAATTTTTTCAAATATTGCATGGATTCTCTTCAACGATACCTTCACATCTGATAATGAACATTTCTGAGAAATACCTGGATCTAGCCAATCGAACATTTGATGAAACAATGGCCTTGAAAGATAGAATCACTTCGGTCTTTGAGGTTTGTTTGAAGAATGGATTCCAGTCGGTAAATTTATCAAAACTTTTGGAAGACCTAAATTCTATCGATGTGATAAATGTGCTGAATGAGTTTCTGTCGTTCAATTTTGACAGTTTGCCGAATAATCTGATAGATCTCCTAGCAACTGACTTTCTGTCGACAACAATAGTTTCTGAGTCTTTGAAACAAGTTCTTGTTATTCTGGATAAATTCATCATTGATATTTTACTGGTTTTCACTATTGTTGACATGGACTACACTGTTTTTGAACAAAAGATTCTTCTTTTAATTAAGCTTCATTTCAATTTCTCATTGTGGCTACAGATTCATCAGATTGATAGTGACTTGGCGGTGTTTGAGCTTTTCAAAGAAACTTCAAAATATGGGCACGGGATGCAGGTACTAAGTAACAATGATATTAACAAATACACCTGTGTTTTGGTGGGTCATTTGCGGACTTCCCCTTCCATCAAGACCTCAGTTCTCTCCAAGGCATTCACTAAGTTCATACTCATCGGAAAGAACCAGAACTTGGCTCACTTGTTTTTAAATTTGGTCATCAAACCTTACCACTGCCCAGGACAATTGTTGGATGAGTTTTTGTACGCATTGTCTCTCCTTGACTGCGAACAATATGATGCTTCGTTGAAGATATTTTTAGCAAATGATTTTGTCGAAAAGCTGTCCCTCCCCGAGTTTCTACAAGTAAAGCCTTCGCATGCTTGGTTCAAGCTGATATCATCCGTACAGAATAATGACAAGGCGGGGTTTTTCTATGAGCTCTCGATTTTATACTCGACAGCGTCCTCATATGCGAACTCCTTGCAAACAATCAAGAAATCAATTGCCTTAGACGGTACAAGGAAGGAGCAGTTAGTCCAATACTTAGACACGTTAATCATTTTCGGAGACTACAAAGAAGTTTTGGATGTCCTACGTTTGGAACAAAAGGTGTTGGAATCTGATCTAAGGAGAAAGTATTACAGCAAATTGTTAACAGATCTAAAATCATCAGATTCTTTCATTTCGACTCTATTCCAACAATGTTACCAGGTAAATGTGATTGAAGGGTCAGTTCTGCTCTCGGTTGAGGACTATAAGATTATTGCATCAATTTTATGCTCCTTAGTCAATTTAGAAAACTGGAAAACGCTAAAGGTATTGTTTTCTTACAGAATGCTGAACCAACATGAAAGAAAAGCTTGTGAAGGCTTGTATGATTACATTGAATTTGGAACTGACGAAGAAACCAAGAAAAAGTGTTTATTATTAATATCAAACGTGTTAAAGACGTTCGTTGACGTCAAGGACCAGTGGTTTATAAGCACATCTGGTCGTATCATAAAACTTCATGATCTTAACAATAGATTGCCTAAATAAATATACAAAAATATTGTAAAAGACCCTCTGTTTAGATTTCAGCCTCTATTCATAGTATTACCACTGCCTTTAGGATTAGCCTCGGTAAATTCGTCCCAAGCCCTGGCCTTATAAGTGGCAGCATCCGCTGCTTCTTCATCATCCTCATCAATCTCCTGTTGGATCTCTTCTCCGCCTTGAAGAACCCTATTTTCTTCAAATTCCTTAGCAAGAAACTCTTCTACTGTCATTGTAGGACCATACTGTCCGTACCCGAACACTTTAGACTTCAATTCATCTCTTTTTCCCAACAAAGTGAAATTTCTGAGCACCTTTCCAGTCTTAGTCAGAAATGGTTTATTCAAGGACTCCAGTTTCTCGGTGTATCCAGTTGGGTCTTTTCTCTCGGAGGTTTGCTTCTGTTCGTGCACCTCGTATGGTACTTCCTTTGTAAAATTCTTGAGTAGTTCTATTTCCATTAGAATTTGTTCAAGCTGGTTCCACGCTTCTAGACTCATTTGCTTGAGCTGGGCCAAATACAGCTCTCTTAGCAACTCCTCTTCATCTTGCCCTGTATCATCTTCCTGATCCTCTTCATGCACGTTCTGTACTTTACCTTTCACTCTTTCTTCAAGGGACTGTATCTTCGCCTCTAACTCTCGATTCGCCTTGTGAAGCTCGATCTTCTCCTGACGCTTCATAGTCGCATCTCTGGTCTCATCGTTTGAGCCACGGAACAGCTCATCCAGCTTCGGTTCGTACACAGACTCAAACCCGTCGATCTTCTTAGAGATAGACGGAGGAAGCAGCTTATAGTCCTGTAAAGATACCAGAAACTGTACGAGCAGCTGAACAGTTTTCTGTAGAAACTTCAACCGCACGGCGTTCCGCTGCTGCGCAGAATCTGTCAGAACTTGCTTCCGTACCATCATCTGAGCCAAATAGTAGTCCAACGAAAGGAACCTCAGGCTTTTAGTTGACAGGTCATCCAGCGTCTCATTGTTACTGAAAAGATTTGATTTCGCTTGCACAAAATTCTTGAAGTTCAGAGCGTGTGTTAAGCACTTGGTGAGTTGCTCTTGGTACTCTTTCTCGTCCTGTCTCTGGGTGCTGTTCTTCAGTTGCTGAAATTCCTCCAGTAATCGGTCGTAATCCTGGCTGGCATTCATGCTGGAATGCTATGGTCCTAGTTCCCAGTATATGCTGCACGCCGGTGAGTTCTGGATCGTCGCGCTATGTTTCGTAACGGATGCTAATGATACATCAGGGTTTATTACTTATCCAGATTTATACGAGATTTGGACTATTATTAAATAGGGTAAGCACAAGCACGATCCTATCGGGTCTTGCTTGCCCTGCTTCCGGCAGACCCAGCGCCTCAGCCACCAGCCCAAAGATTCAGCTCTTTCAGGCCTCACTCAGTGTTTTTCTTCGCGTTACATGCCACAATGTGCAACTTGTCGCACTTCAGTTCTGTCTCTTGGTCTTGTCCATCGAGCTTCACAGTACAGTCCTTCACGATAAATGTCCAAACGTCATCACAGAATCGGTATGTGTCTAGGTGACCCTTGAACGTCAGTTTGGACGTAGTCTTGTCCCGCAGAGTATCCGAGACCACCCGGTCAAACGTTTCCAAAATCGTCATGGCCAGCGATGCCTCAATTCGCCCATCGCTGATCAGAGTGTCCAGAGAATCCATCAAAGTGGATCCTAGTGTACTTCTCCGGTATAGTTCGTAATATCCTGTTGCACTCATTGCCCTTAAATACTTTGTTGGGCCCTCTGTCCCGCTTTAACGGCTTGTTGGAATAGTGAGAGGTTCAATCTCAAGCTCTTAGTCTTGATATAAGGCTTTTCACTATGAAAAGCTTCTTTAACATTACCAAGCAGAGATGAAATAAAGAGTAGATGATTTCAAACTGGTTTGTTGACTGCACAGTGGGTTTCTTGGGACGATACGTAGTTTATCGAACGCAGCAGTGAGCGAAGATGTCTAGTACGATATACTACAAGTTTCGATCACAACGAGAGACGTTTCGTGTGGGATTTGATGGAACTGGAATAACTATATTTGACCTGAAAAGAGAGATAATCAATGACAACAAACTGGGCGATGGGTCGGACTTCCAGCTGAAGATTTATAATCCGGATACCTTGGAGGAATACGAGGATGACAACACACTGATTGGGCGGTCAAGCCTTGTGATAGTAAAACGATGTCCCAGTATGAAATTGTCGATGAATGGGAAAACGGTGATCGGCAACGCAATGCGGTATGTGATGGGCAAACCGCGCGTGGTGAACCGCAGAACCGCACAAGGGACTGGTGTTGGACCAGGAAAGAAGGTTGAGGGCCAGACAGAAGAGGAGCGGATCGCCAGTATGTTCGCGAACCAAGAATCCCAGTGGGAGCAGACACAGCAGGAAATGTCACAAGCACAACCCGTATTTCAGCAGCGCAACGTGGGTCCAATGAATAATAACGATCAGGAGCCACCTCCGCCAGGGTATATGTGTTACAGGTGCGGTGGTCGCGGTCACTGGATCAAGAACTGCCCGACGAATAATAATCCAAACTTCGAGGGCAAGCGCATAAAGCGGACCACCGGTATCCCCAAGAAGTTCTTGAAGAGCATAGAAATTGACCCAGAGTCTATGACTCCCGAAGAAATGGCAGAGAAGAAGATTATGGTCACTGACGAGGGTAAATTTGTCGTTCACATGGCAGATCAAACGTCCTGGGAAGACTACCAGCGACGCCAGCAACAGCAGAATGTCATGGTGTCTAAGGAGGACAAAATCTACATGAAAGGACAGTTCCCCGACTTGCCGGACGAGTTGGTGTGTCCCCTCACTGGCGGACTGCTGCGTGACCCTGTGAAGTGCTCCAAGTGCTGCCAGAAGATCGTATCCAGATTGGCAATGGAAGACGCTTTGCTGGAATCTGACTTTGTGTGTCCATTATGCGGCATGCATGATGTGTTGCTAGACTCTTTGGAACCCATGGATGATATCAAGGAGAAGGTGGATCAATTTATTCAGGAAAACAAGAAACGTGTGCTTGAAGAAGACGAGTCCTCTGGTATTATTTTGCCTGATGCCGGATTGGATTCCAAGAAGCAAAAACTTGTGCCTCCACCAGTGCCTTTCATGCCATTTATGTTCCCAATGGCGCCATTTTTCCCAGTACCTTCTGCTGCTCAGTCTCACCCTGGTCAACAACAGCAGAACCAATTGCCGCAGGAAAATACTCAATCCAAGAATTCATGAATCTTTTATCCCATAAAGCAAGTTTCAATTAATTCAGTTTAGCATATCTCGTCATTAATAGACCTTTACTCATTTATTACCCAAATCTACCCTGGTGTGTTTCGATTACTCTTATGTTGACGTACGCTTTCACAAATCGTCAGTTCCAATACTTATAAAGTATACATCCTAACGTCTACATCTAAACCTGTATCAAAAGTAGCTAGATGACAGTTCAACATATTTTTACGTACACGGCAATCAATCAGTTTTGTTTAGAGCCATCGTTGAAACAGATCACAGCCCATTTTCCTGATACTGTCCACCAAGAGCCATGTTCGTTTCCCTGTTTGGACCAGTACTCTGTCAACTCTTCGTCTTTGCCTTCCGGAAGACCAACTATGACTTCTGCTTTAGCGGTTCTTAACGACAGAGTCACCAGTCCATTGTTCTTTAATGGTCCAATGCTGGTTGACCATGCGGTAGTTCTAGGCCAGACACGATCACCGGTAAGCTTTCTGTAGTTCAAGTCACCTTTAAAGATGCACAAGTTTGACTTTGACAATTCCTTATGGCATTCAGCACCGCCATATTTAGTTTCTGATGGGTCGATACTCCAGAAATCAAGCGGACCAGTCCAGAATGGGTGTGCTTGAACGGAAATCTTTCCTGTTGAGACGTAGTTCTTGATCTTGGTAGTGATAAAGTCAATGTGGGTTCTGTCTTCCACTTCAAAGAAGTGAGGATCTTCCAACTGTTTGATAATGTTGTCAAAGTCTTTGATCATGACGTCGCTGACCATGTATGGGATGTCCTTAGCATGCATTACCACTTCCGTAGCTAGACCAAAGTCTAGTAAGAATAGAGATAGCAGCAAGTCGCTGTATAGCTCGAATCCAGCATTGTCCAATATGAAATCGACACGGGCTTGGCCGTTCAACCCCTTTATATGGTTGAACGTAATATCTGAATCATCTATAAGAATGTTCGATTTCTGTTTCAATCTGTTCGCAGCGTCCTGGATCTCTTTGATGTCGTCTAGAGTCACATTAGCCAGCAACGAAAGATCAGTAGCATTCCCCCATAGCGAAACTTCAATAAACTCTTGGAACAAAGGTCTGAGTGCCTCTGCATTGTCCTGGAACTTTTCCACAACACCATGGTAGTATGCCGCAAGATCTAGAACCCCCGATTTGGAAGCTTTGAAGGTCGAATACTTCAGGTCCTCGAAGATATCGAAGTCGACCCATTCTGATTGATCTTTGAAGAAGAGGTTGATCTTTCTGTAGAGCAAAATTTCCATGAAAAGCCAGTCGCCATTTTGCCAGGTTTGATCGCTGAGTTGCCTCAAGATACCGTTAAAATCTTCGTACTCTGCTGGTAACAGCGACGGTCTGGCATCGATCTCGACATCATGTTTCAATTCACGAATTTGAGCCTCGATAATTTTTCCTTGCTCTTTCTTCGTCTGACTTTCTGCCTCATCAATGGCTTTGTTCAAATCATCCAAGCAGTTCTGCATAATCACAGGCCAACGCACTTCGGAAGTGTACCTCCCGAACGAACCTTCTACGCCAGTAGAATAAACTTTAGGAACAGACATTCTGCAATACTCTTTCTACACCACCAAAAAGATCCAACTTTCTCTAGCTGAAAACGATTGAACCGTTACACAAATCCTGGGGTTTTATAGAGCTCAATTGGCAACCAAAGCATAAGCTATCATTCTTTCTTCTTCAATTTTTCCTTCGACATTTCCTGAAGCACTAGCCTCTTATATATTTGAGAAAGCCAGGTCACCACCTGATCGATCATAAAAGTAAACCCAGCCCCTCACACAAAATTGAATGATATACGCATTACTGTGAAGTAAATCCACAGCTGCTAACCCATGCAAGGTATTCAAGTGTATAGTTTTACTCACAGGTCTTGCCAGCCTTCTCAGACTTCAGATGGGGGGAAAAGACCTCTGATGCATATAGCATCCTGTTGAAGAACTGTATTCTGCGCTTTTAAAAGTCACAGACTTTAAACCACGTCACCGCATATATACTCTTAAAACTCATGCATCAAGCCTAGGGAATGCGAGTTACGCCGCTCCATGACGGTATCTCATGCCTACGATATCTATGTTGAAGCTTGAAGTCTCTCACCACATAAGGCTTTTTCTGAAAAAGTATCAAGACATCGCACGACTTACACTTAAAGAAAGGCATATAGAATGCTTTGTGTGGTTAGTTGAAGATCCCTGGGTGCTACTGCTGTGGAGTCAACGATTATTATTGCAATTGAGGTGCATTTCAGTGGAGGTATCGTTGTTTTAGCCGGGATATTCATAGTTTAAACAGGCTTAAGGACTCCAGACACAATTGGGTTTTATGAATACGAATCCCCCTGATAATTGGTGCCAGAGACCATAGTGAGTTCAAGATGTCACAGTCTAGTCGTAAAAGGCACTCTCTGATCATAAGCGCGCCTTCTTCGCCGACCTTTCCTGAGGAGCCACGGTTTTTCAGTTCAGCACCGCCCAGTGCGTCAGCAGGGTTGGGGTTGCAGCAACCGGCTTGCCAGACCTCACGGCATTCCTTTTTGCGAATCAATTCCGGAGACTCGCGGACCGTGACTTTTGATTCGCTGACTGACTCTTCGAATATCAAGCTCCTGTTGATAGGAGACGCGGGAGTGGGAAAAACCGCGATGATTCTATCATACTGTAACGAGCTACCCAAAATAAGAACTGACCAGGACAGGAGCAAGGCTGAACAGAGCAATGGAAACGACAGCAAGCTGCTGAAATCGGCGGTGAACAAAGTGAAGAACATAGAAAAAAGGAAAAGGTACTCGCTGAATGATTTCGAGAATAGTAACATGGGCTCTGAGGAATCGGATTTTGAAATCAATACTACATCAACAATTGGAATCGATATCAAGACTAATCTTGTGAGCATTGACAACAGGTTTTTCCGTGTTATAATGTGGGACACAGCGGGTCAAGAGCGGTACCGGAACGCGATGATTTCTTCTCTGTATAAAGGCTCGAATGGCGTCATTTTAAGCTACGACATATGTGACTTCAAGAGCTTTCTGAACTGTTTGAACTTTTGGCTAGTGGAGTCAATAGAAAATATTTCTGATTTGAGCAAAACCAGGTTCTATCTTGTGGGTAACAAATTAGACCTGTATAAAGAGCGGAAAGTGACGCACGATGATGTACTCAATTTTATCGGCAGGATAGAGAAGGACTACGACATGAAAATTGCAGGGAATTTTGAGGTGAGTTGCAAGTGGGAGAATGTGGTCGAACGAACGTTCAATATTATCATAAAAGATCTAGTAGAAAGCGGATGCTACGAGGACGATCGTGAGTTAAGAGTTCCCGATTCGGTGCAGTCTGATGCAAGTGAAGACCAGAGTAGTTTAGAAGATATACCAGGTACTCCAACAAATGGAAGGCGACGAATTAAGAAGAATAGATCAAAAACTATAGATTTGACACAACCAATGACCGATACCGAAGGAAATCATAGCGCTTCGGGAAATGGGTCGTGCTGTACATGAAGCACAAGTGAACTCACAAGTTTAAACCTCGACATCTAGAGACGTCAGAGTGTATTTATTACTAGTACATAGACGATCTAAAATGTAACATTAGTATAACCAGCACCAGACTTGAGATCAATCAGTTAAAACTCTTGAAATATCTTTCTCTGAAGTTACTGGTTCTCTGAAGACCTGCGTTAGTCGGTCCGTTGTAATCTGGACCACGATTGATGTACACCAGCAATCTTCTGGACCATTTGTTGAAATCCTGGACGCAATTGTACTTCAACTCAAGATTGGGATGCAAAGGCACGATAGTGGCTATGTTCTCGTCGTTGGCTGTTGGCATCCAAAAGGCAAGTCTTCCGTTTATTGGCAATTTCTCGCTGGCGTATTGCAGTAAGTCATCTAGCAGTGAATCTAGTGAATAAGGTTTCTTGGTCGGAATGTAATCCCTATGCAAGTATGCTTTCTTTCCGTCAATCTCGACGTTTTCTTTACCTATAAATTTCTCAGGGTTCTTAGCTCCCAGCACTTTGATCGACTCTCTTATTCCGTAAGGTGGGTCGCACAAAATTGTATCTACTACCAGGTCTGGTCTCAGGGCATTATGAGTGAAGTCCATAGTCAATACGTCCAAGAAATGGATCGATTCCTTGTAATGTTTAAAATTGGCACTGATAGTTTGTTGACCTTTTCCTCTAATCATCCGGCCATCGATGTCAGATCCCAGTACGAGAGCGCCGTAATGCGAGGCGGCAACTAAAAATGACCCCGTTCCCACAAACGGATCGTACATTAGATGACCAGGTTTCACTTGAGCAATATTGGCACTGACTAAGGACAGTTCTGCTTCGAAAGACGTGGTGCCTTTATAAGGTCTTTTCTTCAGATCATACTTTTCCACGGCGCCTCGTACACGGTCGCTGAGCTGCACCTGTCTACCGAAATACACTTTTACTGGTATCTCCCCACCAACATTGTCGCTGATCGATCTGTACTCTTCTATAACTGAGAACACTTGATCTGGGTTCTTCATCTTAATTGGGCCCTCTAATTCCAAGTATTTGAAAGACTCTATGATCGACACTCGGCCTGTCATGTCATGCTTGTGGTTTCCTCCGTATTTTTCAAACTCGAACTTGAAACTATCGGTCTTGTGTGCTTGCTTCAACCTCTCAAAGTCCGGGTTCTGTTTGATGCTCTCGTGCAACGACTTATAATCAGAACCCTCGCCCCAGTACTCGTAAATCCCACGGGTCAGAATTGATCGGCTAATCCACGAACTAGCTGCTTTGTCATCTTTCAATGTCACTATCATGAACGGAGAGTCCACGGAGTAGTTGGAGAAGTCGACGTCGACCTTGTGCAAATCTGCCAACGACTGCAGCTCGGCCAATCGAAAGTTCAGGTGCACCTGCACCATGAACAAAAGGTATTTTTTCCCAGCAACACTCATTCTTGGATATTATGGGATCACTGGCCCCAAGTACGCTCCTGAAAGGCTGAGCTCCATTACATATCCTCTAGCCGATGCGCTGCAGCTCATCGCATCGCATCTTTAAACTTTTCACCAGGACAGGTACTCGAAGTTACCCGGATTTGTTGAATTTTTTCAAAAATATACGCTTATGTAATCCCCACGCCCGATAAATTCGACTTTGAGCTCCAAGCAGGGTAACGCTGTAGTAACTCCCGGTTTGCTGCTGTCGTCGTCACATCAGAGAGCGGACACACGCAGTCACGGCCTGGGGATCCCACTCTAGTGCTGCTTTTCACACTCAGAAACACAAGTCTCCCCAGTTATTGTTAGCCTGAGCCTGGCTGACACAAGCATTGGGCCAGACTAAACAGGTCTTGCTTTTGCAGCCGACGCGACGCATATCAGGGTAACTGTTACCCGCATGTAAATCCGTCTCAGATTTCTCAAAACGGCTGTTCATGGATTCCAAGTATATAAAGGAGGGAGAAAAGGAGAAAACTTTCAACAACTTTAAATGTATAAACATACTTCTCTAAAATGGCAGGAAGTGCACAGGGCGGTAAAAACGCAAGATACCAGTGAATAGTGTTTATTTCATTTTTTTTACCAGATTTATTCTTTTTGGAGATTTTCAGAGAGTGTACAGAAGGAACAAGTAATAGAATTCAGAGGTGAGGTGAGTCCCCAGTTGTACTTTCTATTTCCGTTATACTATACTATTGCTATATTCTGAATAGATAGATTCTCTTTTCTCTACACACTGTTTATTACATCATTGTACTTATTGTACTTATTAGACTTGTAACTGCCCTTGAGAGTGTGTTGTTGGGTTCAAAGTAGAGCAGATCAAATCATCACTCATTGAGAAGGACTAGCATAGAGATGTCGGACGACGAGGATTTCAACGATATTTACGGTGACGATTCGGCGCAGACCCAGGTGTCGCCCCAAGCGCAGGAAACGGCAGCTGCGAATACCAGCGCTAAGGAATCCGAAACTCCCGCCGCCAAGCCTGCTGCTGAGCCCGCTGCGGCACCTGCGGCACCTGCAGCGGCTGCCACGTCTCAGTTGGACCAACTGGCCGCTTTACAGGCCTTGTCCTCAAACTTGAGCCAGCTGCAGCAGCAGGTTTCCTCAAATTCCGGCTCTTCCGGAAGCAGCAACACCAGCGGTGCTCCTGCTGCTGCTGCGTCGGGCCCTGGAAGCACAGATGCTGCAACGACTGCTGCTCCTGCTGCTCCTGCTGCTCCTGCTGCTGCTCCTGCGCTACCAACAATGCCTCAGATGCCCGGCATGCCAGACATGTCTCAATTGCAACAATTGCAGCAGACTATGTCCCAATTGCAGCAAACCGCGTCACAGCACGAGCCCAAGACAGTGAAGGCGGACTTGTCGCGTGATATCAACAAGATGTTCATCGGTGGTTTAAATTGGGAGACCACTGAGGACGGTTTGCGTGACTACTTCAGCAAGTACGGTACTGTTGCTGAGGTCAAAATTATGAAAGACACCGCAACTGGCAGGTCCCGTGGTTTCGGGTTCTTGACCTTTGACAGCGCGGCAAGTGTGGACGAAGTGGTCAAAACACAGCATATTCTAGACGGAAAGGTCATCGATCCTAAGAGAGCCATTCCAAGAGAAGAACAGGACAAGACAGGTAAGATCTTCGTCGGTGGTATTGGTCCAGATGTCAGGCCCAAAGAGTTTGAGGAATTCTTTAGCCAATGGGGTTCTATCATCGATGCCCAATTAATGCTGGATAAAGATACTGGTAGATCCAGAGGTTTTGGATTCATCACCTATGATACCCCAGATGCCGTGGACAGAGTGTGTCAGAACAAATTCATAGAGTTCAAGGGAAAGCAAATAGAGATCAAGAGAGCAGAACCAAGACAACTGCAAAAGCAAAAACAGCCACAGATGAACCAGCCTATGGGGGGACAGCAACAATTTGGAAACCCAATGCAACAATTTGGAATGTTCCAAAATCCAATGATGGCTGCGGGCTTCAATCCAATGATGGCCTCTGGTTTCAACAGTCAGTCTATGAACGAGTACTACACCAAGATGCAAGAGTATTACCAACAAATGCAGCAACAGACAGGCATTGACTACACACAAATGTTTCAGCAACAAATGCAACAAATGCAACAAATGATGGGTATGATGGGTGGTGCTGGTGCGGCTGGGATGCCTGGAGCAAACTTGCAAAGCGGTGCAGGCTCCCCACCCAGTCATTCTTCAACACCTCATAACGACGAAAGCGGCGGCGTGACTACCATCGGAGGCTCTAACACAGACTCCGATAACAAGCATTCTGGCGAACAATCCGAGGAATCTAGATTTGACAATTCCTCTTCCTCGCATCACCAGCAAAGTCGTGATCGTGATGACTCCCGCCGCTCGGGACACAGATCCTACGATCGTAACTCAGACCGTGACCGTGGCTACGGAAACTCCGGACGTGATCGTGATCGCGACTCTCGTCGTGGTCCATCTAACTACCGCAATGGTGGAGGCCGTCGTGACGGAGATTCTCGCCGCGGAGGAAACGGATATGGGGGTGGATCAAGAGATAGGGACAGAGACAGACGTGGATATCATCCGTATGCCAGGTGAAAATGTACGAAGCTCTCATGATCGTTGCTTCGTCATTGATGTATAATAATAATATATCAGTTTAGTTAGCTGTAGTTAAACCGCATTAGCTCGGATTGCAATTCGAATTTACTGCGACCTACTTGTAATATGGTTGTGATCAGATTATAACACTACCTAAACAGAACTCCAAGCATTATGATGGTGATACTGATTGTCAGAAACCATACAATCGACATTTGTACGTGTAACCTATATAAACTGAAAAATATCATCGACACTGTTAATACTTCATAACTTTAAAAGAATAGAGTAGAATCATTATACGGCTCAGCCATCGGGGGGGAACGGTATACGTGAGGTTGATATTTTTGGATACATTCGAAGTGCGATAGGTAACGCAGTCGTCGATTTCCGATTTTTCTTTCTGTCATGAAGAGATCAACATTACTTTCAATTGATGCCTTTGGCAAAACGGAAGAAGATGTACGTATCCGTACCAGAACTGGTGGATTGATCACTGTTTCTTGTATCGTGGTGACTTTTTTACTCCTGTTGAATGAATGGAGACAGTTCTCTACTATCGTTTCCAGACCTGAGCTTGTTGTGGACAGAGATCGTAATTTGAAGTTGGACTTAAACATCGACATCACATTTCCGTCTATTCCATGCAACATACTAAATCTAGATATCTTGGACGACTCTGGAGAGTTCCAGATTGATCTTCTGGAATCAGGGTTCACCAAACTGAGAATCAGCCCAGACGGCAAAGAGCTGGATAAGCAGAAGTTCGAGGTAGGTGAAAACTCGCCTGAGAGGTTCAACCTAGAAGATGGCTACTGCGGTCCTTGTTACGGTGCTCGTGATCAGTCCAAGAATGATGAGGTAGCTCCTGAACAACGGGTATGCTGCCAAACATGTGAGGATGTGCGTTTAGCCTATGGTGAAAAGGGTTGGGCCTTTAAAGACGGCAAAGGTGTGGAACAATGTGAACGTGAGGGTTACGTGAAGAGCGTACATGACAAGATTCACGAGGGTTGTCGTGTTCGTGGTAAAGCCCAACTTAACAGAATTCAAGGTGTAATTCATTTCGGGCCAGGGAAGTCCATGCGTAACCTGCGTGGTCATTTCCATGACACGTCTTTGTACGAGCAGTATCCTCATCTGAACTTCAACCACATCATCAATACACTGACTTTTGGGGAAACACCAGACTCTGCTGACAGTGAATTGGTCTCCTCCGCAACACTGTCACCTCTAGACGGGCGCCAGGTTTTTCCTGACAGGGACACCCACATGCACGAATTCAAGTACTTCTGCAAGTTGATCCCAACCAGATTCGAGTTCCTGAGTGGTAAAAAGCTCGAGACCACTCAATTCAGTGCTACTTTCCACGATAGACCTTTGAGAGGCGGAAGGGAAGAAAATGATCCATCTACGTGGCATTCTGCTGGTGGTGTGCCGGGTCTTTTCTTCAACTTCGAAATGTCCCCGCTCAAAGTTATAAACAGAGAGCAACACGCAATAGCATGGTCAGGGTTCATTTTGAACTGTATCACAAGCATCGGTGGTGTTCTGGCCGTAGGAACTGTGATAGACAAGATTACCTACAAAGCCCAGAGATCCATCTGGGGAAAGAAAAGCAGTTAGATCTGCCCCCGTAATATAGACCTTTTTAAGTATTACACAGAATATAATCCCGACTGGAACCCTCTCATAGCTTAGAGTCATTTAACCAAGCTACCTTGGCCGCCCTAGGCTACCTTTCGTTAGGTTGGCATGCATTCCTCTTTACGAGATGCGCCAAAACGAACATTTTTCGGCCCCCAAAATCTATGTTTCTGGGCCAAATTTGCTTACTGGGAAAGAAGCCATCTGTTCGTTAATCATAGGATTATGAAACTATTCGATGCAGAAGAAGTTAAGAGGGTCTAACAATGCGACTTAGAGAGCAAATCTCCTCTGGAGTCAGAGCGAGGAATACTGTGATATTAAATTTAACGTTCGATCTTCAAGCTGGAGGTTAAGAGCGGACTTTAAGGTGTAAATCTGAGTCTATACAGTCGAAAGAACCTGAAGAGTGAAAAGGATATACGGATAGAGTTAGTCAATGGCCAATACGAACCCTTCAGTGTCAACCGTTTCACTTGGAAGCGAGCGCTCTAGCACGCAGCTGATGATGAACAAGAAGGTGACGGCTCAGGATTCGCTGTATCAGATGTGTTTGTGCGTAAAGAAGCGGCTAGAACACTTACCGCAGCTACAGCCTTACTTGAACTTGGCGTATGCAAGCGCTGAGATTCTGACCGAACATCAGGCACTGCTACTCTCGCAGAAACAGCAACTGCAGCAGAACAATCTGCAGCGCGTTTCTCAGCAGGACGGGAGCTCTGTGCACAGCAGCAACGGCAGGCTGTCGTCGTCTAGTACACTTTACAGAGACTCTAGCTTCTCTACAATGAGTTTTGGTGATGAATCTGAACAATCTCATGCGATTAATATGGAGGACACGCTTTTAACTTTTTCCGTTGGCATTTTACCAATCTCGGTGGACTGTGATCCAGTGACGCAGCTCTCCAAGTTGTTCCAGCAGGGATCTCCATTGTGTATCATTTTCAATGCTGTTAGACCTCAATCGAAACTCACTGTGGTTTCATCAGATGACTTGAAGATATGCAAGAAGTCAATTTATGACTTCATTCTCGGTCTGAAACAGCACTTCGCATTTAACGATGAAGAGTTGTTCACCATCTCGGATGTATTCTCGAACTCTACCGATCATTTCCTTAAAGTGTTAGATGTAGTGAATACCCTGCTTAATGCGGCTCCAGAGATCTTCCCAAACATTGATATGGATGCACATCTGGCTACCCAACGTCTGGCAAAGCCACAGACCGAGTATGATAAGATCATAAAGGAATTCGTGGAGACTGAGAGAAAATATGTCCATGATTTGGAAATACTGAACAAATACAGACAACAGTTGTTGAATAACCAAATTATCAATTCAGAAGAGCTGTACATGCTGTTTCCAAATCTCAGTGATATACTCGATTTTCAGAGGCGGTTTATGGTCTCGTTAGAGGTCAACGGACAAGTTCCTCCACAAAAACAGAGGATAGGTGCTCTTTTCATGCACTCAAAGTATTTTGTGAAGTTATACGAACCTTGGTCCATTGGTCAAAATGCTGCAATTGACTTCATTTCTTCTAGTTTTGACAAAATGAACCGTGATTCTGCCTCTTTTGTCATTGGAAATAAAATGGAGCTTCAATCTTTCCTACTGAAACCCGTTCAGCGATTATGTAGATATCCATTATTGCTCAAGGACCTTTTACAGCATGTGGAAAGTGATACCAAAAAAGAATTGGAAATCGCACTTGATATAGCCAAGAGCATCGCTAGAAACATCAATGAGAATCAAAGAAGGACTGAGAATTACGAAGTCGTCAAACGCTTGTACGGACGGGTCATAAATTGGAAGGGATATAGGATTGCAAAGTTCGGAGAGTTATTGTATTTTGACAGAATTTCAATATCAACCAGTAACTCAAATGAACCAGAAAAAGACTTCGAAGTTTATCTATTTGAAAAGATCATACTGCTTTTCAGTGAGGTTAATCAAAAAAAGGGTAGCTCTATCAGCCTAAAAAAGAAAACAAACTCTTCATCTATGTTGCATTTACCAAATTCTTCGAGTACAGCGTTAAACGATTTTTCTAAGAGTTCAGGTAAACTCGATCTCAGAGGACGCATTATGATAATTAACTTAACTCAAGTGGCTCCAATTGATAACCACTCTCTGAATATAATATGGGAATCTGTCAAGGAGAAAGGTAATTTTATTTTGAAGTTCAAGAACGAAGAAACCCGTAACAATTGGGAAAAATGTCTGCTGCAATTGTTGCGCCAGATCCGCAGTGAATCATACAAGAGCGGAACAAGTATCAGCGATGGCTCTTCTCTGTCATCACCAGTAAATTATACGCATAATAGTGTGGCATCGATTGGGAGCACTTTGACAAGACAGATATCTGAAGTACTACCGAAAAACCATTTGTCCAATGCTAGACAATCATTCGCTAGTGAGTATAGGTCCATCTCTGAGAGTTACAAGAATTCGATACCTGAAACAATGCTTCTGATAAGGGTCTCTTTTAACAACGACTTTTACACATTGTTGGTGACGTTAGACTCTTCGGCAGATGATGTTCTGTTGATGATCAAGAAGAAATTGGCCCATTTAGGTATCATAACTAAGGTGAAATATCAGGATGAAGATGGAGATTATGTTATGTTAGAGAGTGATGATGATTGGTTTGTTGTCAAGGATATGCTCAAGGAGAGTAGTGAAAGATTGTTGAATGTGTGGGCATACACCAGTTGATATCGATGGGTGTATAAAGAAATACCTTTATATTGTATTATAGAATAGAGTAAAATGCCCAGGATCAAGAATAATTTAGTAAGACTTGATTCTAGTTAAATCAGTCACTGAGCTAGGTTTAAGGCATTTGAAAAAGGTTTTGTCGGCTGGGTAGACCATTATTTTACCCGACAAAGTAAGTTATTGGTGTAAACGTAACTATTCTACATTATAATATAAATAAAATATATGTAATAAACAACCATGATGGTCTCGAGTAAACACATCGAATCATATCAATAAATAATCATGTAACCGAATACTTTGGTCCATCTCCTCCCTCAGGAACTTCCCAATTGATATCCTGTGTTGGCACTTTAATGTCACAAGTTTTACAATGAATACAATTTTGGGAATTTATCTGGAACTTGACTCCTAAAGGAGAGCTCTCATCCTCCACATATTCGTAAACGCCGGCAGGGCAGAATTTTGCCTCGATCCCCTTCCACTTTGGGTACGCCTTTTCAGCATGTTTTTCAAGGTCTTGGTCAGGTATTCTAAGATGACATTTTTCGTCATCATCATGATAGGTTCCGGTTCTGGATACTGAAGTCAAAATATCAAACGATATCTTACCATCTGGTTTTGGATAGTCGATTGGCTTGAATTTGTCTGCTACCCCTGTGATATGTGCATCTGACTCATGGTGATGCAAAGTCCAAGGAACCCTTCCTTTCAAAATAAAAGATTCAAGACCAGAATACATCATACCTCCGAAACCACCTAGAGGTGTCTTACTGAAAGATGGTCTAACGTTACGAATTTCATGAAGTTCTTTGTAAATCCAAGAGTCTTTGAATGCTTGCTCATATGATTCCAAATTGATTGGCGTCTGAACAACAGGATCTTCATCTTCGAGTTCTTCAAGCTTTGGCAACTTAGAGACTTCCTCAAAAGTTTTTTCAGCTGCTAACATACCACTCTTCATAGCGGTGTGTGAGCCCTTGATCTTTGGAACGTTCATGAAACCAGCAGAAGCACCAATTAAGCAGCCACCTGGGAAATTTAGTTTCGGAACAGACTGTAAACCGCCTTCATTCAAAGCTCTGGCAGCGTAAGAAATGCAAGTGCCGCCTTCTATAACTTTGGAGTAATATGGGTGGTGTTTCATTTTCTGGAACTCTTGGTAAGGAGAAACGTAAGGGTTTTTGTAGTCAAGACCGACAACCAATCCCAATGTAACTAAGCCCTCGCCAAAGTGGTATATAAAGCCCCCTCCGTAGACGTCTTTGTTCAATGGGTAGCCCATTGTGTGAGAAACAAAGCCTTTTTTGAAATTCTCGGGCTTGACTTCCCAGACCTCTTTGATTCCCAACCCATAGGTTTGGTTATCTCTTCCCTCTCTAAGTTTAAAATTCTTGATGACCTGTTTTGAGAGCGATCCGTGGCATCCCTCCGCGAACATAGTCTGCCTAGCATGGAATTCCATACCTCTCTCAAATGTGTCCTTTGGTTCACCAGTCTTTGAAATACCCATATCCTTTGTTGCGACACCAATAACGGACTTTCCGTCTTTACTGTAAATGACTTCCGATACCGAAATTCCAGGGAACACTTCAACTCCAAGTTCTTCTGCCTGTTCAGCTAGATATTTCACTACTTGAGACAAAGAGGCAATGTAATTCTTGTTCTTGTTCACCATTTGCGGAGGTTCAGGAACAGGTAATGCAATGTTCCCAGCTAAGTATTTCAACTCTTCACTTTCCACTTTCGTCACTAACTCTTCAGGCAATGGAATCCCTTGTCCATTCTCATCGTAAAATTCACTTTCTGGGAACAATTCTCTCAACGCAATGGGTTCGAGAATAACTCCGGATACAATGTGGGACCCCATATCTGGCGCTTTTTCCAAGACCACGACACGTAGATCACCGTCCCCGTGTTCATTATCCAACTGTTTGAACCTTATAGCAGCAGCTAGTCCTGCAGGACCGCCTCCCACAATACAGACGTCCACTTTGTCTACAGGCCGCTCCATAGTTAGCATTTCTTTCTGCTCATCGCTCATCTTTTCAAAGGCGATCTCCGACGACTGGAAAACTACCTTGCCGCCAGAAAAATGACGATAGGCAACCGCAAATTTCTGATGTCTCACGCTTTCATGTTGCCTCTTCTGCCGGCGGGGGTATATTTTGCGTGCGGTCCCTAAGCATCTGATCACTTGTCTGCTGAGTACCAAATCAGTGGATTGGTGCAACAATAAAGACCGTCTCAGCACTTGATTGCTGAGCATCTTTCAAACTCACTCTCTGTTGCTTATTTCACAAAATCCAAGCTTTGTTCCTCTGAAGCTACGCCAGCCACAAATCAGTCACTTGTTCCACTATAAAACTTGAGATGAGCAGGTGAGTTTCCTTATATTTGAAGAGATGTCGGATTTTTCAGTGACTCTGAATTTTTCACTATATTGCTTATTTAAGATAAGACTGATCGTGATGACAGAATTGGAAGGTAAGAACATAGAGATCTGAACAGCTACATATTGTATCAGTGTGAGGTCCTCAACTCTAAACAGACAAAGCTATTTTTGCGAAAGACACTACGGTTTTCACGTTGATATTAACTGATTGAGACTAGTGAACAAGATTTTCCCAACAATTTATTGATCGTAAGTTCACAGGTGACCTGTAAGAATTAACCGAAAAACTACATCTATATAAAATTATATACCGTGTAAACCAATCTAACGGCAAAGCGTCAGCGTTGCTGTCAGATTATACAAAAAAGAAAACAATATCAAAGGAAGTGGGCGAGGAAATTATAGGGATTATATTACAATTGGTGAGGAACCCAGAAGCCACTACTTCTCTTTGTACGCTTGAGAATTCGAAAAATCAGAATATCCGTGCTATGCAAAGAACTCATCAAAATGATCGGGGGATAGGGATTCTGGAGTAGCAATTTCTTCCAGCAGAAATCCACCACGAAGAGTGCGCAGCCACCTACAGCCATTTTCTTCGGTACACTTAGAGCAGTCCTGGCTGCTGCTAGTAGAAGCGAACGGGGAAGATGACTTGGAGGACTTGGGAGAGATCACAATCGGATTCTGAGTGACGACTGTCTTCAGTATGTCAGCCACTGTCTGTGCATTGTCAGCAGAGGCATTGTTACCGTCGGTGTGTCTAGATGACGTTCTTGATAGCCTAGGAGTTGAGCTAGCGATAGTCACATACGCTTGCTGTTGAGAAGAGTAGCCAGTGGGTTGATTGCTTTGGCCATCCGATTGCTTCAAGAATTCAGTCTTCATTTTTTTCACAGTCATACGATCGTGACTTGAAGAAATTCTCTTGCCAGGATGCGTTTCAGGCAGTTCAGTATCATCTATTTCATTAGAAGTGTGAGAAAGACCTAGCTCTGCGATTCTGGGAGTAAGGCTCACAGATACAGGTGAGGACATATATGGGATGTTGAAATCGTTTACAAAATTGCCAGCAGAAAAAGTAGTGGATTTCATACCTCCCATTGCGCTTCCACTCCTAGGTATAACACCATCTTTAAAGTCTAAACGGGAACCTTCAGACTCGTGATCAGAGCCAGATGTGTTCTTTACGGAGTTCTTCTTAGATTTGACCTTGTTCTTGGAAGATGCCAATGAACCATGATCGGAAGATCCTGTAGAAGCGGCCAACGCAGCTGCTGCCGCCTGTGCATGTTTTTCGTAGTCAGCTACTAGAATACCCCGGTAAATGTAAACCATTCTTCTTGGAGATGCATCTGACCATTCACGAGACAAGGCGTAAGTTAGACCTTTCTCACCCTTCTCTACCTTTTTGACATATGCGTTCAGCTTTGCAGAGATCAGGTTTGAAAGCTTGGTAGAGAGATTATTCATCTCGGGGTGTTTTTCAAGCAGCAGGTCGCACAATTGTTTGACAGTCATGCCTTGCTGTATGGAGTCACTTTCCCATAAGATTACGAAAATCGCGAACAAAACGTCATCTTCTTTGAGAATAGATCCATCATTGGTAGGCTTAGGTCTTTCGCCCGTAACTGGTATTGTTTTCGAAATTGACACAGTTTCTGACAGCTGGGATGGCGTGAAAGAACCGGGAAGGATCTTCTTGGTTTTACCCTCAGATTTTTTGGCTGAAGCCTGTTCAGCATCTTTACCAGCCTTATTGGCAACGTTTCCTAATGAATTAGCATCAAACATTGGAGATTTAGAATTTGTTATGACGTCATCATCCACTGTAGGAATGTTCAGCGGTCTGGAGTTTGTCAAAGCCATTTTGTTTGATCAGAAAGAAATAATGACAGAAAGGGGTCCAGAACAATTAGTTAAAATCTCTAGACAAATCTTTGCACCGTGGCTAACTTGATGTCAAAATACTCAATTCAATTGACCGGTTAACAGAGCTCGTTTGGTGCTTTTAGTGTCTTTTTTTGGTAATTCTTTCTCGCAACCAAATAAATTGACGCTGACACCGGACAGTTAAACTCCGATAATATGTTAAGAAAGATCTGGCAATTCTGAGCCGTGTGACAGAAGGCTTCAAAGACCAGCAAAAAAGTAAATCACAACGGACGCTCAGGGTAGCAGCGCTAAAAAAAAATAGAAAGGGAGGGAGGAATAAACACGAACGAAACCGTTAAAACAAATTAAGGCCCGACAGTATGTGTGTATTCAACAAGATAAATTTTCCCTAACGTGTTAAAATTTCTCTGCTTCCAATTAATGGACGGGGCTGACTAGAAAAGAGGCAAGGCTAGTACTGCATTACGAGAAAGACTACTAGGGGTAATAATGAGCGGACCTAAGTGACTGGCTTTACTATGGCACAATGTTTTTCACTTTTGATATGGTGAAACAAAAAGAAAAATGAACGATTTGTGCGTGGGTCGATTGAAAAAGTAGACTCAGATCGAGAAAGCCTGTCAATAAGAATTTGAGCCAAAAAAAGAGGCGAGATATACGTCTGAAGAGCTAACTGTTGGCTCTTCAGACATATTAGGTAGTCATGAAACCAATGGGGCCCAGTGTTACGAAATTACTAGTATAAAATAGACCCCATTTAACGAAGAGATGTACGGGCAGGTCAGACAAAGATGTCTCTTACAACCCAGACACCACGTATGTAGAATCAAAATCGGACACGCAATTTGTAGAAATTGCCCTTTTCGGAGACAGTCCCAAGGTTCAAATCTTGAACATGTCGCAAATACTAATGTGATGGCTGTGCTTCGGGCTGTCTAACAAATGTTAGTACACGGTTCATTTCGTCCAGGTAATCACGCCAATATTCATCCTCTAGCATGGATTCTAAAGACTCCGTTGCAGGAAGAAACCAGTAGTTTACAGCGACGTGGATATTCTCTGCATTTGATGCAACGTCGGAGTCTTGGTTCTTAACTCCAAAGGACGTCACTTCGTGAAACCAGCCCGTAGGTAAGTAAAGCATTTCACCTGGTTGTAAGTCTACCGAAAGTCTGTTCGCAGAAAAAAATTCCGGCCAGCTCAGTCTAGCTGCGGATTCAATCTTTTCTCTTGTCGCCTGATCTTTGATTTTGTCCATATGGACCACTGATGGGGGTATTTTAGAAAAGGAGGGCGGATCTAGATCCACTGGATACTGCGATTCAAATTGCTTTTCATCCTCTTCATCAGCCTTGGCAATTATATCCTCAAATCTCTGCCGTTCTTCTTCTGAGATACTAGTGCTATCGGATTTGAATTCGGCGTAGATCAATTCAATTGATCCATCAGGTCTGAGTCTTTGCCACTTGGGTGCATTTTCATTGCGCTGATAGTTAATAATTCCTGTGTCATGTAATTCTTCAACATCTCCCACAGTGTACATTTTCAGAACATCTGCTGGGGAGAATAGAGTGAACCGTTTCTGTCCATGGATCGGTATATAGATATTATCGGCATGATCATGGTGTAATCCCGAAGAGGATCCACCCCCAGGAACATTTCTTCCAAGACCGAGTTTTTCAGCCTTCGGGTCAAACGAACTTAAGTATGACTGGTCATCCGTAGAAGCATCAGCAGAACCCACCCATAAGTTAATCTGTTGTGGTAGTAACTTCAAAAACGGTAATTTTTCAGGAAGCTTCGTGACAAGTTTGTCTAGAGGAGGCTGATAAAGTTCTTTTATCATTTCAAAGCAGTACTCTTCTGAAAAATCGTCCTCAGATCCCAAACAATGAGGACAATTCGAGCAGTCTCCGTCTGCTTCTTCGCCGGTTTTCTGACCTTCTTCGTTCTCAACCGGGCCATTTTCCATATCATCGAAATCATCGTGCATGTCTTCCATATTGAAAGAGTTCATTGAGCCAGTTTCAGAATGTTCTTCATTTTCGTTGCTTACTTCTTCTTTGCTTTCTGAGTCTTCTTCCTCTTCGCTGTCAGTTTCGATTTCATGCTCTGCGTATTGGGTGGTTAAGTATAAGCTTTGATCGCCTCCTACTAGCTTATCGATGAAATCATGGAAATTCATATAGATGCGTTTGCTACCGGAACCAAATCCTCCGCTGGATTTTGTTTCAATTTGTAAGACATCATTTCCGAGCGTATTTTTGATGTTGTCTGGCTTTAACGTATTCCAATCGAATACATCGCATCTTCCCGCCAGCTTACAAGGCTTTCTGGCCTTTACATACTGCTCGAAAAAGGCCGTAATTTCTTCGAGAGTATTTGGCACAGGTATACAATCCACTTGCTGCTGATCTGTAGTGACCCTATAACCTTCGTAAGCAGAAACTTTCCCCGACAGATCACTCCTGCCTTTCTTTTGAGGAACTGTCTCAGAATTAATATTGCTTCTTTTAGACATCCGTTCAGGTTTGTACGATCAGTTGTATTTTCCGTTCCGCGTTTTGTTGCATTAAGCTACGCTTATTCCAATCTACATTGTTTGGCAGGTTGTACAGAGCCAGCTGCTATGTATTGTTCCTTTGAACACTGTGCGAGTTGTTTTCAGTTTTTGTTACCACTGAAAAAATTTGCTGCTCGTACAATGAAAAGCATCGATTTGAAAAAATGAACTAAACTCTCAGACCATTATGATAGAACCGGTATTAAATCACCAGGAAAGTTCATGTACCAAACCGTGCACCCAGCAGGTATATTTCACCTTTGAAACCACTCTATTTTACCGAACACGTATAACTGAGCTTCATATTTACGTGTTTTCGAAGGGTGTAGATATACATTTATATCATGTACTAATGACGTACATCATGCACCTTTGTTTACTATTTAAAGTTTTAATGCACCTCCTTGATTCTAGAAAGTAGCTGCATCAGATTTGTATTATATAATCACGATTTTACTTTGATCTTCTTTTTTTGAGGTTAAAGTATTACTACTTTAGGAAATCATTTTTCCTTGCTTAACAATTTCGTTCATCTACTGTATTGGAATACGAGCCGCATTAGGAACACGAGGGAGGTTACTCCAACAGATAAGTTGGGAAAAAGAGATACAACATATCATCTTGTGTTGAAACGCTTTACTGCGGTGTGTGTTAGTGGCATGTGACTCCAAGCGCTTGTTGGCAGACTACTGCTTGAATGCACTCATTCTTCCAATTGCTATAGCTGCTGGAGAGCTAATTTTACTACATGTAGAAATGCATGATTCTCAGATGTCAACGACTTTACTAAAATAACGCTGCATTTGGTTATAAATCCTGGCGGATTGGCTGCACCGTAGATAAACGTGTCTGTACTTTATTGTAATGTGATCTCTCTTTACGTAATAGATTTTATTGTAACAAAGGAGAACTTTACTTAGTAGACCTTTAAATATATCAAAAGTTAGTTAGGTGATTGATTGCGATATGTCCGTCGGCAAGAGCTGCTTTAGGTGGGAGCTCGAACTAGCACTCTCCCACCTTACCTCTCTTGATATGCTGAACCGGCTCCTGCTCAAAGAAATCTATGTCCATAGTAGATGAATCTCTCTTGAAGTGTCTTCTGTATGGGACATTGACATTTTCTGACTGTGGTTGTGGGTTAGGTAAGGATGATTTTCCCGCTATTCTGAAAGTGGGAGTAGAAGGAGCTGTGGTGGGTGTAGGTGGAATTTGCATCCATTTTCTAAGATTCATTGGTTGTCTCTTGGGAGATGTGCTGACATCGCCAGATTGACCGTAATTCAATGCCAGTGGAGACAGCAGTGAAGAGTAAACGTTTTGTGACATTTCGTCCTTCCAGGAAGACTTGTAAGAGCACAAGCATTTTAGAATGGGATGTTGAACGTCATTCACGTAGTAACGTAGTTTAAAACTGGATGGAATATCAGAGACATTTACGGACTCCAAAATTAATTTCATAAGATTAACCAGTTTTGGATCCAATTGCTCTTTGGTGGCTATCTTCTCAAAATTAACGAATGAGTTGTACCTTGAGGTCAACAACGAGAACTTGGTGATGAACAAACAAGCCAACGCTATAGAACTTGATGAATGATTGAATATCACCGCTGGGCTGAAACATGACAATTGACTCAGAATCAAAGCTCCCAGTTTCATAGCAGAACAATCCGTGCTACCTGTTTGAAATGAGTTGGATCTCACAAGAATATCAAGAAAAGAGTCTAATGTAGGCCCATGGCACATGGTCCAATTGAGACTCTGGCATATATGCAGTTCCATTTCCTTGAACTGATCCTTGGAGTATTGATCACAACATAAGCTTTGTAATGTAGGTAACGAAGGAATCTTCTGTTTTTTGTCGGTGTATTTTGAGGCCAACCATAATGAACATAGACCTAACAGTTGATAAGTTGATGATTTTACAATAATCTTAGAGCAATATCTGTCTATGATGTTGAAGCATAAAAACAAAGTGGGGGTAGAAAGCTTTAATCTAACATGACAACACATGATGAAATCAAAGATGAGCGATCTCATCTGAAAGTTAATCTCAGGTTGTGATTTGAAGCATTTCAAGGAAAGTTTAGAGTTTGACTCGTTTTCTACCAATCTCGTGAAGATAGATGATGCATTTTCATTAATCGTAGCCTTATGGGCTTTCAGTTCCATGTCAATGAGGTTTGGGTTCGACGCCTTCTCATTCCAGACCGATCTTCTGAGACAGCTCATAAAATTGGAATCCATTGGTGCTCAAAGATAGGGAGGACAGCACGAATGTAGATCGCTGAACGAATGATACTAGTACGGAGAGATACCGTGCTGTAGAAAATCCTTGGCAGCCCTATAGTCTTAGATGCTGATAAAATGAAATGAGGTGTAAAAATTTGTACAGACCAGCTGAAGTTGCATGCAATGGGAGATCGTGGTTGAGTTGTGATTGTGAACCTTTGGGCAAACACTCACTTGGGTTGTTATTGGGAGCAGTTGTCCTTTTAAACAATACTCTTGTGAGTGGAACAGGAGCGAAATTGGCAAAAGCTGATGTGAGGATAGTTGTATGATCCCTTCTCGGACTTTTGGATAACGCTACTCCAAAGAAAACAATATGCAATTGGAATGAATGTGTAAAACACTGGGGACACTTCGATTGTGAGGTTCAAAATTAGATGCAAAAACGCTTATTCAGGAAACGTGACGCTCCTTCTTCTCAGCAGAAATCTGATCTGAACCGACCGTATAATGTCTGTTAGCAGTGGGCAAAAGCGTACCGCTGCAATCCAATGAGGCGTTTATACCGTTTTTAGCAAGCAAAGCGTGATAAACCTCAAGTTATGACAACTGGAGAGGATCAAAAAAACACCTTCCACCAGAGAGCACAAAAAAAGGTTGGGTGCGGTTCGTGTATCTGTAGGCCACTGGGCTAAGATCGCTTGCAATGCCAGGACTCTAATCCTATCTCCAAGATCCAGATCTATCAATAGAAGTAGACACCGAAACGGTACGTCGCAGCACTATTGGCTTTAAAGAACGGTTGACCGTAAAAGTCCAGCGAAATGAGATTGTCAGATCCTGAGAAATGAACTCTAGGTATCGAGGCACCAGCCGCTAGTGTTCTGATTCTGAGGATCGAGCACCTCAAAAACAGCAACGCAGATTCAGTTCTTAAGGAAACTGAATGGGAAGCTCAGACAGTTAGGTCTGTGAAAAAATATTCTGGCTGTAACACAGGCAGATAGAAGAAGAGAGTGGGAACGCAATGGGCGCAGCCGATTGAGTATAGCCTTCAACCTGGTATACAGGTTTTCTCCTAGCACAACGGTGTGTCTGGAACGAAGTGCTTCGAGGTTGTCGATTCAAAGAAAGCTCCAGAAACAAAGCACTGAGAACTGCTTTAGGGCTTGATCCTCTTAGGAGATCTGAGACTTGAACGAATCTAACCTGATCCAATATATAGTATACTACAAATACACTGTAATACCTAGCCGTGTGGCCCACCAGGCGTGCTAGGACCAAAACAGCTCAAATAGGAATACAAGGCCAGGGCCATTCTCACGCAAGACCGATATCAAGATCAATAGGAGATGAAAAATTGGCTAGTGGGCAGCCACTACAGGATTATGCGGCAGCCACCCAGGGCTTGTCTTTTTCCTCCGACAGCAAGCATTTCAACCCGAGCCGAAATAGGGTTGGCGTGCCTTAACATGTGAAGCACTACTGCATTCGACCTACAGCACAGCAGCGCACACCGTGCAGCCCTAAATAAGGGTTATCACGCTAGCACTAACTTCTCTAGGGCCCGCTTAAGAGCTAGTTTCCCAATCGCTCACAGGAAGAGAACATACGGTAAGCCCCCAGGCTTTCCCGAGTAAAAATCTGAGCGCCGAAAATAGCCCCAGCAGCAGACCACGCCTGCCCTAGCCTGCCCGAGTTCCATGGCAAAACCCATGAAAGAGCTCTCTTGTGGGGGAGCTTTTTTCCAAATACAGCTCGCTGATACCCAACACAGTAATGCGGGTTTCCAGGCCGCCAGTTGCCATCGCACAAGCCAGAAAGATTTTTCAGATTCCATCCGATATCTGAGAGGAAGCTAGGGCAAAGACAAAGGCAGATTCTGGACAAGACAATGCTGGTGTATGTGGTTTACGGATCTGGGCGGCGGGTTGACCGATACCTTCAGCTTTTGCTACAGATTTAAGGTTTTTGCGCAGTAGGTGCTTTGTCTGTGGGCTCCTCTAAGAGGTGCAGTGCAGACTCTGTCTGCTTGGCGGGCCAGGGCGAGTGGAGGCAACTACCAGCAGCTCAATTGCAAACGGGCTCCAGCGTGTGTGCTTTCCCGTTCAGCGCGTGCTGAAGTGATTGCTTTTTCAGGACGTGAAATGCTGATACAGCAGGCCAGTGCTGCCAACGTGGACAGATCAGGCACAAACACAAGGACCGCCGGGTGGAAATCTATCCAGCATGCGCTGTACTCTTGTTTGCCGCGCGCGTCAGGTGTCCGCCTGAAGGGTACACTAGTCCTCCCAAAATCTGATATGTTACCAGTGGATATTTTTTATTGCTTAAACCTAATAAAACGCTGTGGTTCGTTTGTGCTGTTTCAAGTTCGCATATGTAGCAATGGCGGCCAGGTACAGTGTCGAGCACAAGCCTAGCTCTGTGTTTTGTACCCTTCAGACTAGATATCTTGTGGAGAACTGTCATATCCTCTGAGCTATTGCTCATTCGGGACAGTCCAGATCATTTTGGAGAATAAGCTCGATGGAAAGATGAAAACTTTGAAGATCTTGGTTCTTCCTGGATCATACCAGATCTCCGTTCTTTGCTGCTGGTCTCTCTCTGCCTTGAGCCTCTCACCTTACTCCGCTTACCTCAGTTTTGCTGGCTTTTGATAAGTACCTGATTCCGACAGCACGCGTGGCTACGCAAAAGCTGCTGCAGTTTTGAAATCTTCGTAACTGAATCGTGCATGAAAACGATCCCATCTACATAAGTTTGCATGTGTACGCCTGTTTAAGTGGTAACGTGCTTGCACATACCAAATCGGGAAATTTTCTTGCGCTTTTAGATCTTTTTGGCTTGAATATCTTGTCAAATGGCAGTATATTTTGCTGATGTAATTCATCGAATCTCAGACAACAGGAGGGAGATTGAAGCATAGAAAAGCTCACTTGACACGCAACGAAACGTTGGGGATAAGAGGTGAAATGGATGCTGTGTCTTCATGAAAGCTCATGTGAGAAACCGCAAGAGTCCTGAAAGTTGAGAACGACAAAAGTGCGATATATGCTTTTCGTGATCGAGTATAAGCCACGATGGCGTGTACCCATCCATCATGTATGAACACTGTGCATGAGGAACGGTTTTTTGAGTGACACATTGTTGGTCACGTGGTTGTTGGTCACGTGGTTTCGTACACAGTTATAGCTAGAAAATTTTAAGTTGTACAGCATCTGAGCGATCAGAAGACCTAGGCAATGGAAGACGATGCATTTGTGCTGATACCGGTCATGTAAGCATCGACACTGTCCCATCTACTGAAGTAGCCTGCTATAGTGTAAGTCCCAGCGACCTGAAGCAGAAACTACTGATAATAATTGAGTTCAGGATGCTTTCAGTGAAGAGTGCATTCTTGCAATGTTCTGTTCGAGGGCTTGCTAGCCAGGTTGCCCACTCGGGATCTCACACTAGCGGGCATGCCGCAGGTCACCAGGACATGAAAGGTACGTCTTCTGAGCAACATTCAAGAAAAGAAAGGCCTCGCAGGATGCCAGCTTCCGCAGCATTGAATCAAGTTAAATCCACCATGACCAGCGAGCTTAGAAACAACCAGCCAATCCAGAAGATATACACGCAGTTCCAGGCTGAATTGGATGACTTGGTCTCTACTAAGGGAGTCAACCCAAGAACATTTATGAACACTTCCATTTGCAACTCCGTGTTGACGACATTGATAGAAAAGAGCAGATCGGAGTTGGAAACACAGAATATCGGCGATACGGCCTCAATTCCACCCACCCCTTTCGAGATCCTTCAAACTTATCTCAAATACAATTTAGCCAGACATCAGCATTTTGTCATCGTCATGAAAGAGTTCTTGTCTGACAACCAACCTAAAGAAGCCATCAATTTGTGGATTTTGTACTTGGAACACTCCAGACAACTTCCACTCAACAAATCCGGTCAGTCGCAGGTTGAAGCTTTGACCTCCATTGCTTATCTAATGATCTGTAAGGAGACTAATGCGACGCCAGATGTGAAGGTCCTTGCTCAGCTTTTGAGCACCTCTCCAGAGAAGATACCTTTCCAGACTTTACAGCAAGAGATACGCTCATACCAGGCGGAAAGGAAAGACGAATCAAGTGAATTGGCAAAACTGTTTGACTCATTGATGTTGAACTTCATGGTCACTTATAAGAAAGAGTTTGTTGAAACTTTTTTGCAAAACTCTAATGATTTGAGACTCATCAACTACTTCTACCGTGAGTATCTGAAACTTGCTCAAGAAGACTTTTTGTCTTCCACTGGGCCTAACATTCCAGGTGCCTTTATGATCAGATTTTCTGAGCTCAATAGAGCCAATGATGGGGTGAAAGTGATCGCCCAGCTGAAACAAGCATCTCCTGATTTCCAGGCTACCCCGGCTATTCACAATGCTCTCTTGAAAGTTGTGGCGCACCTGCCAGCTAACAACAAGTCAAGGGGTGATAAGTCTGAGAAGCTCCAGAGGATCCAAGCTGTCTGGAACTCTTGCATCAAAGGCAAAGACGTTGACGTTGAGAGCTACAAGGCAATGCTAGAAGCTTTAATAATTGCTGGAAGCTTTAAGACTGTTCAAAAATTCTGGGACATGGATATTCCTGAGAGTCTAAAGAAAGAAACTGTTTTATCAGACACCTACCTTGTGTACTATTTCACTGTGAACAGAAACACTCCTTATGAATCTTTGAAAAATAAAATACCTACAGACATCCATCACAATTTGAAATTGGCAAACACAATTCTACTAGCCTTGGTTCATTCAAAAGCTCCATTTTCTGAAATTGAAAAGTTCTATTCGAATACTTTCCAATCAACTGACGGAGTCAAGCCCAATGACACTTCTTTAGCAATCAAACTCCTTGCTAACATCAAAACTTTGGAAAATTCTGAAGTTGAGAACACTAATATCATGTCGACTATTGGTCTAGCTTCACACTCGGAGAAAGTCATCCCAGTCATTGCAGAGTATCTGAATGTGTGTGGAAATGATCAAAATGCAGCTGAGGACCTGCTAAAGGCTCTGCGCATAGACTATACATTAAGGGAATCGACCAGCAAAATTAGCGAGTTCCTGGGATATTTCCTAAAACATGGCAACTTACAACGTGCTGAAGAAATTTTCAAAGAATGTGTGGTTAGCAATGTTCACTCTCCTATCAGGGTGGGGCCCAAAATTTTCAACACGATGTTCCATGGTCTTTCTGAGTTAGGTATTAGCAGACGAGATGCCAGCTTCTTGTCAAAAGAACGAGTTTACTGGGAACTGTGTGAAAAGATCCACAAGAAGGTCTTTAGTGAATCGGTTATATCCACATTGAAGACATTTTCTCTTTTGAGTACAAAAATGACTGAGTTCAATGAAAGTGAAGTCAAATTTGCGAATCAAGTTGTCCTACCGTACTTGGTTAAACTCAAGATCGAGGATGGTTTCACACTACGTAATCCAAAGTTGTTGGGAAATTTGAAGACAAACTCTCAAATCAAGATTCCTTCTGAACTTTTATGAATTGAATGTAATTTATAACGTGTACATATTTGACATCTGTAAATAACAAATAAAATACGCTCTCCGAGAGTCCTTGAATACGTGTTATTAATAAAGTGTACAGACATGTGATAACAATGCCCACTTTCAAATGAAATACACGATGCTTGCGATGGTTAAAAATATATATCAGGATTAACAACAATTTAGACAACAGTGTGTATGAGGTAAAACAGGTGTTACTTTGCAGTTAACACATCAAACTGCAGGAGGTGCAAGGAAGAAACTTAAAAGTCAGCGCTTCATCTCATTTTTTGTTCTGATCAGAGTCGAAATACTTTTCCAAAGTGGGGGCCATCCATCTCTGAAATCTGTCCTTAGCATTAGTGAAATTATCAAGAGCTGGTCTGACATCAACATTAAAAGTGGGAAGACCTTCTTCATCGTCAGGACCACCGTAAAAGTCGATCACATAACGAACTTTCCGATATGAAGGAAATTCGGTTGACGTAGACGTAGGATCTGGTCTCAAGACAATCCAATCGTGTCTATCGAAAGGTAACTCTTTAGAAAATTGGCTAGGGAAGAGGGTTCCTAGCAGGTTGAACCAACGGGCCCTAGGGGATAACTGGTCCGGTTTGCCCATGAACTGAAGTAGTTTGGGGTCGGCGTTCGCCTTATCTGAATATTTCTTCTCCCACTCCAAAATTTCCTGCCAACAAGCCTCATTCAAGAAGTTATGCACAAACACCATCGACTCAACCGCGTCCTCAGGGATTTCCTCTCCGGTGTTTGGATCAATTTTGCCCTTTCTAACCATCGCATTGTACATCTGCTGTGGAGATGGATACTCCCAGAACTCCGAATCTGGACTCTTTCCCTTAGGGATAGAACTAACCGACCGTTCGGTTGGTAGGTCTAGCTTTTGACCCGCCTGCTTGGAGTCTGTAAGTTCGACCGGAATGTTGTTCAGTGGATTCAAGCCATGCTTTCCTTGGTCTACCATTCCCAAAAGAAGATCAGCGGCATCCTTTGACTGGGCATACCCGGCTTTCGGCTTCATTACAGGGCAGGCAAATACGCCATCCGGATGACCATTATGATGGCCTACCCCAGCTTTGGCGGAAACAGCAGTTTCAGTGTTTTCAGCCCAAAACCAACCCATTTTGTCTCTTAATCTACTCTGCTAATTTCCATGATCAATAAATAAATCACCGAACCTTAAAGTATATCAATAAACCAGACAAGAGTGCGAAGTCTTCAACACTAAATGTATTGGTAATCATTTTCATTCTTCATTTCAACATTTACAATAGAAATTTGAAATTTTGTAGATAGATGTTATTACCCGGATATGTTGATCTTGGTTTTGTTATGTACAATCACTGGTCATTGACACCTTTTTACTGACCCAACGGCTCTTGTCCAACCGTTGTTCATTCGTAAGTGTGGCAAATCTAGAAGTCAGGCCCAGCTTTCATTCAACACCGAATCTGCCATATTCAAGCCGTCGTCAGTACTAAAAATCTGTGTTTTTTTTATGTGGAACATTCCTTTAAATCATTAGGATTATATACAACAGTATTCCTGATTTGATACAACCTTACTGGAAGTTTTGGAAGCGGTCATACAGTGCTTGCTACAGCAATATATACAGCGAGTAAGAAACAGGAAGTGGCTTTAATTCAGTTTGTGAGGTTTAAAGCTGCTTCTGAAATTATTGATGGATAATCATACAGAGTTGTTAACGTCTCTTAGACATGGTCAGAATGGCGGTTCTAGCAATTCCACCATCACTGCCAGTACGATGAAGGACAAGGAGAGGGAAGAGGTGGTGTCTTTTGCTGACCAGGGATTAACTACCGTACCAGATGAACTTTCAGAACAGCTACAGCGGGCGGAAGTGGTTTCTTTCAGACACAATAGTTTGACTCAGCTTCCCTCGTGGTTCAAGTCACTGCATCATCTACGAGTACTTGATTTGTCTGGTAACCGTTTGACTGCTTTTCCGGCTGTACTGCTGCAGTGTGTCCGCTTGGAGAGAATAGATTTGTCCAACAATGCTATCACTCAACTTCCGATGGAGCATACAGAGCGTTGGGGAGAGTGTATCGTGTCCGTGTCGCTTCGAAACAATAAGCTTACTTCTGTGAAGCAGTTGCAACCTTTAGTCACACACTTGAAGCATTTACGCGCACTAGATTTGGACGGTAACCCATTTCAACCTGATATGCAAGAAAAGATATCACAGGGTTTATCCAGAAGCAAGTGCTCACCGGAAGAATTTTGGGTCCTGGCACTAAGAAAATACTTTAATGAATCGATACCAAACCAGGTCACTGCAATGCAAATCTCGAATTGTACTACTGAATCGAAACCGAAAATTTCGAGAGCTGCAAAAAGAATGGGGTTTATTGCAAACTCTTTGTCATCCGAAGATAATGACAATAGTATAATAACCTCTCCGCCGAGTGATTTCGATCTGGATTCTCACTCGAAGTTTAGTGAATACTTTAAAAGGTTATCTGTTCTACCTGAAGAACCCAATCTGCCAGAAATTCAGGACGAAACAGATGGACAAAACTATAAAGACCTTTTGCAAACACATCATGAAAAGAAGAAAAAGTCTATGGAAAATATTGTTTTAGCTTGCAGAAAGCTGCTATTCACTTTCACCGAATGTCAGCAAACAATACGGAAAGTGACTTCTCTTTGCTCTGATAAAACGATCTCTGTGAACATCGTATCTCAGCTCTACAGTCTGAAAACGCACATCGACAATCTAGTAGAAGTACTTGAACAATTTGAGTCCAATAACTCCCAAGTTGATTTGACAACAACGCAAACCCAATTTCTTCACCATGATGTTTTGATACGATTGTGTTTGACGATTATTTCGGTGTTCAAAAAGATTTTCAGCCAACTGCGAAAGGACTCGGCAATTTTCTTTGGAAACAACGATATCTTTTTCATACGAGTGTTCTATATGAACATCATTTGCGCATACACGGAAATATATAATGCATGGAATCTGCTAACAGCAGACAATCATGAAATGATCAAAAAGAAGAAATTGACGAGAACTCACTCATTTCATGCAAGCAATATCGGACAACATCAAAAAATCATTAATGGTAGACAAAAATCTTCTTCAACACTCAATAAATCGCCTTCCATGAATGGGTCAAACCAACCAGGACCCATTCTATCTACTTCAGCTGCAAATATGGTACCGGCAGGTATCTCCACTGCGCAGCAAATCACCCCACCAATTGTTGGGAACACGTTCTCTAGTACGCCTTTATCAACGTCATCGATCACCCCTCCCATTTCAGATTCATCACCGAAAGCGAATAGAAGCGTAGGTCAACCTGAGCAGCAAGGGAATGTATCAGTTTTCAATCAAAGCACGGTCTCGGCAGATGTGTCTACGATGTCCACTCAAACTTCTACGAGTCCCGAGGTGGACATTGATGCTCAGTTATACCACACTTTGAACGCTGTTATTGATATGGTTAACGTAGTATACTCACAGTTAACAGATGCTATAACAAGGTCGGCTATATTGAGTACTTCGTCTGATCAACTCTCGATCACTCCAGCTGTTGCTGCAAAAACTAAAGACCTAACGGACACTTGTTATCAGTCCATGGAATTGTCCAAGGTTCTGCGAACCAGGCTCAATGTTATTACTTCGAATGATTTGGATACCTATCTAGCGACAAAGGAAAAAGCCAAAACTTGGGAGGACATCAACGCATTTTTAAAATCGATCATTGCAATTTTAGCCAACACCAAACAAATTATGTCCGATTTGCCTACACTTAACGATGTTAGACCGAATCTTGCATCACTTGCCAAGATAACTAAAGATGTCACAGTTATTCTTGATTTGAGCTCTTATAAGAGCGTGTCATTCTCAAACCAACAATCTTCCTCTTCAACAAATGGAACGGTGGCCAATTCCAACACTGAAGCTGTCACCAATAATCAGCACGCCACAATTAGTCATCACTCTCCATCAGGTGCTCCTGGAGAAGTGTCGGATCACACTAGTGCTAGTATTATTACGCCGTTGTCAACTCCCTCTTTAGTCACTTCTCACAACGTTAACCCCTTTGATCAACTGTGAACTGCAATGTGACAAATGTCGCTAGAATTACCTATTTAAAGCTTATTTAGTGCGAACTATGTGCCCCTTTCTAACGTTTCTTGATAAACCCTTGATATTTCATAATGATATCCATGTAGGCCATTTTTTTCCATAATTTTTGGCAGCATCAACCTAGTTCTTTCAGCGATACCTGTTAATCTGACAGTTTCTGTCCCACTTATTTTGAAGTTTCCTGGGACAGTGCCATCTATAAGTCTCGCAAAAATGTAATCAAGAATTGAAATTAATTTGAAGAGCTTTCTGAGAGTGCCATGAGTATTTGGAGATGCAACTTTGTCATGTGAAGCGCCTGGAGGTATGGATTCAATAGTAGGATTTTCGCCACTGTTTTCCCTGCTTGGTAAAGCACCTTCGGTCTCTTTTTCAGAGTTCAGCTCCGAAACCTTAGTTGCATTCGAGTCATCCGTTTCACCTATTGGAAACTTGTCAATATAGTCCAGAAGATCATCCGCTATTCTGATCAAATAGTGCGACTGTCCAAAGTTAGTGGATTTTATCTCCGCATACCTTTTAAAGTGGTCGATGTCTTGCAGGTCATCTTGTAATATAGAATCAGTGTTGCTTACCCCATCGATAGAATACCAAATGAAATCGACCACTTTCTTCAAATCTTTGAGTACTTCTGAGAGACTTCCGTAACCTTGCTCCGTGTTGAGTCCTCTGCTCTGAACAAATTTTCTTTGTATGTGCAGCAATTGTTCATCTATATATGTGATGAATTTTGATTGCTGTGAGAGTGATAATCTTCTTGTTTGTGGAATGCTTTGTGAATTATCTTGAGCACCATGCTTCAACGAAGGCAAACTGCTATGCGATTCAAAAGGAGATTTTAAATCTATGGATGGTTTAAAGTCATCAATATTGTCAAATTCATCCTGTTCCTTATCGTAATCATATAAGTGCGTCCGTTTCAAAGAATGAGTATATGTTTGGTCATTCTCTTCGTCGTCGACGTTAATATCTTGAACATCTTCTAAATCCGGATTTAAATCCAGTTGCAGAAGATCATCATCGTTTATTTCGTTTACATTGGGCTCTTCTGCAACTTGAGTTGGTGGGGTGTTAGGAGTAGGTACCGTCGACATTACGCACGCTCGCCTACAGTATTTTTTTTTGACCCTTCAGAGAAACCTAAATCTTCACTATAGTATGCGGCACTACGTGTAGTCGTTTCAGGGGAGTTCCACAGCAAAATCGTATAATAATGGTCAGGCAGGCTTTCTTTCTCAAACTCCTGCTGGGGTAAGACTGTTTTCCATTATAGAGGCGTTCCTCTTTCTTGTTTATGTATTAAGAGATGTGATTATCCCCACAAGTAATTAATCAATTCTACATTTTGACGTTACCTAAAACTTAAGCGAATTTGCAGAGATCGTGGCCATATAGTAGGAACTCAGTAAAAACTCTATTCAGTTAGTGTTCAGAGACTAGCAAGGAAATAATTGTCCGGCTAATACTAGTGGCAGCATCGTGTACTTTGATGTTAATCCTCATTGAAGGTAAGGGAAATGATGTAGTCTTGTTAATAAACTAAATATATGCTTTAAGTTCAGAATATTTATGAAAGGCAGCATGAATTCCAAAAAGATAATATATCACCAAGGGAGATTTGCATCTAGTTGTTGATTGTAATGCTGGTTATGCTATAAAATAGAAAAGCGCAATCCGACTGTGCACTTTCCACTATGGAACTATTTTAATTGAAATTCAGTTTTTTATGCAGAGGCCTCACTGCCATGCTTGTGGTCCACTTTGGCCTCCACTGCTGCTACCACTACGTCCAAACTTTAGTTTGTGTACCAATTTTGAGAACTTCTGGGAAGAATTTGTTACAGTGGGTGATTGTGATGATACCGATGACGATGAAGATGTTACAGATCCCTTAGAAGAGGAGGAAACCGAATATCTATGCAACTTTTTCAATCTTGGGGTCGCTGGCACGAGCGGTTTCAAAGGTGGTTGTTGATGTTGCTCTTGGCTATGCTGTAATGTTTTTATCTGTCGATCACTCGGCATACGTGACACCACTGCTGGCGTGGACAGAGTTCGCGGCTTCTGTAACGGCATTTTTTTGACCGAGCTTCCGACACTTCTATCATCAATAGTATCGGTTTGGCTTTCTAATCCGAGTTCCGCTTCGGATTCCGCCTCAGCTTCTGGCTCAGACTCCGAGTCTCTCGCCTTTTCCAAAGAAAAATCTCCAAACTTGTCAAGCAGGGGGCTCACCAGGTCTATATTATCTTGTGTCAAGGAATCCTCCTGGCGAAGGTGGGTCAGTGCCGTGTAATGGTTGGTGTACGAGCTTCCTTCATGCGTCTGGTGCGTGTGTTGGTGGTACAGGTGCTCATCATCGTGGTGGTATCCCTCCAAGATGTCGTTGTCTACCTCTTTGCCTGTGCTTTCATGGTGGTGGTGGTGGTCACACTCGGCATGTTTGATCTTCTCGGGAAACTTCTTCTGTCTTTGGAACTTGCTGTACGCATCCTGAAGTAAATTCAAGACATGCAATCTAGCTTGCTCTATAGTTTCCTGCGACGGCACTATCTCCTCTGCATATGCATCATCAAACCTCGTCCGGATGGATTCCGGGAAGTTGCACTCTTTAGGCGCGTTTTCTTCTATAAATCTGTGATAAACCTCGTTCCAATGCTCAAGTTTCAGCTGTCCACCGTCCTTGACAAATGGATCTGTGGCTCTGATGAAGAGAAAGTTTTCATCACAATGCGACTTGGTCAAAAACTCCTGGAATTTACAGAGCACTCTCTCATGATGCACACACCACAGCTCCTCGTCCAACAAATGTAGTAGCTGCAGCATTCAAGCGGGTTCTGTGCCCAAAAAGGTCTCCGTCGGGTGGTCAAAAAAAAATGCTCTTCAAATCTCAAAAAATCAAAAAATGCCAGTACCCAGAGGTCTAACTCAGACTATATATCTCTGCCGTGAGTGTCTCCTGTCTATTGCTAATCTATGATTCTCAGCTCTGGTTTTGTTCAAAACCCCATGCTATTACCTCTATCTTCTCTCTCGCTCACTCTCGCTCTGTATGCTTCTCTGAAACGCAGAAACCTAGATCACAGCCTTCCCAAAATCCTCTCAAGTGTCCCAACTCCGGTTTGCAGTTATATACAACTCTGCCTCGCCCTCTAAAGCCGAACTTCTTATGACTCTGTCACCGATATCTCACACCAGAATATCGTATTAGATAAATGCACAAATCTGTTTTTATATAAGCTAAGAACCAGGCCAACAGCCAAGAAGAAAAAGAAACCATCGACGCCGAAACGATGCAAGAAAACGCAGCTGCGAGGTCACAGCTGCCGCTAAAATTTTTCTTGGTCTCATGTCTACGAATCACTCTGACAGGAGACTGACCAAACAAGTTTCCAGAGTCCACTTGTCGACTTACGGTGCCTATTTAGTGGTATTTACTGTACACTATACTGTTGACAACTGGCCGGCTGTCGTCACCATGTCTTTTTTAGTGTCTTGTCAGAAGGTTTGCGTAACAGGCCGATCTAGTAGTCGATCTTTGACAGGCACCGAGTCTTGATAGCAAATTGATAAAGTAGCTTTGCGGCGGTCTGCTACCGCCAGCTGGTGGCTGCTACCAGCGTCGGCCGGTCGGCATATTCCGCTTGGCAGCAGTCAGGAACAGGGCGCAGTTCCACGTGCAGCGAGCTGTGTGGACCTGCGTTCCTGCGCCCGGTGCGGCGTATCTATCCGGTGCCAGTGTAACGCTGAGAGGAATAGATCTTCTTTGAAAGTCCGGGTAACCAAAGGTCACGTGCAAGTATCTTTTGTCTCCGGAGACATTGTGTGTGCGGGTAACCCCAAGGTATCCATCATCCCGGCCAAACGCTCGACCCGAATTATCGTAGTTAGGCTGTGAAAAAAAGAAATAGTTTTCTAATGGCATCGTTAAATAAGTAATGCAAGCTAAATCATATGTCGTCTTACAAAGAAAACAGATTAGTGGCCATAGGGTGATTGTCACAGTCAGGTAAGACGAGGACAGCTTAGAAGCGGAATATAATAAATTTATTGCGGCTTTTGTAGTGCCAAAAGATAGTTAATTTGCCCGGCATCTGGAGGAATTATACAGGTATTTCTCAGGACTGATGAACAACGGTGAGGCAGGGAATATGCCGGGCCAAGTGCACGGACACAGGCAGGATATGGATAACATATGGGCAGACAGTCCTGCGTTTTCGACCCAATCGACTGCAAGCGGTGCAGGAGCGCTGCAGTCGCTGGTAAACCCGCCAGTGGATGCGCAGACGGACATCACGCCAAGCATTCTGCTGGAGCAGTTGGCGTTCGTGGACAACTTCATGACGGATTTCAACTCAGATTTGGGCGCCGATGTGAGCAACTCGTTCTACAATGGACAGGACGCGGCTCATGGTGGGGGCATGGCGTTCAACGGGGGGTTTGGCGCCGGCAACGATATGAGCTCGGAAATGCAGCTGGCCGTGGACGAAAGACTGGCTGCGGAGCTGAGCGTGTTTGCAGACGAGACGTTCATATTCCCAGACGAGGACAAAGCGGACAGAGATAACTCAGGAGACAACTACAACGATAATGGAAACAATAATGGGATCAGCAACAGCAACAGCAACAGCAACAGTAATGACAGGAATGGACCAAACAGAGCCGAAAAGAGAAATTTGTTCGATAGAAAGTCTAACCTTACAGGAAACCAGTATGACCACACGCGACAGCGGTTCTCGAGGAAAAGAAACTCTGCCCAGAACTCTCCGATACCTGATCACAGTGGATTTACTCATTTTGATCCGCACGAGTCCCACAACAACGGTGGTAACGCTCATCTGAATAACCTCGGACTACCTAATGCGAATCATCAGGTAGATATGCCGTTTGCAACATCTCCTCTAACGAACTTCTTAGCAGGTCAAAGTTCCAGTTCATTGCCTGTTTCCCACAATGTCGTAAGGGACCGACCTACGACAGCTCCAAATACCAGCTTTAACACTACAGAATCTTCAGCAACGGAATACGGAGCTCGGATTCAAATGCCGGATTACTCTGCAATACAAACTTCCACTTTGGTGTCGTTACTGCCGAGACTTGCTGTACCAAGAGGCGCTTATACCTCATTGCAAGACGTAGGCTTCAAATCAGAACAGATTGACGCAATAGCAGCAATCATGGCATATTACGAACGAGAAAAGGACAGGTTCAATCCTCCTGTTAAAAGCAAGAGATCCAGCGGACAAAACGGCCAGTATCACAATGGTAACTCTGGAAGTAGAATTGAACCCGCTTCTACGCTTTCACAGAATACTGTATCAGCGCCGGAGCAATTACAGAGCTCCGTTAGCATGCTTCTTGATTTCTTGCAAGAGAAACCGCGTGGGAACTCCTCTTTATCGGGACAAGAACCAGCGACAAAGAAGGCGCGAAAGTCATCTCAAAGTGGGGCGGTGAAGACAGAATCACCAAAGGATGAATCTGTGGACAGATATTTACAACATTCTCCACGCTTAGATCTTGCACAGCAACAAACTCAGAAGAAGGAGCAATCAGGAAAACAAAGGGATAGTGTCGAGGAGAGCGAAGACGAAGATTCAAGGATAAATTCCAATACTGAAAAGCAGAATCTTTCAGGCAATAAAGTTGGAGAACGTTCAAACTCCAATACAGAATCATCTGATATTCAGATCGATTCACACAAGGATGGTGCTAATAAGTGGAGCTCATTGAGTAACACCGAAGGCAACAGCCAGGACCTCGATTCGGGGTCAAAAACTAAAACTGATAAATACGAGAAAAGAAAAAGTATATCTGCCGCGACTGATGATTCCATGCCTTCTCCAACTTCTTCAACATCTTCACGGCTCAAGCTGCCTAATCTTGATCAGCCCAGAAAATTTAAAGAGAAGGAAATGGAGGTTTGGGTTCAAGATTTATCTGAATTGGCCCGGGATCTGAAGCGTAGAATCAACACGCTGGAAATGGAAAATCGTTTGCTGAAAGACCTAGTTATAGAACGTGGTGATTTCAAAAACATAGATTCTCTCAACAGCTTGAAGAAAGATGAACCACCGTCAGAGAAAAAAGACTGATTGTTTGTGCATCCTCGGTTTTGAGCATTTTTCACTTCATCTGTTCTAGTAAAGTCCTTACATTACATACTGTATTAATACACTTACTTTCGACTAAAACATTACACGGCATCATGATAATATTGCCAACAGTGTTATTAACGTCACAACCACCAAGACAACTAGAAATATTGTTGTGCATCTGTTCTTTTTTCGCTGATACTCACTTGCTTTGTTGAGTTCCTTGTTAGCCGTTTTGACATTATTCGATAAACCCGTCACATTTTCTCCAATAGTGTCAACCTGCTCGCCTTGCTCTTGTACTAGACTTCCTAGTTGCTTGAAGATAGCATTAACCTCTTGAACTGCAGAATGGATTTTTGATATATCCTGGGACCTCTCTTGCTGAATAATTGTATGGAAATCCAGTTCATCTTGATTTAAACGTTTTTCCTGCTGTTGTGTGGATAAAAGTAAGGGTGTCTGCTCCGAAGTTGGCAGTCCTCTCTCAAGATCTTCGTGTATAGGCATGCTTTCATATTGCGAGTCAAGATGATCTTCCCCCGCAACCGTTATTTCCTTGTCTTCCTTCACGGGGAACTGCAAAGCACGATTTTCGTAGCTTGCTCGAAGTGCGTTGTACTCCCTCATTAATGACTGCAAATCTCTTACTAGTTTGTCTTGAGAATCTACAGGTGTTGAATCTGCCAACTCTCTACTAATAGCTTGTATTTTGGGGATTAGTACATTATTTATCTCGTTTCTTAGTCCCCTTCCATCTCTAGGAGTACCAACAAGGTGTGCTTTCCTCTTTAACTGTTGAATGTTCTGCTCCAAAGTGAGAAGTAAAGGGACACTATTACTTCCACTGCTTGCTGGAGGAGTTGTTTCCTTACCAGTTGCGCTGTTTTGATAAAATGACATGATCAACAAAATACGTGGAGCCGTAGCTTGCAGATTTTGCAAGAATTTGTAGTCTGTTATTTATGTTTGTCGAACTCTGTTTCACCAAGTTTACACAAACCTTGGCATACGACTAGCCCTGTTATAAGTCCTAATATCAATGTGCATTTAATTAAAGTCACGTGATCATATTTTGTGACCCGTCGTTCCAAAAAACCAGCGTATTTGAAAGAGCCATATATTCGATTTAAATCGTACCAACGGTGTCTTTAGTGCCAGCGTCGAGTATGTCTGACCCAGGGACGCCTACGGAGTGTTGTAATCCTGATGCCTTTTCCACAATTCATGTATATGTGTTCCTACAGATATAGAGAAGCCAGAACATAATGAAAAAAAGAAGCTTGATGCATCATCAGAAGCTCCCATGAAGACAATAACTATAGTCAAAATGCGTGCTGGAGAATTGTTCGCAGTATATTCCTTTTTGAAGAACACTTGTTGGTCGCAAAGTCTGCTCTATGGGCAGCAGCTGTTTCAGATCATAGATAAGGTGGTTCTTTGTCGGATAATTTGATCTTAATTACAACACAGCGAAACGGCATTATCACTACTTCACAGAAAAGATAATACTCCTCCTGATATCGGACTTCTAAGATAAGGACATTGTTTTCATTTGATTAGCATAGTTGAATTCTAACTTGAAGAATACCAGAACCGGATCAAAGCAGCTGTGATGAGTAACTCAGGCAGCTTCCCGGGCTATAATCAGGCGATAGAGTTTATCAAGGTAACACTAGCGAGAGTAATACGAACATCGGACAAGGTACCACAGCATGTGGCCTTCATTATGGATGGAAACAGAAGGTATGCCAAAAAGAATAATATGGAAGTAAACGAGGGTCACAATGCAGGATTTGAGAGTATGTGCAGTGTGCTGGAACTCTGCTATGAAAGTGGGATGAAAGTGGCTACCGTGTATGCATTTTCCATTGAAAACTTCAAGAGGAGTTCGTTCGAGGTCAACTGGCTGATGCATCTGGCAAAGGACAAAATCAGGCAAATCTCTCGACATGGAGATCTTGCAGAACAATACGGGATTCGTGTTCGAATCATTGGAGATAGGTCACTTCTTCCCGAAGATGTGTTGAAAGAAGTTGAACTAGCCGAAGAGATTACGAAGAATAACACCCGGGCTGTATTGAATATATGCTTCCCATACACGGGAAGAGAGGAGATTGTCCATTCAATCAAAGAAATCATGCATGAAACAAAGGAGGGAAAAATCGATTATCGTGAAATAAGTGAGAAAACTATCGAAGATCATTTATATACCAAAGGACAGCCCCCTGTCGAGCTCCTAATCAGAACCAGTGGTGTCACTAGATTGAGTGATTTTTTGTTATGGCAACTCAGTAGCATCGGATGTACCATTGAGCTGGTAGACTGTTTGTGGCCTGAATTCTCACCATTTCGCATGTTAAGGATATTGATAAAATTTGCATTCAAGAAGACGTACTCTCCTTCAAACGATGAAGATGATGATATTAAGAAGAAATAAAATGTAGGAATAATTCCGTAAGCATCTTTACCAAGGCTATATGACCTAGTATCTCATCTGGCAAAAGTCTGTGGTAATAAAGTACGATCATGTTCTACCGAACTTTGTCGGCCCAGCAGAAGTGTACATTGAGACGGATTGGAATGGATTAATTTGTCAGCCGACGAATTTTATTAGTGTATACATACTAGAATTGCTATTTACCATGTTCCATTAAACAATGAATTTGAAGATCCTTCTAATCCTTCTTGTTGATGGCCTGGGCCTTTTCAAACTCTTCCTTGAACTTGTCAGCATTTTCTTTGTTACCAAATCTGATTGCAAAAGTAAAGGCTTCCGCATCACCTTCAGCAATGTCTGCGGTACAAGTGTAGACCCAAGATCTGTCGGAACCGACATTTGGCTTCAAAACGTATTCTGGAGCGATTATGTGGTTGGCACAAACCTTAAGAGTCTTGTCTCTTCTCATCAAAAGTCTGACCTTCTTGGTTTCTTTGTGTTGCAAGAATTTGACGTCACCAGTACCTCTTTCCTTCCATTCCTTAGCGTCAGCATCGAATCTGAACAGTTTGGCTCTGACCTTAAACAAAACATCTTCGTTTTCCTCATTGGTCTTGACATCAACCTTCTCTAGAGTGACGACAGGCTCAAAATGCACATCAGGAGACTCTGGAGCGTCCTCGTCATTCTTTTCAGCCGACTCGCTCTCGGTCTTACCGGATTCTTCTTTAGTTTCTTCTTTTTGTTCTTTCTCTTCTTTCTTCACTTCTGGCTTCTTGCCACCGAACATGGAAAATACGGAAGCGGTTGGAGGCTTTGGTCCGGTCTCGGTAGTCTTGTTTTCTTCAGCCATATTTGTGGGTGCTTGAGGATGAATGTTATAACGAAATGCGGCTGAACCTATCACGGATTGATCTAGTCAGTTGTTTCAAATCTCGCCTACGAAAAGAAACACAAAAACTCCAGTTTTCAATAATAGCTCAGTTGAGGTCTTCAAACTAAGATTAGATAATGAAACTACTCCCGATTTATACCACTTTAAACGCCAAACCTTCCTTCTAAAACCTCTTAAATCTCACTTTCATCTCATATCATATCTTAAGTATTTGTTTGATTTTTTTTTCGTTTCATCTTCACTTCCATACAACTAGACAAAAACTAGTGATTTGAGTCCGGGTAACATAATTCATTTAAGTTGAACTTCTCGGCATCATCGAAAATCCAAGCAACATCTACTCTGTATCATCAACGGTTAGCGCTCTGTTAGATTTGGTTTAGTATATGGAGCCTTTAGCTTCCAAAATTATATCTTGGGATAAGAGCTGTTTCTTGGACTTTTTGTCGTTTCGAGAATAATCTCCTTGTGGCAAATGCAGGCCATTGAGATGCCGTTCCTGGTTATGTAAGCGTAATCGGGATACGTCAGGTCAGGAAAAGAAATTAGGTAAAAGAAAGAAGACGGCTTAAATTTGTTCTTCTACAGTCCAATGTTAATAGGATATATAAACAGTAAGATTCAAATACGTTGTTGTAAATCTCGAAAACTTACAATCACTCAACTCTTTGAGATTCGCCTTTACTTCTCGTTGAATTACTTCCTTTTTAAGGATATTTGTGAATTTATCACTTTACGGTTTTGACATCATCATACTCCCGTTTTATTATAAAGAACATCACAGATTGTTATAAGGAGTGAGTGAACAAGAGAAAACAGATCCTAAAGACAACTACAACCGATTTTAAACATTCGTGTACCGTCATTATTGGTAATTCCGCGATCAGGTTCAACTCAGATTCAAATCACAAGGGTGAGCTTAACTAAAACATATTATTAGGGCAACACGAATAGGGATTTCAGAATAGTCGTTTCCAGGACAAAATGATGGATGGAAAGTTGAATAACTTTCAGAAGCACCGCAGAAGTTCTTCTTTAGAGGAGGTTTTGGATCCATTCTCAACTCCGGAGGTTTACTATGGTCCGCAGAGTGATCCCTCAAAGCTTTTGACTAAAAACAGGTTCACTCGAACTAGAACCTTTAGCGTTGCGGGCACACAAAGAGGACCCCCCTCGTCATACAGTCGAGAAACTATGGATCCATTGGTCCCTCTACGGCGAAGAGGCTCGGAAGATGACTCATACAGTGCTAGTCAGGGCCAAAGAAGGTTCTACATAGAAGATGTGGATAAAACGCTAAAGGAGTTGCTGGCCAGCGAGGACACAGATGGGAACTACCAGATTACAATTGAAGACACCGGTCCAAAAGTGATAAGAGTTGGTACAGCCAACTCTAATGGGTACAAACATGTACACATTAGAGGAACTTACATGCTCTCGAACCTTTTGCAAGAGTTAACTTTGGCGAAGAATTTAGGTAGAAAACAAGTCATATTGGATGAGGCAAGACTCAACGAAAACCCGGTGGATAGAATGACAAGGCTTATCAGTGGTCAGTTCTGGAATTCTTTGACCAGAAGAATTGACTCTAACAATATTTCAAAGATTGCGTACGATACAAAGATTGACACTCCAAAGGCTAAGAACCCTAGAATATACGTTCCTCATGGCTGTGATGAGCAGTATCAGCAATTTGTTCAATGGTCACAGATGGACCCATCTCTCAGACTTGAGGTGAACTACCTACCAAAAGACATCACTCCAGAATTCGTTAAATCTTTGAACGACAAGCCTGGTCTACTAGCATTAGCAATGGAAGCCCATATGGATCCTGTCACAGGTGAGCAGACTTATGTAGGATTCCCATATGCTGTTCCAGGTGGACGTTTTAATGAACTTTACGGATGGGATTCTTATTTCATGGCCCTTGGTCTTCTCGAGAGTAATAAAGTTGATATTGCCAGAGGCATGGTAGAGCATTTCATTTTTGAAATCGAGCATTACGGTAAAATATTAAATGCGAACAGATCTTATTATCTCTGTAGATCACAGCCGCCCTTCCTTACAGATATGGCTTTGCAGGTTTTCGATAAAATGGGAGGAGATAAAAATCCGACAGCTGTTGATCTTTTAAGGAGGGTATTCAAAGCTGCAATCAAAGAATATTTGACAGTTTGGACAGCCACTCCAAGACTGGATGAGAAGACTGGTCTTTCTTGTTATCATCCTGATGGTATTGGTATCCCACCAGAAACAGAACCAGGCCATTTTGACTCTATCTTACGGAAATATGCTGAAAAGTACAACGTATCGATACCCGAGTTTCGAGAACTATACAACAATCAAAAAATACATGAGCCTGATCTAGATGTTTTCTTTCTTCACGACCGTGGTGTGAGAGAAAGTGGTCATGACACAACGTATAGATTTGAGAACGTCTGTGCTTATTTGGCTACCATAGATCTCAATTCACTGTTGTACAAATATGAGGTTGATATTTCTTACGCTATCAAAAATTACTTCAATGATAATTTTGAAGGGTTGCCAGAGGGGCTCAGGACTTCTAGCGATTGGGATAAGTTGGCAGAAATTAGAAAGCAAAGGGTAACGAAGTATTTATGGGATGAAGAATCTGGATTCTTCTACGACTACAACGTGAAAACCGAGAAACGCACCAGCTACGAATCTGTGACTACATTCTGGGCACTTTGGTCTGGATTGGCAACTAAAGAGCAGGCTGAAAAGATGATACAGTTGGCTTTGCCGAAGCTTGAAGAATTTGGTGGTTTAGTTGCTTGCACTGAACGTTCTCGTGGTGATTTAAGCCTTGACAGACCCACTAGACAATGGGATTATCCTTTCGGCTGGGCACCACACCAAATTCTAGCCTGGGATGGTCTGGTCAAATATGGTTATGATTCGCATGCCAGACGATTAGTGTACAGATGGTTGTTTTTGATGACAAAGGCCTTCGTGGATTACAATGGGATTGTGGTTGAGAAGTATGACGTAACCAAAAGCACGGATCCGCATAGAGTTGACGCTGAATATGGAAATCAGGGAGCAGATTTTAAAGGTGTTGCTACTGAAGGCTTTGGATGGGTAAATGCAAGTTATTTGTTGGGTTTGAAGCATATGAATAATTTTGCCAAGAGAGCTTTGGGTGCTTGCGTAACCCCCAAAGTGTTTTTCAAACGACTTCCATTAAATGAAAAAGAAAGATACGGTGTGTAATTGTGTATCGGTCAAAGTGGCCTACATTGTTTCGAATCGTATATTCCTGAGTCTACAACACCGCAACGGATTATATTTTTGGTTCTTCAGCAGTGGTATGCTGTGTAATGTGCCTCCTATGTCCAGAACAAGCAATTGAATAAATCCGTAGGGGATGTGCCAACCTTGTAGTTTTCGAACTTTATAGCTTATAGATATTGCTTACATCCTTGGACAATGTTTTGTGTCTGTCATAATGAATTTGACGTACACCTTCTCTGTCTGGCAAAGGAAACTACATCCGTCTCAACCACGTTGATCGCTTTGTTATATTGATATATAGGTTTGTCACGTTCAATGCAAAGTGTTAACGTACTCTGGAGAATGTGGGTATAGTACGTTTATCTATCTTCTTTTGTCTTGAATAAACACTACATGAAATGTTGATGATGTCTAACCAGAACACTAAGCCAAGAAAAAGAGACCGAATTAGACGTCAGCTCAAACAGAAGAGTGAGGAGTTTAAACTCAAACTTCTTTCTTTTCAGGAACATGTTTTGCAGGACATTGCCCTCCTTCAAGTGCCTTTGGACAGGATAGTCTTCGCAGAACAAAATGACAATATTCTATGTTGGAATTCAGGTTTTAACAGCCCAATGGGTCCGATCACTTTTGAAATTGCATCAGATGTTGACAGTGGCTTTATTGCAAACGTGGATGATTCGTATCACGATAGATATCAGCCTACCCTTGGGACAAATAAACTCTTGCACAAAATGAATGGTTTGTGGGACACCTCCGAAACTGAACGCCAACATGAGTTTAAGCTTTCTCCCTTTGAGGAACAAACAAAATGTCTAATGAGTAATAGCACAGGATCTAACGATCTAAATGCCGGGAGATCAACTTTTACTGAAGTTTTCTCCAGAGCTGAAAACTCGGAGTCTTTCAGACAATCAGATACAAGTGATTATGACTTGTCGATCCTTCAAAATTCTGCGGGGACACAAGTATTAGCTTATTCTACTGGTATACAAGCTGAGCCTTCCATTTCCTCACCTTCTTCGGAGATTAACATCAGTGATGCATACGTATCATTGAATAGAACTGCTGATTCCCGCAGCATGTCAAAATCAAAGATAGATAACGAGTTCAGGGGACTCGAAAATCAATATGACTACCCAACATCTGAACACAGTCAGGAGACTGCACTGACTGAGGATTCCACACTTATTTTCGTTTGGGAATTTAGAAACGGGCATTTTATTAGAGTTCCCTGTCTGCCTCCTGATAACGACAGCTTCGATTGGGATGGAGACAATAAAGACGTAAGATGCTTCTCAGTGAAAAACTACTTAAAACGAAAACGGTTTCGTGCGGCTGACAAACTATATGGGTGGGTGCGACAAAAGTATCTGCAGGAGACTGTCTTATGACATTTTTGCTATTCAGATAATTAATTTATAGTCAAAATAATTAATAAACCTATCAAGTTAACGATTAAATGTTAAACAGTACAAGGCATAAAGGTATCAAATGTTTCAAGAATTTGTAGGTGAAAAATAGAGGTGACCATGAAGTCCTGAAACAAACATTCAAGAAAATATAATCAATGAAGGTTACACATTTGAATAAAAAATTAAATTTCGGAAAAGCCAAATATTACTTTTTTTCTTCTTTTGTTTAATTTAAAAACAATCAAATTATTTAAAGATTTATTTATTAGAAATTAAATAAATAAAATATTTAGTAAACTTAAAATGATAAAATTATTTAAAATAATTAATTAAGTATTTTAAATGTTTTTATTAAAACCTTACTAATCACGTGAAATACATAATATTTTATAATTATTTCAATTTATTAATATATTAATTTATTCTTTACTTAACTCTGGATAAGTTGCACTGATAGTAATCGTTAGTCAAGTTGAAGTGGCCTGCCCTTTTTTACAAAATGAAGGCCTCTTAAAACATCAAGTCTTTTCAATCCTATTTCAATCAATTATTTTATTACTTTGTAGTCAAATGCATTTTTTAGATTTAAATAGTATGAAGTAATATGTCCAGTAACATCATGAATTTTTCTACAATATAACAAACGAATTTACACAACGATTGCGAGTCTTTTCGGTTTGTATTTGGCAAAGGTGGGAATTCCATAATTTCCAGAAGTAATTGGAGAATACACCTGTAAATAAATTGCCAACATTAAAATGCTGTTCTTCTGTATACATATTACTGTAAGATTGTCTTTTTATTAAAATGAATGTGTTTGTCAGATTATAAAATGTTGACAACCAATAAATGATGATGGTATGGCAAAGAAAATTAAAATTGAGGGCGATACTGTTTTCATCATTGAACAGTTACCACCTACAACACGAACCGGAAACTTTCTCTCTCAAGGTCTAGTTTCTCTAATTCATTGATAACCAATCTTCCAACAATGCCTTCCATCAATACTTTAGCTGATGTTTGTATGGTGCCTGTATGTTAATAAGATACTGTTGAATACCTTCCTTGCATAAGTTGAGCCACTTTACTAAATTTACATGAGTTGACCATGATTGACAAGCATGGAATGACTGATCCTCCGATAGCTGGGTACTGGTAGCGCAAGTGTCTCAGACTATGTCACTAAAATCGAAAAGAAGATAAGGGATTCGCATTTGAAGAGTACTCTTCACAGTGCAGGTACGACTATCGAGGGTCCATGGGATGAAGTTATGACTTTGATTGGTGAATTACACGAATACAGTCATGAAATAGGCTATGTCAGAGTGCACACCGATATCAGGGTTGGCACTCGTGTTGACAAATCTCAGACAGCTGAAGATAAGGTTAACACAGTTCTGGACAAACTCAAAAATGAGAAATAGGTTCACGAGAATACCCAAAGTAAGAAGAATTGAAGAGTCAGCAAACTTAGACGACGTTTGTAAAGTTTATATTACAAAAATTATAAATGTGCGCTTTTGTTTAATCTACATGTGCTGATTTTAATTTCATACTGAAAGGACACAACATGTTTCCACTAGAATCTTGATATCCGACAATAAAACCTAGCATCGTGCTTGTGTAAAGAAAATAATAATGATACAACTTTCCAAAACCAGATCATCGAGTCATGTTTGCCTACTGACAGGTGATATACCCACAAAGAATCAATCAATGATTTCGCTGTTAGTTTAAGGCTTGATTTAGCGCGCGGACTTAACTCTCATTCTCAATTGGGTAAGATCATGATTAAGAAAAGAATAGAGAAGGCACAAGGACAGCCGACATCTCCGTTGATTTAAGCTTGGGTAGAAGAGGAGTATTTGGTAACAGCTCTAGTACCTTCAGAGACAGCGTGCTTGGCCAATTCACCTGGCAAGATCAATCTCACAGCGGTCTGGATTTCTCTGGCGGAGATGGTAGATTTCTTGTTGTAAGCAGCCAACTTGGAAGATTCGGTAGCGATTCTCTCGAAAATATCGTTAACGAAGGAGTTCAAAATGGACATGGACTTCTGGGAAATACCAGTGTCTGGATGGGTTTGCTTCAAAACCTTGTAGATGTAAGAGGAGTAAGTCTCCTTTCTGGCCTTGGTTCTCTTCTTGGATGGGTCCACAGAAGAAGAGGTCTTCTTAGCGGCAGGTTTCTTTTCGGCAGGAGCCTTGGAAGCGGGTTTCTTTTCTGCTTTTGGAGCCATTTTTGATGTTTGGTGTTTATGGAGTCTTTAGTTGTGTGATTACTGACTGAAGGTAAACAGATAGTAACAACAATACAAGGAAAAGTATTCACAAAACAGTATTATTTATATTATTCAGATGTAATACATACAGCTTCTAACATTCACTACACGAAATTGCCAACGAAAACCGGCACATAATTCCTTGTCAAAGGTGAAGAGCGAAAAAGAAGACATTTGGTTGATCTTATATACTAAACAAAGACTAGAATACCCATGATAATACAACTACCGGAGTGCATCGTACGTCGCGTAGAGAGATACCGAATATTTCGCGGGTTTTACTATAATCTACGCCCCAAAGCTTTTGATGGCCAAGCATATAGTAGAATCTTTGGGCACGCCACCTGTGCTGTGGGATTCTCAACAGGGACTATTGGATGAAAATCTAATTTTCAAGACTGGAAGTTTCGCGGTAAAACGCGAATTTGGCAGCACGAAAAATAATCTGTTTTATTTAGGCGAATTGTGCATGATACATGTGTACTGTAAATTTCGCAAAAAAAAATACGCAAGTGAAATTTTCAGAATACAGACAATTCGCGAAAACCATTACTATCCTCTCCTTAGAGCTGATCCTTGTAGAGGCGCGTGAAGTCACGATCACCTAATCCTAATGCTTGTAACAGCAAACTGAATAGTATATAAGGTCTTGAAGAATCTCATTTATTTTCCAACCCTCGTAGTATTTCACGCTCGTTCGTCTGGCGAAGTTTCCATGTGTAATTTAAAATTTAGTTGTGAGTGTATCCCCTGTGTATTGGTTCGGATCCCTATTCTAACTATTTCCCTCTGGTTCTTAATATTCTCTTATTCGTTATTCACAATACAACCAGTGAATAGTGACTCAACAAAACACAACAACACAACAACACACATATAATACAATGTCCGGTAAAGGTGGTAAAGCTGGTTCTGCTGCTAAGGCTTCTCAATCTAGATCTGCTAAGGCAGGTTTGACTTTCCCAGTCGGAAGAGTTCACAGATTGTTGAGAAAGGGCAACTACGCTCAAAGAATTGGTTCTGGTGCTCCAGTTTACATGACTGCTGTGCTAGAATATTTGGCTGCTGAAATCTTGGAATTGGCTGGTAACGCCGCCAGAGACAACAAGAAGACCAGAATTATCCCAAGACACTTGCAGTTGGCCATCAGAAATGATGACGAATTGAACAAGTTGTTGGGTAACGTCACCATCGCCCAAGGTGGTGTCTTGCCAAACATCCACCAGAACTTGTTGCCAAAGAAATCATCCAAGGCCAAGGCTTCTCAAGAATTATAATTTGTTTGAGAATAGGAAATATGGGAACAGCTCGATGCTGTTTTCGGATCTATATTTCTTCTTTATAATTCTCCTCTCGTCTTCCCTTCGAGTGCTTGGTGATGGTGTTAGTTGTTTTAACGTCTGTCAGAATTGAACAATGAAATCGGCGATACCCTCCAAAGTTTGTAACAGTTACCAGGTATACCAAAATGTATGTATATTATATCACATAGCGGAACAAAACAACGAAGTTCGTAGTAACGTGAATGATAAACACAGGGCTTAAAGCGAGGTGTCTATATATGATACTTGGTAGTAAAAATGCAAGTCTCTCGTTTGAATGTTGCGTTCCAAAGGTAAACATATAATTTATTTTTTGTCTGCTATTACATCAACGATGATGTTCACCACAGATACTAGAACCTCAACTCCCACGAGGAGGATGACAATGAATTCCAAGTATTCCTCATGCGAGTGGCCTAATTGTTCTTTTAACATCTGCAGCAAATCACTAATAACCTCAAGTCTTTGATTGACTAAAGCTACTCTTTGATTAATTTCCAAATATCCTCTAGTAGCCTGGTATATGGGTTCCAACTGTGGTTCTGACCACATGATCTCTGGAGAGTCTAAGACAGATCCGTGAAGGTTGATGTTAATTCTCAAAATAAAAAGTTCACCGATACTCTTCATTATGTCTTCTTTGCTCATTGAAACCTTACCACTGGATGCAATTTCTTGTGGTATATCCTGTGTGTCTTCTATAGTGTTATCCACCAATTCCTCAAATAGTGATATTTTCACACTCTGGGCAATGGCATGGGAAATGGAGAGTTTTATCATGTAGTTGGAACCGTCACGGAGAGTTATGAAATCATTATAGATTCTCGGCTGATAACTCTGTGTAATGTAGTAGTTGAACTCCTCTACCTGTACGTCCTCTTCAGCTAACTTCTCTTTCTCAAACCTCTCAATGTCACTCAAGAATGCCTTTTCTTCTCTCTCAGTGAACCCCCACATGACAACGACACCATATTCAAAGATGAATAAGTCCGGCTGTTTGTCACTCGTACTAATTTCACCTCCTTCCTCATCTAATCGTATAACATCTTCGTGCTCGAACCTTTTGTCTCCTCTCCAATCAGTATAGATAAAAGGAGTGTATAAACACTCATCGAAGAGCTTCGGGTGTGTATGATTTGTACGCTTGCAGTCCTTCAGCCACCGAATAAGATCCTTCATCTTATAGAGACTTGCAGTGCAGTATGCCGTTACTCTGGGTAAAAGATGTCTCTGATTTTTCCCCAGCTTTTCAGCATCCCTCCTGGCTGGTTTATCAGTGATCCTGTTAACCTGAGAGTACACATCTCGGTCCTGAGGGCCACTTTCCTCATTTATCCTCTCAAAAGCTTCATCAGGAAGCAATTTAAGCTTTTGTGCTTTTCTGGAGGTTCGCTGGGCACCCACTTTACTGTTACTCTTGCTTGCATTAGGTATCACATTGGTATCAAGTTCCTTTGCTCTATTCACATTTCTGCCTGCAGAATCTGGTCTAGGTAAATACTTCTTGGGACCTGAAGTACTGTTAAAATCTGCTTCATTATAATTCATAGCTTGAACGTCATTATTAGCAGACTTTGATTGCCTCTGCTCTTCTAACAACGGTTCACCCTCAGCAGACATGGTATCAGATAGTCATAAAATAATAATACTCAATATGATCAGTCAAGGTTCGTGATTTCGTAAACGTAGCAGGACAACTCACAGTTCAATATCAGCTTTCAAAAATACATCAAGCCCTTCAAGTTCTTTTCATACAACCGCTGTGTGAACAATATCAAGTTTCTGCCCATACATACAAAGAAATTACTTGGTATGATGTTAACATGAATGGAACATTTTCTTCAATTCGTCAACAAAAGATTTAAAAGTAAGGAAGTAACAATATGAACATACCTGTGGTATCCTATCGCCGTTGACGGAAGTAGGATCTAGGATTCAGGTAAGCTGCCAAGATATCTGTATTGGTCAGAAGACAGTTTTGTTAATCATTTAAGCCAAGATAGATATTCTGTCCTGTAAGAGGTTCATTACAGATAATGACTGACGTACAGACAACGAACAACGAACTTGAGAGCGGTCGGAACGATGAATCCGAGCTAGCATCCGCAGTGAGGAAATTAACAGAGGAGAATGAAGCACTTTCATTAGCGGTACAAAGGACCCGTCTTTCTGTAAAACGCCTAAGACTCGAATATGGAGTTTTGCTGGAAAGGCTGGAGAGTAGAGTTAATGCTGACCAAAGTTTGAAATATGAATCTCCACTACCCACTCTAGAGTCCTTCAAAAAATCGCTATTAGAATCTATGCCTGCCAGAACCCGCAAAAAGAAGAGCAAGAGCAAAGACAAAAGAGACCCTAATCTCCCTAAAAGACCCACCAACGCCTACATCCTATTTTGCGAAATGAACAAGGATAAAGTAAAAGAAATGAACGAAAATGCAGATATGACCAGACTGATGGCAGAAATTTGGAACGGTTTGGATGAAGACGCTAAAAAACCATATTACGATCTCTACAATGAGGGAAGGCAGAAGTACGAACAAGAAATGTCATCTTACTCAAAAAAGAAGGCGAGCCAGGATATTGAACTTGACGAATCTACAAAAAACAATGAAGAGGACAACGAAAACGATTTAGATAATTACCACGATGCCATGGATGACTCTGACGTAACTCAAGCAGAACCTGACTTAGCCACGGATCAGCCAGAAGAAGAACTTGAAAGCGAGCCTACCAGTGAGCTTTAGAACGTTTGTGTTCGTTATGTTTGTATAGATTGTACACTGAATTAGATAGTAAAACGATCATCTTATCTCCATTCCATGAATAATTTACATATCAAATGCTTCTTTAAACTAGTAGATACAGTTGCGACGTCTAACAGGAACGATGCAATGAAATTTATACAGAAGTTTGATTCGTCTATAACTTGAAGATTTAATCAAAGAAAAGTTGTCATAATGTGAAAGGCTTGAACACAAAGAAAGTTGAATAAACAATTTTTATGTTCTTCTCATCTTACCTTTTCTTTGGTAGTACCCATTCTCATCTTTTTCGTGCTTTCTCTTTTCCCTGGATCTTGCGTGCTTTTTGAGCTTTCTATTAGCAGCAACCTCGGGCGCTGTTACTGCAAGCACCGCTCTCTTAGCCTTCCTCTCTTGTCTTCTCCTCATTACCTGTTGTTTCACATTGGCATACGCAGCAGTGAAGTCTGATACTGAAATCTTTGATTCTAGAATTTTAATGCAATCTTGGGCTAGTTCGTGAAGCTCTTCTTGGTTTTGATCTAGTCTTTCAACATTGGTTTCCACATACATATAAAGTGGCATAATAAACTGTTCAGCTTCAGTAGACAATCGATCGCTGCTCAAAATTTGCATTATGAGGGCACAAAGTTGTATACCTGCCTTCTTCGAATTGAAGGAATCGTTCGGATTCTCTTCACTCCTGATGATCCATCCGGTTCTTGCAATGGCAAAACTGATGGCGTTATTGTACTTTGATTCTGACTTCGTGTTGGAATCTTCCATGTAAGGAGTATTTTCTTCTTTCCACTTCATAATTATTGCTAACAAAGCTTTAATGCATAAGGATGAAAGTTTCTCAGGCAGTTTTGGTGCTCCCAGCGAACGGAACAGTCTATAAGCAATAGTTTGTATTTTATAATCGCTCAACGGTGTTTGAAGCTTTGTGCGATTCTCAATAAGGATAGTTACAAGACGCACAGCGGAAAGACGAACCCAAGAATGAGGGTACAATAAGCAGTCAATGATACCATCCCATATGAGCGTGTATTCATCAGTGTATACACTGTTTTCCGTCTTGCTGATAAATACAGAGAAGACGGACAGAGCTGTATAAATTAAGTCCCACGATGAGTCAGAACCCACATCAGTGTTGGCAGTCACATTTTTGATTCGGAGCATTGCCAGAGTATCCAGATCCACATTCAAACCTGTTCCCATTTTGTTCAAGTAAATTTTGTATATCTTCAGCCCTAAGCCAACAAATATCTCGTTATCTCCCTGCTTCAACCATGCAGTTATAAATCTCTCAATTGAGCCGATATTTTCACGACCTAATTTTTCAAACAAGTTTCCGAGCAGTACTGAAGCCATTTCACGACACTTTGGAGAGTCATCCTGAACGCAAACATTCGCCAAAGATACAAAAAAGGAGGATGACAATTTCAATAGAAGCTCTTTGCCAGACTTATTGATGACCAAGTTAATGAGTTCTAAAACAGACTGTCTCCCTTCTTGTGAAGGATACTGTAGGTTGTTTAGCATGAACTTGAACTGCTTTTCCAGTCTTCCTTTACTTTGGTCGTACTCCATTAGGAAGTGATAGTAAACACCTCTTGCCACGTCTCTAATCTCTTTGGAGTGATTAGTAACCATGATTTCAGCGATGTTATCTACAACATCATAAAGCTCTGGTAACATTATATGCTTCGAAACAAGGGCTTTTACGAAATTGAATGCCAAACCTTGCTTGCTGGGTTCCATCAAATCTGGTTGGATACGTCCAAGTAAATAGCCTAGCGCAGTGCCTTTGAGTTCGATATCCTTATGACGTATCATGACGGATAAGAACTTGAGGCCCATCTGGCATAAATCAGAGGACGTGGAAGGAGAATTCTTGATTATCTCGAGAACTTTCCGAGCACAGTTCTTAAAAATAGCTTCAGAATCCTCTTCGAAATCTAATTTGATTATATCAGTCAGCAATCTTAACGTGCTCATAACAACACCTTCATTGTCGGATGTCAGGGTTTCCTTCAATAGAGGAATGAATCCCTGTAAGTACTTCACTTCCATTAATGATGAATGCTTTTTGATAGCTGTTCTAAGGAGATCCAGAGAGAATCTTTCCAAGGTATTAACGTACAAGCTGTTGTCATTTTGTACAAAACCTGTCTTTGCACTGAGCTCGACCAGAAAGAAATCCTCCCTTTCATCTTTTGACGAAGGGACCTGTGAAGGTTTACCAGACATGGAAACAGGGCGAGACTGCTTGAAAATTTCATAACAAAGCTTAAGAACATCTGGAGATGATGCCTCTTCATTATGATTCAAGCCCAGAGCGTATCTTCTCAAAAGCTCGTTGAGCTTGTTTTGAGACTTGAGAGCCAATCTTTCGTTCAACAACAGACTTACCGGACGTAACAAAATTCCAAATACTGGAAGTGAAATATTCGAGGTCAACAATTCACCTGTATCATAACTCTTGTTGAACTTGACCTCCTTCATTTTAGATGTATACCCTTCAGCATCTTTTTCTTGACCTGCTGAACCAAAGATATCTTCCATAATGATATCCACTATCATTCCGGCGGATTCATCAAGGTCAGCATGGTGCAACTGTTTTGAAATGGACATCAAAATATAATGTAGAGTATAACTTAAAACATGAATCTGCGAACCTCTAGTCAAAGCAGATTTCAACTCTTTTATCATGAAAGACAGATATGAGGGACCCAAAATACATGTTACATTAGCCAAATTCTTTCTCACAGCCTCACGTAGCTCTTCTGACCTACTCCGTAACACTTGACACACACTGGTCAAAATTCCAGGAAGTAGAGCTGCGGTTTCATCTCGCTCCAAGCCAAGAACTAGATTCACCAAAGCCTCGGACAAGTGAACTCTAGATACAATCGTTTCATCATCTCTAACGGAAAGAATCTTACTCAATGCAGGATAAACATCTTCTTTGATAAAGACTTCTGGTTCGTGGAAGCTCTTCGGGAACTTTCTCAACACCGGAAGAGTGTCATCGTTTGTTCTCAAAGATAGAAGAGTGTTCTTCAAGGATACTGATATGTTCACAAGTAAGAGAACTAAGTTCTTAGTTTCAGAGGAACTTTTTTTCAACATCGAACAATATCTTCTGAATAAGGCTTTATACTGATTCCATGACATGAAGTTGGAAAGATGACCGATGGTAATTAGGGTTTCATTCCCTAAGTTTCTGTACTTCTCTTCGTTAGTGAAAGCATAATGTTCGATCATAGGAATCAAGTAATGGGAGATACTATTATCCGAAAGTTTGGGAGCAAAATCTCTTAGACGTCTTATGGCTCTTTGGCGACGATGTAATTGTACATGATTGATATTGACAAAGAAGTCAGCTTCTTCATCACCATCATGTAGAAGCACCTTCATATCTTCAATTTCTTCTAAGTACTTTGAGTTCGTCACAATACAAGCAACCAAAGATATGTATTCATTTCGAATCTCTTCAGGGCTCTTTCTTAAGCCAGACTTTATATCGGGCAATATTATCGATTTCATCATATCAATGTACTTGCGAGCTCCTTCAATAGTTGCATTTGAGTTCATACAATCAACAAAGCGAGCAATACTGTGAGAAGCATTTGTTCTGATAGCAAGTTCTTCAGTATCATTGATGAAGTACAAGCAAGAATACAAAACAGGCAACCACTGCAGTTCCGTGTAGTTCATACATTCTGATTCAGTGAATCTTTTGAAAGCAGGCAGTCTTCTTTCGAAATCGTATTCTCTCATGCGACTGGTGGAATACGAGTTTAAATCAGAAAGTAAGGTCGCAACAGGATCGAACTCGATGAATCTGGAACCTAAATTTTTGAATAGCTCGTTCAATCCTTCTCTTAGATCTTTATCCGAGTAATATCTGTACAATTTTGAAGCAGTAACATAAAGGTTCTCAATCTGATCAAATGAGCAATCATAATCATTGATGAGAGAAGCCAGGGTCTTTAAAATCTTAACTTTATCCTTTGCCAATAAAACAGAATGTTCTTTGCCGAGAATATGCGTTAGCGAAGCTACGAGCAACTGCCTGGTTTCATTATCTTCAACATACCCGAGTTCTGTAATATTCAGCAGAACATCCACAGTTGCTGAGATGAGACTAGGGTCTGTGAATTTCTGCAGTACAATTGGCAGTTGATTTAAGCATGTAGTGACGATCAAAATGATGAGCTCAACATATTTTTCTTCTTTCGTAGGGGTGTTGATGATTTTGTTGCAGAAACCTAAAATCAACGTCGCAACTGATTCTTTCACATTTTTGTTCTGCAATGTTCTCATAAGAGCTGCTACAGCGGACAGATCTTCATAATACATGAATGCGTAAAGATTTTGATGCTCAGCCCAATGAGTAATGATTTTCATGACAGCTGATGGCTGCTGTAAATTTTCGTCCTCAAATCTCTCCAAACGAGGTGCGATAACATTGTTGAATAGATCTGACACATAAGGAGTCCAATCAAGTGCATCACCTAATTTGGTGAACATATTATACAGACACTTCAAGCCCAGCTGCCTAACATTGGACGCGATTTTCTCCACAAACTGCTCATCAGACTTCCTCGAAGTGATGAAATTTGATAAGCTTATCACATAAATTAACGGTTGTAGAACGGTTTCCATGACGTTAGGGTACTGAGATCCCAGCACAGAAAGGGAGGAGTTTACAACATTTATGAAACCCAGCATTTTTCTCAGTGTCAAGGAGGTCGCGTGAATAGGATCGACTTGGTTCCCGTTTAAAAAGTAGTACTCATACTTGAACTTACTAGTGGCAAGCTCCAAGAACTGAATGATGTATTTGTCCTTCAAACTAGGCAAGATTGTTATGACAGCAGTCTTCCGACTTTTCTTCACGCCGCTAGTCTTTGGAGTCTGTACACGTCCAAAGAGGATTCTTATGATTATTGCCATAACGGCTTCCTCATCTTTTGATTGAATTGTCCTGCTATCATCGGTTGCTAGAAATTTCGTCATTTCATCCTTGAAGAGAGTATCGTCCAGCAGATTCTTCAAATTATCCCTATACTTCAAGATGTGGGGGTTCTTGTAACAGAACAAGACATCCAGAGCTAATCTTTGTACTTCAGTGGTCCTACTCCCCAAGAGTGACATCATTCTTTCCGCAACGTCTTCTGACTTGTAAATTGATTTGATATTCTTAAACTTACCGACAAGTTTTAACAGCAGATTCCTGTCACTTTCGGTCCATTTAGCAGCAGTAGGAATATCAATGTCAGAAACTTCTTCATCTTCAACTGAGAAAACTTCTTCAAATTCTTCCTCATTGAATAAAAACGGAACAATGTCCCTAGAATGACGTTCTGCTAGAGATGGGATAAACAGAAGAAGTTTAAAGACCTGGCTTCTTATCAAAGCGGGATACACGGTAGAATTTCTATTGTTTTTTAAGACCTCCACTATGGATTCATCAGAAGACATGTATCTTTTGAATACTTTGTCAGCCGCAAAGAGAGAATCATTCAACCTATTCACGTTAACCTTCCAAAATGGCTCTTGGAAAGAAAAGTTCGAAGAATCTGAAACTTGGTAAAATGTCAAATCATTTGTCTCATCAAGAACAGTGAGAAAACGCATTGCTAGACTCCACACCAAGGATTGGTTTTTTCCATAGACCTCGGGAATAACTTGGTATATGGCATCCCAAATAGGCGAGAATCGAACGGTCAGTAAACCAAACATGTGTTTGAAGAAGACATTCGTTACCAATTCATGAGGCTCAATCTGACTGAAATCTGTGCCGATTTGCCGAATCCGTAAAGTCAAATCACGGCTAGTATGCAAATCCAGTGGTATTTCTTCTAAAATCCTCAAATCATTAAAAATAGAAGGAACGACGGATCCTTGCCTTTCCATGACTAGTATCAAAAGTTTCATAGTTGCGTGACGCATGCCACTGTCAGGAAGTAGCAGATTGTCAGTCAATGGCAAAAGAATCTTGTCCAATGTTTCTAATAAAGAACTACTGATATCTCTTGAATGGTTCAAAACGTGCAAAAGACCTTCTATCACACACTTGCTGTCCTGTAATTGTATGATTTTAGGAGCAACAAGTTCAACTAATTGTCCTCTTAGAACACGCGATGAGTCAGTAAACGTTACAGATTGCAACAAGTAACCAACAAAATCCTTTTCGAAATCTGTTAAGGAGTCTCGTTGAACCATTCTCTGGAGTAAAACTGATACAATATTCCCGTTATCTGCTTTCAATGTCTTCAAAATGATCAGCTTCCAGTAAACTGAGAATATTGATTCTTGATCTTTCAAATCTGCTCCGCTGATATCCTCAAGAAGTTCACTTGCAAATTTAGAATCAGAGAGACGTGGGATCATTGTGGAGAGTGGCATCGATTCAAGCTCCAAAAGTAACAGGGCTATTTTTTCTGCATTATCAGACCAGTTATCTGAGATGTACTTTTGTAGGTATCTAGATCCATTAAAGGATTCCACCCTGGTCTTCTCCACATCCAAAAGCACCCTATAAAATTCCACGAAATGACTTGGGAATCTTATCAAGTATTGATCGAACATGAATTTATGGAATGAGGTTAATGTTTTCACGTCTGCGTTACGGAATACCGTGGCAAAAGTAAATGAAAGTAACGGAGCATCCGATTCTTGCAAGTTATCATGTTCACTAGCTTTGCGTAGTACTTGAGAAAGATCCTTCCAGCTGTACACTTTCCGACCGCTTTCAGCAAAAGCGAGCGTTGATATTAGCTTCAAAACCTTAGATACCTCGCACGCGGGATCATCTAACTTTTCGTTCAAGAACTGAGAAACGACAAGTTCATGTAACGATTCCAGATTTTCTGCAGAGGCATGTCTGATGATATCCAATAGTACGTCGCAGAGCAGAGAGACACAAACTGAATCTGACTCGCTGTTAAACGCTACTCTCAGCAGCGTCTGAAAGACAGGGTTACTTCTGGAATGCAATGCCTCTGAGGTGCTCTTCAGAGCTTCTCCAAATAAAGTCTCTAATCCATCGTAGAAATCATTGCTCTCCAGCGATGTAAGCTTCCTGAACGCGAACGTGACAAAAGCTTCCAAATGTTTCTGGGGTGCCTTTCTAATCAAAAACGAGAGTGCTTCGGCGGAAAAACGGGATAAGTACTCCTTTCTGTGCGACAGAAGAGGGAACAGAAGCTGGAACGTTGGGAGCAGATCTTGCGTGAGCTTCCGAGACAGGTACTTGAAGATGTATGCCAGACAGTTGAACCCCCACTCAAACACCGCAGGGTTCTCGAGCTCCGCCGCTGCTTCTAACAGCCGGATCAGCGCCAACACTGCGCGTTCGTAAAACTTCATGAAGTCCGGGCCCAGATCGTGACAGAACTGCGCCAGCAAGTCGCACAGCGGCTGCAGCGACCTCTCGTCGTGCTTATCGATATATGCCTCCAGAGCCCCAAACACCTTTTCCTCGTGGTACAGCAGCTGCGGCAACGTCTGCACCATGCCCTCCACCTCTTGCATGAACCTGCCGTAATTTCCGCTCAGATTAACGTCCTGCCAATGCTCAAACGACGAAAGAAAGTGCGACGTCTCCACATCGTCATGCACCCTTCTGTCTAGGTTTCTAGCTGGCTCAATCTTCAAATCGTCTATCTTGTCCTTGAACGAAGAGTATCTGTACCTCTTGGACGTTTTGGTCCCTCCATTTTTCTTCTGCTTCACCATAATGACTCGTGCTATCCGGATTTTCCCGCGAGTTCAGCTTATAGCACAGTTTTCAGCACAGCAAACACTTATTCCCAGTCTCAATATTGATACACACCTTTAAAAAGAGATGCTGCCTTTCTCATCCATTCTGTTGTTGCATGCGATGAGCTGCGATGAGCTTTTCCAATTTTCACTCTGCGCTGCCTGAGCTTTCTTTTTCCTGAAAAACGAAAACTGAACGACGATATCCCAAAGTTCCCCGGTTCGAGTCCCAAGAGAGTCTCAAGCGTTGGCTCTGAAATCTGCTAAATCTTGTCACTTACGCACCTTCAGCACTGCACAACCCGCCGCTAAAAGGTTCATGTAAACCTCTTGCCTTACCAGATTAACTGGCCAAAATGCTCTTCAAGGAATGCGGCCAACTCCTGAAACTTCGTTAGCGTTTCTTGTTCTGAGTGCAGTCTGATGTTTTAAGTTTCGCCAGGCTGAATCAGATTCATTGCCATTAATCATACGAATGAGAAAGGGCATGTTAGAAGTAAAACCTGAGGAAGACTCTTGGCAGAGGTCAGGCAGCTTTAGCATTGGACATACAGACCTAGGAAAGGGTTTTTAGGATAAGAAAGATAGTACAGGTGAGAAGACGATTGTAAAGCGTTGATTTTTTCCCGTTTCTAAGGGTACTTTTGCGATGTCTACTACACAAGGTGGGACTAGCAGCTTGGCTAGCGCTACTGTAAGCCAGGCGAGCAGCTCGGCAGACGACGGGGAATGCTGGGGTCTGGCCTGTTCTTCCTCTTGGGAATGGGCGCGGTGGGTGATCTTCGTGCTGTTCATGCTGATTGTGCTGGTGTTCGTCATCGCGACGATTCGGATCAACTATATCCGGCGCAGAAACGGCCAGCAGCCGCTGCGATATGTCTCGTGGCTTGGCCCGCCCAGCTACCGGCAGTCGGAGCGTGCAAACCGCACGGACGTGCCGCTGGCGGACTACGTGCCCCCATACACAGAGGAGGCCAACGAAAATGATCTTGGGTACTACGACCGGGACGGAATATTCCACGTGAACAGCAAGCTGGAGCCGCCACCACCAATCGATGCATACGTGCTGGAGCACCGCACGGACCACACGGCTGGCGCAGACCTGGAGATGCAGCAGGTGAGCACGGAAGAAACTGGTCACGTGATACCGAATGTTTCCCACGATGCAGCCTCCGCCACTACTCCAGTCACTCCTCCAGTCACTCCTCCTGCCAATCCACCGCCTGATGCTTCCAATGTGTCACGCCAAGAGCATCGGCCCTCGGCCTGACTTCACAAGCCTCTTTTTACGCTCTAGATGTATACTACGACTTGATACGATACTTAATTGCCTTTACTGACATTTAGCACCATCCTCCACAACAACTCCGGCCTTTGTTGCACCAAGAGTGCCACGTTCAGCCCTCTTTTCCTTCAGCTCATCGCTTAGAATAGGCATTATCATGGAATTTTGAGTTTCAACACCTTTCCTTTCCACTGACAACCGCAAGGTTTGCACACGAGCGGAAAAGGTGGCTTTAAACCGTTTGTTTGGGTGAGTAGAACTGCTGCTCATACGTGCCAAGGCTTCAGGGAAGTTATATAGGACTTGCATGACTGCCAGCATTGCCGTAGCAGTTAAAAGACACGGTTTTCCAGCTTCGCATCTTCCGAGTTTCTTTAACAGGGTCCAGCTAGGGTTCAGAAGAAACGAACATTAGAGACAGAAATTTTAGGTGCTGTCTAGAGGACTAAAGACGATATCAAGACAGGATTGAGAGCTACTGCCTGCATTCTAGTATCTACTACAAAGAGCAGTGGCAGAATGGCGGTGATTTCTGGGTTTGAGCTCGAAAAACGGTACATCTACTATACCGATAACTCATCATCTTGGCAATGGGGTAGATGGCTGTTGTTTTCGGTGCTGATCTTTGTGTTTTTTGCGATAATCTTCACTACCAACTGGCGCCGGCGTAAACGGGGCGCGGCTCCTATCGTGGGGACCTCATGGTTGGCCCCCCCTCCACGCAATGCGGACCCAAACCAGGACAGAGAGTACAACCCCAACAATCCACAGATGACTCAGCCGCTCCCGCTGTACACTGAGAACGTGAACCAGAACGATATGGGCTACTACGACAATGAGGGCAAGTTTATACCGACTTCTCCGCAGAACGCTTATTATGAAGGGTTTCCGCTCAGTCAGGAACAGGCGAACGCAAATGCAAATACGAATACGAATTTGAACGCTAGTGGCTCTCCAGGCCCTCAGAATCTGCAGGGCTCCAGCTCTAATGTGCATGTGGAACGACCAGAGGCTGCCGCTGGCTCCCAAAGCGTTGGAGGCACTTACCAGAGACCTCCAGGACCTCCTCCAGGTCACGCCTGAGTCACTGAGTGCCGAATTACGCAGTACCCGTGTCTTTCACCCGCGAGCGCATATGCATCAACAGCGCTCCCACGAGGCTGCCTACCTGTAATCTAATCTACTACCTAATTACTGCTGTCTGTTACTTTACTGCAACTTCTCAGCTGGGCTGGTCCCAGACCAGGTCTCCAAAACCTAATGTCCGGCGAAAGCACCAACAGCTTTCATGCATACAGGAAAGACCTGCTCTAATAAAATACGCTACTCCACATATCCACTTGTGAACACTGCGTTTCAAAGGCCAGCTAGTGTGTATGAATAGAAATCATCGTGCTCTCTTTGTGTAATACCATCGATAAGATAGATATCTTCTAATAACTTCAGCTACAAAAATGCGGTCTGCGACCTGCCCTTCTGCGAGTACACCAAACTACTAACATCCCCCTCTAGTGTTTCAGTTTTTCATGCTGGATCTGTTGTTGATGCGATCGGGTCTTGGTTGACCTTCCTATCTCATCAATAAGGCTTTCGAATGCGCGCGCAAATGAACAGAATCAAGAAGGGAAACTGTAAAATATGCAGCCCTGACCAAAAGAATCTGGCCAAACGTTGGAATCGTTGAGAACTGTATAAAAGACTTTGCGTAAGATGATAAAGACTTTCAATCTGAGGGATTGACCCAGTTATGTAATGTATCCTAAATCTTTACGCTACAACTCATATCTGGATAGATCAACCATTCGATAAGACAAGTCTCCAGTACATATGCCAGCAATCGTTCCAGAAATCAAGAACCAGGACCTTCTCTGCAAGGCAGCCTACGTCAATGGCAAATGGCTAGGCTTAGACTCCACTTCGGAGTCTTTCCAAGTGACAGACCCAGCTACTCTGGAAGTAATCGCTACCTTGCCCGACCAGACCGTGGATGTGGTGCATGAAGCGATTGAAGGTGCTGAGAAAGCGTTCCACACGTACAAGAATACCACGCCAAGAAGCAGAGCTACGCTACTGCGTAAGCTGTACGACTTGATGATGGAGAATGCTGAAGACCTGGCCAAGATCATCACCTGGGAAAATGGTAAGCCCTACGCTGAGGCTTTGGGCGAAGCTAAGTACTCTGCGTCATATTTCGAGTGGTACGCAGAAGAGGCTGTCAGACTGTATGGTAACACCATTCAACCAAATAACCCCGCAAACAGAACCTTTACTGTGAGAAAGCCTGTTGGTGTTTGTGGTATCATTTGCCCATGGAATTTCCCAAGTGCGATGATCACTAGAAAAGCAGGTGCCGCGCTAGCTGCTGGCTGTACCGTGGTCGTGAAGCCCGACGCTCAGACTCCATTGTCAGCACTAGCGTTGGCCCACCTGGCTGAGAAGGCCGGTTTCCCAGCAGGAACCTTCAACATCGTTTTGACCTCCAAGAGAACCCCGGAATTCGGTCTCGCTCTTTGTGAATCCAAAAAGGTGAAGAAGATCTCCTTCACAGGGTCTACCAACGTTGGTAAGATTCTCATGAAACAGAGCGCGTCAACCATGAAGAAGTTGTCTTTTGAATTGGGTGGTAACGCTCCGGTACTTGTCTTTGATGACGCTGATTTGGAACATGCTGTACACCAAACTGTTTTATGCAAGTTCAGAGGTTTGGGCCAAACCTGCGTGTGTGCCAACAGAATTTACGTGCAGCGTACTATCATTGACAAGTTTTCTGAGCTCTTAGCTCAGCAAGTTGAACAGTTTGTTATCGGTAACGGTTTCGACCCAAAGACCACTCACAGTTGTCTCATCAACGAAAATGCCATTAAAAAGGTCGAAGATCACGTCCAGGACGCTCTAGAAAAGGGAGCCAAGGTGGTTATCAAAGGTGGCCGTCTTTCCTCACTAGGTCAAAACTTTTACGCCCCAACTGTGCTGACGAATGTTCCTGCTACCGCTAAAGTCAACAAAGAAGAAACCTTCGGTCCATTTTGTGCTTTAATTCCATTTGACACTCTTGAAGAAGTTGTCGGCTATGCAAATGACACAGATTTCGGTCTAGCCTCTTACGTTTTCTCTAACAACATCAACACTGTGTACACCGTTTCTGAAGCCTTGGACTCGGGTATGGTCGCCTGTAACACAGGTTTGTTCAGTGAATGTGCCGTTCCATTTGGCGGTGTCAAAGAATCCGGGTTTGGAAGAGAAGGTTCATTGTACGGTATCGAGGACTACACTGTCATCAAAACTACTACTATTGGTAACCTACCTCCTGCTTTATGAACCACTGACGTATGTGAGGTTTTGGATGCGTGGTTCTTGTTCACCTTCTGTAGAACTTCTGTAATGAGTACAATGTGTATGATACTGACACAACTTGTAGCCCCCTGTAATAAATTAATATGAACTCAGAAACAAACAAGTAAACTTTCCCTACTTTTTACCTTATTGCACTTTCATCTTGATGCCTATTGGCGTCGTTATGAACCTGTATGTTCATTCTGTCATCCGCCTCTGTGCCTGGTACAAGTTAGAGTTTTCAGAATCAGATACTGGAAAAGACTAAGAAAAGTGCCTAAAGTACCAGAGAGCTGAACAAAATGGGAGATAACTCAGCTAAAGGCACTTGCACGAGGTTCTCTTCGTAGCAAGTGGCTAAACTAATAGGAGAGGTATCTCATTGGCGAGGTATCTCATAAAGAATGGATCTGTATGAGCAGCTGCCGTCAAGTTCAATTGTTCATCAACCTGAATACAAATTTATACTAGATGCTGCTATGAACCATGGTTTGACGTGCCTAGACTTTCTATCACAGTCTCCAGCCACGATCATGAAGTCGATAAACAGATCTATCAATGAGGTCATCAAATTTCAGAATGCACTAAGAGATGAGTTCAAGGATGCGGCAGAAAAGATCGGTGTGTATGAAATACATGAGATTCCAGAAAAGGAGCAGCCTACATGTTTCACCACAGGAAACAGAGATCTGGATAGTCTACTTGGAGGCGGAATATTTTCTAAGGGTATCACAGAGATTTTTGGCGAGAGCAGTACCGGCAAGTCGCAGCTTTTGTTGCAGCTGGCGCTTGCGGTGCAACTACCTAAGGAAAAGAACGGCCTGGATGGCGAGTGCGTGTACATCACCACTGAGGGAGATCTGCCAACTAAGAGATTGGACAATATAATTCAGCACTCGTCTTTCTTCAAGGGTGATTCGGGAAACAGCTTAGTATCTCAGAGAAGGATTTTCACTGTCACTTGTAATGACTGGGCGAACCAAGAACATGTAACAACTGTTCAATTACCAATTTTGTTGGAAAGACATCCATCCATTAAGCTTGTGATAGTTGATTCGGTGTCTCATCATCTGAGGGTTGAGTTACAGTCCAAAAATTTCCAGGAATCTCGGGACAATAGACATATTATAGATAGCATGGCCGAGAATTTGCTGTTCTTGGCGAATAAACACAACTTGGCAATAGTGGTTGCAAACCAGGTCAGCGATAAGCTGCTACCAGAAAAACCGATACGACAGGACTTCAAGGATTACGATTACCAGCTGGGTTGGTTTATCGGTTGGAAAGACTCCAGTATATACTACAGGCATAAATTTAACGAAATCGAACGGCATGACGAAACGATTCTGAGTGATGACGAGGATTATTCATTGGTCGTGGATCAAGTCACTAGAAAAGTGCAACAGATCACTCCTTCCGTTACTATGCCACGTAATCCTGATGAACAATCTAACAGCAATTCGTCCTTACCGTCTGAAACGCAGGGTCAGAAAATTGCCAGTTATAACAATCCACAGAAACACGGTCCCGCTCAAAAGAAGCAGATGAATCTATCTCCATTCGCTATAATACCTCGGAGGAAAAAGCAGATAGATATAAAGATCCCTAATCTGGGACTTTCCTGGGCGAATCACTTGATGACAAGAATCAAACTAGAGAAAAGATATGAGGCTTCTCAGAAGGTACGGGATGGAAACTTCGAGTATGATGAGACAACTGACGTAACAAAATTTTGGAAAGTGCGAAGAAACCTAAAGCTGGTATTTTCTACGTATGCAAAGAGTGGCGAAGTCAAGTTCTCCATTACGTCGGAAGGATTTGAAACTGAAAAGTGACATTTCGTGTTTGCATAAGGTCATGATACCATTGGTTCAATTCTGCGGGTGTAAGAATACGTACAACATAACTATTAATCAGAAGACCATAATATAATACAATGCTAATAAATAACGAAATGAAGGTTTGATTGGTATAATATAACAATAAGTTCAAGGCATACTAATTGCGCCAGCAAGAGCTGGTTCTGAGATATTCAATTCAATTTGCATCTTTCATGGTCTCATCCGCAAAATCAGCATCTTCATCATCGAGGATAGCATTCTCCTCGTAGGTTAAGTCATATTCGCCCTCAAATTCATCGTCATTGTCCAAGGTAAGTCTTCTCTGCCGTCTACGGGTAGGATCAAATTTTGAGGAATTCCCATCTTCATCTTCGGCCAATATGATGCTATTACCTACAGAAGAAGTTCCTTTCAAGCGAGTCGCGTTGAGATAAACATATGCTACTCTTTTCCGTTTTTTGTTAAACAAAAACCACATCAATGACCAAAGGTGGCCTGGTTCGTCTTCCAAAAAGGATTTTTGAGGCACATATTGGTAGAAAGCACAATCATTGATATCCATATGAGAATTTATTGTTTCCCATATCCATTCTTGAGGAGGCTTACCCAAAGAGAATAAAGTGTTCTCAAACTTAGAGATAAAACTCTTCTTGGAGCACTTCACAAAATCTGTGGGTTCCAATGAGGAGAAATCGTGATCTGGGTAAGAGGCATTCAAGATGGCTATTAGATAAGCGAAAGCTCTTCTGCTCGCAGTTTCGTTCAATGGACCAAAAGGTCCGATATTGACATTGTCTCTATTCTGAACAGAGGACCTTCTTCTCTGCAGTTGTGGAGTCGCTGAGCTTTCGTTAATAGAGTTGCTAGTACTGGGTCTTCTCCTTGATGAATCTGTTTGACTGCTACTTACACTTCCAGTACTGCTGGCTCTTCTCAGAGTGTCTGGACGTTGCAGACTAGAGCCCAATGGTCCTGACTCCATTGAAGAAGAGCTCAAATATCCATTACTATGGGTGTTGCTATTGCTGTTGTTACTTCCGGAACCTGCATTCTGCACAATGGTACTAGTATTGTCCGTTGATAGAACGAAATCTTTCAAATTTTGGTCATTCAACTTGTTTGTTTTTATTACTGGTGATGGCACGTTAGTTCCGTTGGGCGTTTCACTGACAGACATCCGTCTCTTTTGCTCCCAAAACGAATTAGGATTGGGGCTTTGAAGCTCCTGAGCATTCTCTTCCACAATACCGTTCTTTTCGTCAATTGAAAGACGCCTATGCGCCGCAGCAGATGTGATAGATTCGCTTTCCTGAATGAGCGACTCTAAATGCCGGTCAATGGTCTTGTACAGTTTCTTGTCGGATGCCACGGGTTTCGTTGTGAAAATGTCACATCCTCCAGTGATGCTGCAGTCCGAAGTCTCAAAATTGAGAGCTTGATTGACCACTTCTAAGTCAAATTCATCGATGAACTGAATTCATTAGATTTCCGTCCCTCAGAGCTAAATCACTCCATTTGCACATGACAAAAAGAGCACCGATTTCGTCCCAGAACTTCCAGGTTAGTATATTCAATTACTTCAACTCATTCACCTGATTACAACAGCTGTACTGCAGCTCATCGCTCAGCTGGAAAACATAACAGAACTCATCTGCTTCACATACCTTCATTATTCTGTGTTTTGAGCACTTGCTTCAGAGTAAAACTCCCTGATACACCTTTCACAATATATTTCAGCACTTACTTGGCTTCTATTGCTTCACAAACTGATAATAACAGTTCTGACTCGTCAGTTATTGTGTACCTTTGTTGGCGTTCAGGCAGCTCAGTCCTTTGCGACTTGAACGTGCTTCTTTCATAAACTTATATATCACGTGATTTAAACTTCCGGGTAAATCAGATGTTTATTTATTTGTCACGTGGTTAAGATATTTGGTTCACCATGAGGTCAAATACGGGACAGTAGGAGAGGTTCAACCAAGGTGGTTTCACGGTAGGCTGCCAGTTGAAAAATATTCTGATAGAATCTTTATTACTATTAAGTTTTAGATAATCTATTACAAGTAACTGTTAACAGTTACGCTTTATTAGTGAAATGTTCATTTTACATGTAGTCTTTCTTGTATATCCAGTCTGCACCGATCAGATCTGCACCACGTTCTTTTGCAAGTCGGAACCATTTGGCAGCTTTTCTGGAATCTTTTCTTCTTTTCTGAGTAGACTTGGACCATATTGTGCCGCACAAGCACATGGAATCCACATGTCCCAAGGAGGCGGCGTATTCCAGGCATTTGAGTCCCCGAGGCTCGCTCACTGGCACTCCATAGCCCTTCAGATAAGCTATTCCGCATTCGTATAAAGCAGGTGCGCTAGCATCATTGTCTGGTGGAGCCACCGTATCTTGCAAGTGGAAAGGATCGATGTCACTATGCAGCACGGTTCTCTTGAAATCTTTAATGTCAGTTGCGCCTCTAATCCAGTTAAAGGACTCAGACATGTCAATTTTGGTTCCAGTACCATGCCGTAGAGCAAGACCGTAAAGCAAAAACGCTGTTCTATCTCCGAGCTTACACGCCTCTTTTAAATGAGCGGTTGATTCCTTAAGTTTACCTTCGTTTCTGAGATCTATGGCGAGCTGGATCCGTTTCTTCGCCACAATACGACGTTTCAAGGAGTTGTTTCTTTGAAATTCTCCCGCCCTCTGCTGACTCTCAGACGAGGTCTTGCGCTCTAATAGGAGATCCATCTCACTTCTCGTTAGATTTGAGGAGCACGTTAATGGCTCCACCGATGGTTTTCCACTCGCAATTGAGGATGGATTCACTAGATTTGGTCTAGGTTCCAACAACATCTTATACGTATGCTGTGGTTTCACTATTGGAGATGGTGTCGAGCTTTGTTTCGTTGACTGCATAGGAAACTCACTAGTTCTCTTCTGATAACCACTCTTTTCAAATAATGGCATGCCTCTTTCTCTGGATATACTATTGGACTTCTGGTGATTAGCCTCCAGCCCTGCTTTCCTAAAACCTGTTGTCACTTCGTTCCCCAGTTCGGTGCTAACATGCTGCATATCATGATCGGCACGATTGGGGAATTTGAAGTTCGCTAAGGGTGTGCTTGGTGCAGAAGCAGAGTTCGTAGGAGCCACTACCGTTTGCCTAACTCTTCTCTCTGGTGATGTAGTTTCCTCCAATTGAGAAACCTTGGGAGATTTGAACAGCCGCCTTAGAGAAAATGATGACTTCTTCGGCTGATGGTCCTTTTTGAATGAGTTTGATGGAGGAGTTGAGACGTCAAAAGAGTACGCTCCAAACAAATGAGACCCGCTGCTTTGATTAGGAGTTTGTACCAGAGAGAGTCCAACAGACTGGTCGCTTTCTGACGATGATTGAGTCGTGGGGTGCGATAGTCCAAATGATGATACACTGGTTTTCGGAGTGTGCACTGGAGTACTTACCGGAGTAGCAGCATACGCTGCCTCTGTTATAGGTGGGGTGACGTTGTATCTAACAGGTTCGTACTTCTTGAACCGGTACTTTTCGATGTTTAACGGTCTGTCAGAAAAGCCTGTATGTACGTCGTCCACAGAAGTCAGTGTAGAATTGCTTTCATTCCTATTGTGTCCTGAGAAAACCCTTTCCGTTTGGTGGTCCAAAGACTCTGAACTGGTCCTCGGTTCTTCAACAGCGATGTACGAGTAGCGCTGGTCAGCGAATTTCGCGTCCATTATTAGTGCTTTTGAGGCCACAGCTTTTGCGTCTTCCGATATTATCTTCACAGATCCTGTACTGAACATGCGTCTATGAGATCCATTAGAGTTTGCAGATGAATGGCGCAGCGAGGGAAACCCCGAAGCTGGTACACACACGGCAGGTTTCTGTTTATTCAAAATAGTCATCTCCTCTTCTTTTTCATGCTGCTTTCTGTCTTCCAGCGCCCTCTGCAGCAGCAGCTCTTCTTCCTCATTCAATTCAAGCTTATCTAGCAGCCGCTCCGTCGTCTGAATAGAGTCAAAACTGATTACAGATACATTTCCCTGTTGTAATCCAGACAATTCAGATCCAGCTCCTGTCCACTTTTGTAGATCTTCTAACGGCGAGAGACTTTCCAAATTCATACTGAAAATCTTTCCCTTGATCTAGATCTTTAATTCCATATCAATTGAGCCTTGCAACCATCCTACAGCACATACAACTTTAGTCTTTCCGATTAACAGTTGATTTGTCTCAGTGATACTTTTTTTTTTTGTTGTTTATACTTTTATATTGGACCCTCGATTTTTCAATTAGAGCTTGAAGATACCCAAGGCTAGTTTAGCTGAACAGCCAATGGGTGATTGGGTCTCTTAATGCTTCTTTATCATCAAAGAGATACGTAAGAAGGGTAAAAATATGGATTTGTTGTGTACTATTTAAATGCTAAAAAACGTTGTGTAGAATAGAAGACACGTACACGCTTCACATCGAGTGCAGTGAATCATCTCTTCTATCGTTTAAGAAATGAATCAAAAGGGTCGTTGGTTAGAAATGGTATCTTTGTTTGATGGAAGTGTAATAAATTGAAATGAAAAGTTTGAAAGAGTTGTCACGTAGCTAGACTTTTTCGACTTTGTCGCCCATGTACTCTAGATAGTGACAGCCGAATACGGACCAGTGGAAGGTGACAATAGTGTACAGGTGGCGGTAAGAGTTCTCGAACTCCTCCATCTCAATTGCAGCCAGACTCTGTCTGATCTCTGAGTCTTTCTTGCTGGTTAGGGCACGGCCATTCTTCGAGGGAGACTGGTAAGCAGCAGCAGACGCTACCGTTGCGTCTTCACTCACCACAGGGAGTGCAGTGGACGAACCAGTAGTAGTTGAGAGGTTAGAAGCCCCTCCAGTAGTGCTGGAGCTGCCACATATGTTAATGAAATCCTGTTTCACAGTACCGTCCTTGGAGCATTCACTGAACTTGAAAACCATTTCTTCAAGTGACTTGAATACTCTGGCCTCAAGAACACCGTAGACGTCACTCAGAGGTTGCGTCTGCTTGGATAACCACGAGGTTGCAAATTCTATCTTCTTTGGATCCAACGATAAGTTAAGACTGGATGAAGAAGATGTGATTTTCGACGCTGTGCTCGTGTCAGCATCCTTTTGAGATTCTGTAGTAGAAGTTTGCGCTGACTGTGAAGAAACAGCATGTTGCCGGTTGTATTCTTCCTTTAGTTGGTCAATAACTTTGTTTAGCTGTACAGCTATGCTTAAAGTGTTCTTGGTCCATCTGCAGTTACCATGCTCGTCAGTGATGATGCTGACAATCTCCTCTTTTAACCTCTTGGACGAATACTTCTTGATAATGTACTCCTTCATAGGTCTTGTGAGTTCGGTGTTGTTGGCCACTAGTTGCTTAAATAATAGCTTGCAGACCATCAAACAAACGATTTGACGGATATCGGCACGAAGCAAAATTAATCTTGCATGATCAAAGGATAAAGCAGTTGGGTACTCTTTGACCATTTTTCTGCAAGACAGTAAACTAATGACACTTCTGATACAGACCTGGTACAGTTTAGGAATTGGTGCTGGTGTGGATGGATCGAGCAAACCCTCATTACATGCGGCCTGATATTTTTCTTCAAACCACCTCAGTGAAGATTTCAAATCCACCCTGTTGCTACTCAGCAAAGACTGGAAATATTGTTTCTCAAAGTCGACTGTGTTGCTCAACAGTGCTGGTCTTAAAATTCTGATCTGATGGTTGGCAATATCCAACTTCATAGCTTCAAGAATTTGAAACACTAGTCTCAAGGCTTCCACAAAAGTTGGGATAAAATTTTGTTCTTCGGCTTCTTTGAATTTTAAGGACATCTTGTCAACCCAAGGATCTCTCATAGGTGCACAGTGGTGCTTAAATAACTGCGACAGCCAGTCAGAGAAACTTGACATGACAAGAGAGCCCTTCAGCAACTCTTGGATTAGCAGCTCTGTGTCCAACACATTGGCCACTGTGGGCACTTCCTTCTGAGGTACAATCGTCACAAGAACATCCTTTAGGGTGTTAAATAAAGGAACTAACCTGGAATGCTCCTTTGAAAATACGTCTGGTCTTTGGTTGTAAACATAGATCTCATTTTCCACGTCGCACCAATATTTGTCAGCTATCTGTTTCTTCTTAATCCCTCTTTCTCCATCCAAATTTGGTCTAAATTGTAACATAGGATCGAACACTATGTCATGCCTTAATTGAGGGTTCTTGACTATTTCTGACAAGTCAATTTCCTTCAAACATTGCAAGTTGATGGGTGGTAAAGGTACTGGAGTTGGGTATGTCTTGATGTACTTTATCCTTTCATCCAATGGGATGTCTTTACTGTCCATTGTTTGCAAACAATGGGTCATCAGAATCGCGTTCCTTAACGAGAACTGGTCCTTCTTGATCGATCTCTTCTTTCTAACCAGTCCAGAACAGTTTGTCGTTAGATTCGATGCTTGGTTTGAACCAGCGTTCAACTTTGCATTTGAGATGCCATTGGCGTTCACACTGGATAATACACTAGAGCTGGAAAGAGACGTTGAGGAATTATTGGAATGCCTAAAGGTCAATTGTGCAGGAGGTAACGTGTCGTTCATGGGTATAGTCAATTCCTCTTGAGTCCCGTTACTGATCTTCCTGAGAGATGAATGCAAAATTGTGGGAACCGAGTATGATCTCATCTTTGATCTGTGAACCCGGTTCAAAATGGGTTGAAATGGTAATTGTTGATTATTGTTCGTAATGGTGATGTCTTCAGTCTTGTTCATAGCATGGGTTTGTATGTTAGGCGCTGTAGAGTCCGACGTGTTCTGTTGATGCGTTCCGGTGGCATTCTCGTCGTGAGGATACTTGGCCTTACCTGGAGACCGTAACAAAGACGACATTTTGGTCGAACCACCAAGGTTAGTTGATGTCGTGTTACAGATCAAGGTTGAAGTGGATGGCGATGTAGAAGGAGGAGACGACTCCTGAATCTCAGAATGAAGTTGATGCTGGCTGCCGTCGTTCTTCATTGACACGGCAGATGAAGGGGATTGCGCCATGAACTGTCCTGTTTGGTAGTCAAAAGGCTTAAAGATCGTTGTACCATTGTGCGCGATGGCCGTGTTGAAGGACGAGGGCCTTCTTTCTGCATTAGCAGCGTCACCAGAGCAATGTATATCGTTGTCTCCTGCCATATTCTCGTCCATATCGTCGTTTATTCTTGCAGTTACCACCATTTTCGAACGGTCTACGCTCTTTCTGGCCTCTTTCTCCTCTGCTGCGCCGCGCGCTGCTGCCGAATTCTGGTTGTTGTTGAATTGGGAGGGTGTTACAGAGCCCTTGTTGCCAAGCTGTCTCATGTCCTGCAAGTAAGCGTCAAAATGCTGCTGCACCCCGTTCATCCGAGCGTCCTCTCTTCCTGCCCCTGCATCAGACCCTGGGTCCAAGTCTCCGGCAGAGGCTTGCGCGCTCGACTGCGGCTCCTGGGGCCCGGATTCGGCCGCCTCTGCGGACCCCGCGCCGGACCCCGGCCGCACACTGCGCACTCTATGCAGGCTCTGCGAGCTCTCGCCTGGCGGGGATGAAGGAACCACCTCTGCCGCGGCTACCGCCGCCGCTGCTGCTGCCGTGGCCACCTCAACGGCCGCCTGTGCGGCCGCAGACCCGCTTCTGGCGTCTGGAGAGCTGCCTTTATTCATTCCTAGCGACTCCTGGGGAGGCGTGTTCGCCTGGGTCTTCGTTTGCTCGATCATAACGCTTCTCAACCCTTGCGCCGTTCGGTGAGTAATACAGAAAAAGCAAATACTACCCACTCTTCACTATCCTTTTGTGCGCCTCTTAAAATTTGCCTAGCACTTAGACCTCACTTATATCTTTTACCTCCAGCTCTCTAATCTGCGCTACGCCTGCTCTGCCTGGCTTTAGTCCCGATTGCCACTGAGCGTTCCTATTATCCGTTGTTCTTTGTTTGTAGTTTATATTCTTTTATTCCTTTATATTAAAAATTCTGCTTTTTCGATTTCTCCCTTGCCTCCTGATTCCGAGCCATAACGAGCAACCAAAAAGAAAGAAACCTTCTGGACGCAGGAATGCGGGGCCCTGCGGGACCTTGCGGGACCCTGGTAGAGCCCAGGCCGGCCTGGCTGGCCCGGCTGGCCTGCGACTGGCCCTGCATGTACGTTGAGCGGTAGCATTGGCGGCGTGCAGAAGAAAATCCGGAAGAACCCTCGAATATGTCACGTGACCTCAGCCCTGCGGCCTGCGACCGAGGATCTTCCATCTTTCGGTACTATCACTTGTTAGTGCTCACTTGTTAGTCTTGTTAGTCTTGTGCTCTTGCTAGCCCATTCGACTCTGAAAGCAGCTGTGCCTGTCGAAATGATGGAAGAAACTGCGGAAACGCTCGAGAAGCAGGCGGAACCACTGCCCGTTCCGGAAAGGATTCCGGAAAGGATTCCGGCCATGGTAAAACGCGGGTCACGTGACACGTTTGATCGAACTTGTGTTTAATACATAGATACATCGAAACTATGGAACCGTGGAAATAATGTACAGAGAAACTGAAGTGGTGTGTGAATATGGGCGCGCAGCGGCTTATCCTCCGAAACCGTACAAGGTTCTACCCTGTCTCTTCAAGGCGTACACCACGTCTAGCGAGGTGACGGTCTTTCTCTTGGCGTGCTCTGTGTATGTCACGGCGTCTCTGATGACAGACTCCAAGAACGTCTTGAGCACGTTACGCACTTCCTCGTAGATCAACCCGGAAATACGCTTGACACCACCTCTTCTGGCCAGTCTTCTGATGGCAGGCTTGGTGATACCCTGGATGTTGTCTCTGAGAATCTTTCTGTGACGCTTGGCACCACCTTTACCTAGACCCTTACCACCTTTACCTCTACCGGACATTGTATATATTGCTTTGTGTTTGTTGCTGGACAGTCCAGGATCAGAATAGGAGCGAAAACCTGCAAGCTGATCAGCGCCTCAGAGGGAAACCCGGATTTGGGGGCCACTGGGCTGAAAACCACGGCCTTATATACAAAATCTGGCTTTTTGCCAGAGGCTGCGTCGCCCCTGCCATTTCTTTTCCTCCGCGCCGAGACTCCATACTAGAGAGCCGTGTTCCGTTCCGCTGCCAAACGGCTGTGGATTGCGGGCCACTAACACGCGGTACGGCGCGTTCGCGACTGCCTGGGGTCTGCCGCGAAACTGCGGGCATGACCCGACCCGTCTGCTTGAAACTCAGAAAAAAACACAAACACCCACACATCACATACACGAGATCACGTTTTTCGTCCACACGCACTGTCAAGCCCGGACCCACAGCTTCGCCCCAAAAATGCGAACTGCACAGTCCGCTGCTTGTGGAAAGAAAAGCTTCCGAGTTATTGAGCATAATCCCATCGCAACGAATAAGGCTGAGTGTTTTGCGGAAACGGGGCCCAGGTGCAGAAAAAAGGACACAGGGTAACCGGCGAATCTGGCGGCACGTTCACAAAGACGGAGAAGGTCTCGGAACGCCTGATGTTCAGCTGACCACAAGCCCCCTGTTGATTTCAGGTTTGTTGGGGTATATAAAGGCGGATGATTCGTAGAATAAATTGTTTGACATGTTTTCTGCATGGTAGAGAGACGTATTGCAGAGGAATAATTTTGTATGTGGTTTAGTTAGTACTCTTGCAGAAGAAAGATCAACAAGAAACAATGGCCAGAACCAAGCAAACAGCAAGAAAGTCTACTGGTGGTAAGGCACCAAGAAAGCAGCTAGCCTCCAAGGCAGCCAGAAAGTCCGCTCCATCGACCGGTGGTGTGAAGAAGCCTCACAGATATAAGCCAGGTACCGTCGCTTTGAGAGAAATCAGAAGATTCCAAAAGTCGACGGAACTATTGATCAGAAAGTTGCCATTCCAGAGATTGGTGAGAGAAATCGCCCAGGACTTCAAGACCGACTTGAGATTCCAGTCTTCTGCCATCGGTGCCTTGCAGGAATCCGTCGAGGCTTACTTGGTGTCTTTGTTCGAAGACACTAACTTGGCTGCCATCCACGCCAAGAGAGTCACCATCCAGAAGAAGGACATCAAGTTGGCCAGAAGACTAAGAGGTGAGAGATCGTGAGTCTGCGCATGGCGACTTTGTTTTCTAACGTTTTCTTCCAGCGGCCCAGACTCGCTCTGTAAGGCCCTTGCGTTGACGAGCTTCAATTCTATCCGCTCCAGAGTGCGCTCGGAGCATTCACTTCACTTCTACTTCCCAGCCTGACACAGCAACTATGCACGCGGGTGCGCCTGTTGCTCGGATTATAACCTATTGAATAGTATAATTCATCTCATACCTTTCACCTTTGTACAATAGCATATATAACACGAATAGGATTCAATATCAAGAAACTAGTATTAATATGCAATAGGATCAAGAGACGATGACTCAGCATCCAGAGAGTACGCAGGGGCAGGGATGCTGGTGAAGATCTGTGGATTACAGTCTGTGCAGGCTGCAGAAGCAGCGATAGACAACGGTGCTGATCTGTTGGGTGTCATATGCGTGCCTAACAGAAAACGCACTGTGACAGCCGACGTAGCGGTTCAAATCTCTTCGTTGATAAAGAACAAGAGTTGTGGGGCGAAATTGGTCGGAGTGTTCAGAAACCAGGACGTTGACCAAATACTGGCAATTTATGAACAGTACGGATTAGATATAGTTCAGTTGCATGGAAGTGAAGACCTTGTGCAATACAGGACCAAAATTCCTATTCAGATACCAATCGTGAAGGCTTATCAGTTCCCACAGGATTGCGATAAGATCAGAGCTGCACTAGCCCTGGAAAACGTCAGCGTACTGTTTGACTCCGGTGAAGGTGGAACCGGAGAAGTGCAGGACTGGGAAGGAATTGCCAAGTGGTCTGCCGAAAACAGCGATCTGGAGTTCATCATAGCTGGAGGGCTGACTCCAGACAACGTATCTGAGGCTATTCGACAGTTGCCACGCGCAGCAGGCGTCGATGTAAGCGGCGGGGTGGAAACGGCAGGAACAAAGGACCTTGTCAAGATCCAGCGGTTCATAAGCAACGTCAGGCGAGATTCGTAACTGTAGCTTCGGTATTTTATGTTTACATACCTAACTAAACTTAAAGAGCTTGTCCGATACCGAGGATGAATCAAGCAGAACCAGAGATGAAGAACCATTTGTCGACAGACTTGTCGATTGGCTCGTCAGGCAAGCTGGAGGCAACAGAAACCTCGTTTGCGGCTTCTGGAGAGTACCCAGAAGTCTCAGGCAAGGTAGTGTTGGTCAAAGAGATCTTCTTGGAGTCCGCAGCCTTGTCGGAGATCAACTTCTTCCAGGCTTCGTTACACTCTCTGATGACTTCTAGAGCGTACTTCTTGTTCTTGGCCTCACCGGAGAACGCAAACTGGTTTTCTGGCTTACCGTCAGGGATCTTGTAGATTCTGAACCACTCGTTGGTAGCTCTGAGCAAGCCTGGCAAGTGCTTCTCAACATCTTCGATGTCGTTAAGCTTTGGAGCCAATGGGTCGTTAACATCGATTGCAATCACCTTCCAGTCAGTCTCACCCTCGTCCAATAGAGCCATGACACCCAAAACCTTGACCTGCTTCACCTGGCCGGTGTATGCAACTTGCTCACCGATCTCTAGCACGTCCAATGGATCGTTGTCACCCACAGCTTTGGTCTCTGGGTGGGACTCGTTAGGGTCTTCCCATGTTTGAGGGAAAGCCCCGTAGTTGTGGATGTACCCGTGGTGTGGGAAACAGTTTCTGACGAATCTCAACTTGCCCTTCTTAGTGTCCTGGATGATAGGGTTGAGCTTTTCTTCCTTGGTGATTTCCAGCTTGGCGTTGGTCCAACGTGGAATCTCCACAATCATGTTGAAAATCCCGTTGGCCTCATCCGCGTACAAAGGCACATCGTGGAAAGCTGACACAGGCTTGCCGTCCTTCTCAATGTACACCTTGTAGTCCAAGCTGTTCTTGGCTCCGATTTGTCTAGTCGTGAAACCCATTTCAGATAGTGCTATGCTCTGCTAATCTTGGTATCTACAGGTCTATCAAACAATTAAACAGTAGCCTAGACACACTATTCAGATAAAAGGTCTTTCTACACTTAATACAGTGATACAGCTGCGTGTCGCCCGCAATTACTTGCCAATACTAACACAATTGCTCGCGGCCTCGATGATCAAAGATCCATTCCTATTTATATCAAAATATAGGCCCAAATAATTTTTCACTTAGCACTGATAGAGCTTATAGCACATTGGCTGCGCATTGGCTGGAGATTAACTGGCCTGTGGCTGCACTGTGAGTAGCTGATAGTTTGCTGGGACACTGGTGCTGTCATGGTGGTGAGCAGTTGATTTGGTCCGAAACGTGTGAAAGGTCCTGCGTGGACACTGCCAGACGGCAGGATGTGCTATCTCAGATCACGTGTCCAGCTGTAACGCCACACTTTCTGTCTAGGTTTCCCTTCGTGATTGGATGACAACTGTATAGCTGAAGTTCTTACGTTGAAGAATCATGAAATAGCTTCTATGGCCAAGTTGGTAAGGCGCCACACTAGTAATGTGGAGATCATCAGTTCGACTCTGGTTGGAAGCATTTTTAATTTTTGGTATACGCTCCAGAAGGCGCTCTGCTCGGGGCTCCACGCCCTGGAGCCAGCATCTGCGTTCTATAAACCTACTACGCTCTCTGCTCATCGTATAAACCCTTCCTCCATGTCCTGGTCCGGGTCTTCGCCCATAGGAATGTTGTGTTGCCGTACGTTCATCAACAACCGTTGAAAGTCCTCGTAGTGCGGCTTGTTGATCAAACATTTAGCCCGCAACTGGAACGCCTGTCGACAGAGGGGACACAATCCCTTGGATGTCTCTGTGCTTAGCCACTGCTTGATGCAGTGCACATGGAAGTTGTGGTTACACTGGCCTAGAACGATCGGACACCCGCTGCCAGGATAATCGCAAGAGGGACACGTCGCATCGTACCTGTTCCGACAGATACCGCACACCTCATCATCATCTTCTTCACTCTCTTCAGTTTCAGCCGCTAGCTCCCAGTCTTGGGTATCTTCTAACACTCTCTTCTGGTTCAGTGCCTTGGGATCTTGAGGCATATCCCAGGCCCATGTACCTACCAAACTGACATCCACAATTTCTATCCGCATGCCTGTAGGAGGATAAGATAACGGTGCTGTGTGCTCAAAGGTTTGGTATCAGGGCTGCAGACCGCTTGAAGGGCTTCTGTATTTTCTTCCAAGATCAGTTCTGCATAGAGTTTGTGATCAAATACAATTATTGACACTTTATACCATATAAAACCCTAAGATACACAACTATTAACCATAGTGTCAAATTTGGGGACTGACTCGTGGTAGAATGTGCCCAACAATCTGTCAGAGTAGCCAACTAGGCGCAATTCACCCAGCCGCAGGCTTACCGATTGGCTGCTTTTTTGCCCTTCTTCTTAACGGAAACTAAGGTACCAGCCCACTCGTTGAAGCTATCCAGCAGCTTGTTATCTTCATGAAGTGCGACAAGCTCATCAGATCCGCCTCTTGAAACCCCGTTGATGATCAGATTGGGAACTGTACGTCTTCCGGTGATCGATCCAATATGTTTCTGTAAAATTAGGCCATTGTCGATCTTGTCTAGCTCTACGATCAGCACTTCAGGCTCGAACTGATAGTGCTCGCTCAGCAAATTCTTGAGCCGGGCACTGTAGGGACAATAGCTCTTGGAAAATAGTAGTACCGGCGACAGCTCAAGCTTCTTCTTGTAATCCTGCGCTGGGTCGTACTCATCAAGACCCGTTTCCAACTCTTTAGTATCACCAGAGTGCGCATCTTTCTCCGCAGATATTACCTGCTTGATCTTGTCAATGTCCTTCTGCACCTGTACGTCCGTAGACAATCTGCTGCCGAATGCACGCGTCGCAGAGTCTGCGTTGTGTTTGATGAAGAAGAGCACGAAAAATACCAACCCCGTGAGACTAAGAAGTCTCAGAGTCTTTCTGTTCATCATTGTGCTCCAGTAATAGATGTTGCGAACTTCCTGTATTTATTTTAGGTCACCAGCGATCTCTGTAGTGATGCTTTGCCTATCCTTACCTTCTTCATCACATAAAAAGGTTTGCATTTAACAAGTATTTGAATCTGATTGACGGATATTGTTTGAGACCTAAATGGGATCTTCTCAAGAGATGTTCGCTGGTTTCTAATCAATCGTACTTGATGCTGAATACGTTGATGTGTATATGTGGTAATGTATATAGTGTTAAATAGTTGCTGATTAGTAGTTTTGATACAACTGGGACACCAGGCGTCAGAAACCCTAGTTCCCAAAAAGTTACAAAGTTCAACTTGAATTCAAATCAAGATCAATCGAATTTGCTTTCGAGAGCATTGTCGTGGCTGTTTTGGAGGAACTCAAACCTTTGTTGAATATAATCGCACATTTTGTCACGATCTTCTGGAGACTTCACTGCAGTCTCCATGTACTTGAACTTGACAGGATTGTCGCACACAATAGCTTTGATGGTCTTGAACTGTTCAAGCTCAAGATCATAGCCCTTCATACCTCTAAGGTTCCTGTAGGCTCTGACGGGCTTGCCGTCATGGATTAAATCTTGCATCGCCGCAAGAACGACCGGGTCAAATTTGGGTAAGTGCGAGTGCACGAACATGACATCAACCGGATCATTAGTAAAGTATTTGCCCAAATAATCGTCGATGTAATTGTACTCTGGGTCAAATGGCGGGTCTTCTGGTGCGCCCTTTGCAGAGAAGTATTTATTGGTGATTTCTTTGTTTGCTTGCAAGTACCTCTGATAGTCTTGTCTAAAATCATGCTGGAACATGGAAACACCACGGAACCCCATGTTGTTCGGCTGATGATACCCATCTACACGGGGCTCAGTGCGGACCTGGTAAAATGGTAGTTTGTAGAAATTAGCAGCTGCAATGAAGGTCTCCTTGTCACCTTCTCCAGCAGAACGCTGCGAGAAGATCGAATAGTACCACGACGGCCCATATATATTGTAATACAAGGACAAGAGCACTGTGGGCAAATGCCTGGTCTTGTCAATGAGCATTTGACCGGACTCGGTCGAAACATCTGGGATAGTGCCTCCCAAGTCATGAAAGGGGACTGTGGCCAAGATGTTCAGGTCCTTCGTGTACACTGAAGGAGGCGTCACAGTGTCCATAGCATTTCGTACCCGCTTGTTCGTAAGATGTACGCCCGCAATTTCGTAGTATGCTGGATGCGTTGTGCGCCGCCAGAAGTCTGGCCACACAACCAATCCGGTATTCTTGTAAACGTCAGACTCGAAGATCTCGTCTAGGGACTTGATAGGAAAGTTGTCTGCATCTAACAAGAGCAGATTTCTGAAGCTCGAGGCTATCATGGCCAAAGATTTGAACTGATAGCCCTTGAAGTCAAAAGATCCGATCACGTCCTGAGGGAACACATCAGACAAGTATATGCACTTTGCGTTGTACTGCGGAAGCAAGACATCGCAAAGCTCTTGCTCTCCCTCGTCGCTAGGAGGGATGAAGACCTCGACAGGCAAGGTGGTGCCTTTGTCACGCATTGTCTTGACGACCAAGAACGCAAGCAGCGAGAACTTTCCGCCTCCTACGGTGACGATCCCATCGCCGCTGTAAGTGCCTGCAGGCAACTCTGCCATCTCTTTTACAGCGTTGACAAAGCCTAAATGCGCGTCCCGCAACATCAGGCGCTTCCTCTGTGTTAGCTTGAGACACTTGCTGAGTTCGCGAGCTGTGAGCCTCCACCAGTCGACAATGTGGTCCTTCCGAGACCCAATGTCGCCTTGCAAGTTGCATTTATCGCTGTACTCGGCCTTGTTCACACCCTGCGGTCCGTATTTCTCGACGTTACGAAACAGCTGCCGGAAGAACTTGTGCACCAGCATCGTGCGCGGGTCCAAAGGACTCACAGTGCTGTCTTCTTGCTGTCCGCTCTGATGATTTTCCTTATTCTGCTGCTCTTGTGTGTAACGTTGCACATACTCTGCCAGCGAGCTCTGGTATTCTGTGGCCTGGTCCGTTTTCCAGAGCGTGCGAAAGCTGTTCAACAGCAACAGCACCGCTGCTGCGAACACACAGAGCTTCAAAAGCTTCTTAGTCCGTTTCGATCCCATGCTCATCGCTTCTTGGCTGAAAAGTTCTGCACCAGAGAGAAATCCGCTGCTCAATACGCAGATCCTGATACCACTCTTCTTTCCGCCCTTCAACACAGCTCCGTGTTTCAACAATTGCTTGAGCTTGCACAGATCTTCTCTAGTGGCCCGCTAGTCTCTCGTCGCTAGCTGTCAATTGCCGATCTGCGCTCTCAGACACAAAAATCCCGCCAGTTTGTCGCTGAAATGCAGTCAACAATCACCAATCCAATGCCAAACCACAACTAGGCTCAAATTGAACTAAAGCAAAGCATACCGGGATCCTCCGGGCTTCAGTTTCACTAGCAAATACCATCAGTTCTTTATATAGAAATCGACATCGTTATTGAATTGGCCCAGCACATGAAGAATTTTTCACGGATGGTAGGCAGACCAAGGCAGCTACCAGCCAGCAATGCGGTACCTTACAGGTATTTATGAGACACCAAGAACCATGGCCAGATTCGTGCAAGGGCCTTGTAGTGCTAAATACATCTTACAGATTAGTGATACGATAGGTATTGACAGAGATAGGGCCGGGCGAAGAGTTTCACAGACTGCGAATTGCTTTTAGCATGTGGGCAGCGTCCAAAGCAATGGTGCTGCTGAGATCCTGATACCCAGTTGTTGCTAGCAGCGCGGGATAACGGGATTCTCGTGTGTTTGGTTGCGTGAGAGAGTTTTGGTAGTCTTTGTAAAGATTGACGCAGCGATCTCTTGTGATTTTGAGCTGAGTCTTGATCAGCGCACGGACGTTAGGGTCTTTTATGCGCTTGGTCTGGTCCAGGGTCTTGAGCGTGGCCAGGGTGACCAGGTAGGTGTGGTTCAGTAGCCAGGAGCCCGTCTGTGGTTCCGGAGTCTGTTGCAGCAGTGTTGTCAACGCAGCATAGTCCGGTTGTTCGGACTTGACAGATTTGTATAGTAACAAAGTGACTTCCCAGGCCCACTGTTCGGCAGCAGTGTTGCATGGCGACGCTGCGGTGGATACCGCGTCCACGAACCGCGAGGGCTCGTTTCTGGCGAGACTGTGGAAGACCAGTTCGCGGGCGAGGCTCTGTTGCAACCATGCCGAATCCACCAAAACAGGTGCTAACACTTTTTGGAACCGGGTCTTAGCCTCAGGGTCCAGAATCGTGAAGTCCCGGTTGTCTGCCCAGGACATGCTACAGAACGTGGGTAACTCTAGCACGTTCAGCGCCTTGAGTAGCGGGTTGTACTGGTCAATCTTCCGCTCGTTGAGCAGGCGCGCGAGCTGCAGGGATTCAGCCATCATAGTCCACCGTGTGAACGACCGGAACACACGCTGGTAAAAATCGATGATCCCAGGTAGCTTGGACCAGCTCTTACGCTCAAATGCGGCAACTATGAACCCTTGCATGCTTTTGAGCGAGGTGTAAATGGCCTGCGGCTGCAATGCTTTCTGGCAATATGTGTAGTTCTTGTTCGGTAGAGTAGTGGAGAACCTGGTGAACACAAGATGATTCAGTAAGTCATTTTGCACATTCTTCACGTTCAGCGTCTCCAGGTGCTGGTGGGCGCGCTCTGGGAGACCCAGGTACATGTAAAGAACCACGAGCCACAAGCGAGTATCGTAGTTGAAAGGATCTTCGGCCTGGTATCCTTCCAACAGTGAAACAGCAGTCGCGACGTTTTGAAGCGAGACATTGCTGTCCTGACAAAGGTCTTTGACGATCTCAAGCACGAAATAAGAGCAGTTAGAGTAGTCTGTCTTGGGTTTTGTTGCCAATGAGGCCTTGTGTTTCATGAACAGCTCCAAAGAATCATGTTTGCCGAACAACTGTGCAGCGGCCTTGTCGTGAACAAGCCCCGAGGGGAACGAATTGAACAAGGGTTCCAGCTCGGCCATGTCCAAATCCAAACTCAAAAGATCGACTGGGCAGCTCGGTTTGTCGTGGTATTTGGCCAGAAACTCGTAAAGAGATCTCTGAAGTTGATCTTTGTCGTTGTATAACTTGGAGGCTGCAACACGGGCCAGCATGTAATTCCTGGAGGAGCGGAAACTTAACAGGGACTCAAACACCTCAGGGAGCGGTTTCTTTAACGAATGTGCGGCAGAGATCACCTGCTGCAAAATCTCGTAATCATCCAAGTTTTGCAGCAAAGATTTGCCGTATTCCCACGTCCGGCTGTGGTCTTGAAGCTTCACAAGATTCGCCATCAGGAAGTTCTTCAAGTAAAGGTCCAGATACGTACCTTGTTTCCAGAATCTAAGGATTTCATCAACAATTTCCTGGGACTTGCTTTCTTCATTGTCAAATAGCTCGCACACTTGACAGAACACGATTAGCTCTTGTTCATTGGTAAAAGGTTTTAGATCACACGTCAGTTTGTAGATCAGCTTTGGGAGCAGTTCAAGTTCCTTGGGACTAATGTTCTGTCGGTCCAGCTTCAACCAGACTACTGTCGCAATGCTGTTACAGAATTGGAAGTACCTCAGTTTCGACTTCTCGTTCACACGGCACATCTGGAAACTGCTCTTACTTAAATGACGCCAATTTAGGTCCTTTAAAGATTCCAAAAACCAGTCATAGCATGTATCAGGATTCCCATACTTCATCATTGCTTTCTCGTAAGGTTCTAGTGCCTTCCCCGTGTCATATCCAAGTTCTAACAGGAACCGATGGCACAGACCCAACGATTTCGCATCGTTGGGAGGAGACTTGGCTTCTAGAAATTGCTGTAACCCCTTCTCAAAATTGTACTTGCTGGGAGACTGTCTGAATTTCACATACTGTTCTAAAATCTTATAGTACGTGGAAGACGGGTACCGCTTCTGCAATGCTGCAACGAATTGGATCGCTTTCTTGAACAGCTCTTGGTCCAATAGTTGGAACAGCTGATGGTCCTCAGAGTTCATACTTGTTATAAGGACTTACAGTACTATTTCAATGCTATTCAATAAACTCCAGGAAATCTGTATAAGCGTAAAAGAGCAAGAATCCAATTCCCTTGGTCGACCCGATGCCCTTCACCTTACCTACATCGCTAGCCTCGATGTCTGATGTAATTTTTCATAGCGGTTACCCGGACTTAACAATCAATAATGACACTTGAATGTACACCAAACAATACCGATAACGATTACTAGCAGACTACCATACAGTGGCCTAGCTGTTTTTATAGCCCATAAATACCAACATTACTATTGAGATATTTGAAGATGACCGCTTGGACACCTTTAAATCTAGTATAAGACTCATTTAAATTCATACAAAATTCAGATTTTACTCTGTGTCGTTGAAATCCTAGGTACCACCCTTGGAGTTTTATTAGTTTCTTTTCACTGAAAAATTTTGAAAGTTTTACTGCGATGAGCTAGTGATGAGGTGAACATTTGAGCAAGGAAAGTAGTCCTTATACTAGATTATCCTATCTGTGTTCAAGATCATTCGACTGTTAATTTGAATCTGAGTACTCTTGTTTGAGAAGAAGCAAACGAAGTACAGTATTGAAGGATGTCCAGCATTTTCAAGACCTTGTCTGCCAAAGGGAAGAACAAGAACAAGAAGAGCGATGGTATCCAGGGCAGCAGTGGGCATGAGAAACAATTCATGAATAAGCAGCGGGCGTTGCTTATCACATCTAGAGGTGTAACGTACAGACACCGCCATTTGATCCAGGATCTAAACAGTTTGTTGCCACATTCGAGGAAAGAACCCAAATTGGACACCAAGAAGGACTTGGGGCAACTAAATGAGATCGCAGAGCTGTACAACTGCAACAACATTCTATTTTTCGAGGCCAGAAAGCACCAGGACTTGTATATGTGGCTGTCAAAGCCTCCTAACGGGCCTACGATCAAGTTTTATCTGCAGAACCTACACACTATGGATGAGTTGAACTTTACAGGAAATTGCTTGAAGGGATCCAGACCTATTCTTTCGTTTGATGGGAGATTTGACTCGCAGCCACACCTACGTCTGATCAAAGAACTCTTCATCCACAACTTTGGAGTGCCTCCACAAGCCAGAAAGCTGAAGCCCTTCATCGACCACGTCATGTCCTTCAGCATCGTGGACGACAAGATCTGGGTGAGGACGTACGAAATTTCTCACGAGGCCAGAAACACGGTAGAGTATGAGGATAAGGAAGACGACAGTGACACCTCGCTTGTTGAAATCGGACCCCGTTTCGTCATGACGCCGATCTTGATTTTGGAGGGTTCCTTCGGCGGACCCAAGATCTACGAGAACAAGCAGTACGTGTCGCCAAACGTCGTGAGAGCTCAAATGAAGCAACAAGCGGCTGTTGCTGCCAAGACTAGAGCAGAGGCTGCCGTGGAAAGGAAACTAAAGAAGAGAGAAAACGTGCTAGCGGTGGATCCTTTGTCCAACGATGCATTGTTCAAGAACTGATGAACAAGTGCTCACGCATCCTACAATGTACACTATCCAAAATCAAGTCCCAGCTGCCCAGCCGGGCTTCTCTGTGCTGTTGAAATGCTAGAGTTCATAAAATCTTTAACACAGGAGTATATATCTATAGATTTGTCGTGATAACACGCCTAGAAAGTAGTCCAGAATATACCTTGCACGAGCCACATATTTAGGCCGCTAGCACACAGGCCAGCATGAATATTAGAGTTTCAGTCGTCTGAGCCAGTCCGAGTCTTCAACAGTGCGTTTCTTTCCTTAGTGCTTTTCAGCCTTGGCGGAATGCTTTTCCAAATAAGCCTTCACGAAAGCCTCTTCTTCCTTTGAGGAAGTCGAGTACAATGGCTTGGCCGCTGGCTTACTCTTGAATGGGTTTGGAATCACCAACAATAGTACAGCACCGATGGTACCTAGAGCCAATTGGTGTGGTTGAACGGTTCTACCCAAAACTGTGTATGCAGCACTCATTTTACTTTATTCTTCACAGGGATTCTGATCCTGAGTTTCAATATAGTCAATTAAGAACAGAATAGAAACGCTACAAGGGCAGAAAGGATTCTCAATGGATTTCTGAAACCCGGTTGAAGTCTTGTTAGTAGAGCTTGTTACCCAAAAATTTTCCTTTCCAGCTTCAGATACTATATAGATCAACACACCCATACACCACAGAGGTTATTATTATAGCCAATCACCTTAGTGTAAAGGAAGAAAGTGTGTAGTTTAGATCTGTATGGTCTGGGTATGTTTGTACTTGATTGTAGTCATTGTAGAGAAGCGTAGGTGACTGCAGTGACCCGTATTCGTATGTTGTTTCAATGTATCCTATGGTTGAAAGAAAAATTCCAAGGTCACGTGCATGTCATGTGACGTAGTGTCAGCCGTCCACCCTTATATCACAGGTACGTTATCAAATCAGTTGGTCCCCGTCCTGGTCAAGACTGCAGCTCTACCACAGCCAAATGCAAGGTGTAAGCCGTGTGTTTCTTTATCTTTATAACCATATAAGATATCCCAAGAGAAAGGAGATGACTACTTCTTTCACTACCCTTGAAAGTCATAATCTGTACAGACACCCTCACATAACTCCTAAAAAACTGCAGACTAGTTACGGAGTGCGTGAGCTGTTTCATGCTTCATTAGAGCTGGTGTACTGTTCAATATTATAGTCTACCACAAGAAGAGTTTCTTAACAGAAAGCGGGTGCAGTGACAATGCTCGGTAGTAAGGCTCTTTTGGCGCTTTGTGGATGCGCGAGCTTATCTTCAGCGATATCATTGAATGCTGTGCTTGAAGGACTGTTTGGTGAAAGCAAACTTGATGAGGCTGCGGAGGTTGTAAACTCCAGAATTCGTCCAGGTTCCAAGTCGCAGAATGACTTTTCAGTTTTAACGTCGAATATCGATGAGGCTTACTCTCTTAGAGTGAAACCGCTAGACCCTGAGTCCCTTGGAATTGATACTGTGAAACAATGGTCTGGATACCTGGATTATAAAGACTCTAAGCACTTTTTCTACTGGTTCTTTGAGTCCAGAAATGACCCAGAAAACGACCCGGTCATCCTATGGCTGAACGGTGGCCCCGGTTGCTCGTCTATGACTGGCCTTTTCTTTGAATTAGGTCCTTCCTCTATTGGTGAAGATTTGAAACCAATTTATAATCCATACTCTTGGAATAACAATGCTTCCATCATTTTCTTGGACCAGCCGTTGGGCGTAGGTTTCTCGTATGGTGACGACAGAGTAACTAACACCGACGAATCAGCTAAAGATGCTTACATATTCTTGGATCTTTTCTTCGAGAGGTTCCCGCATCTCAAGAACAATGACTTCCACATCTCTGGTGAATCATACGCAGGACATTATCTACCCAAGATCGCACATGAAATTGCTGTCGTCCATGCTGAGGACTCATCCTTCAATTTATCTTCCGTTTTAATCGGTAATGGATTTACAGACCCACTAACCCAATACGCGTACTACGAACCAATGGCTTGTGGTCAAGGTGGATATCCTGCCGTCTTAAAACCGGAGGATTGTTTGGAAATGACAAGACACCTACCATTGTGTCAATCTTTAATAGAAGGATGTTATAAAACAGAGTCTGCTTTTGCGTGCGTTCTCGCTGACCGTTATTGTGAACAACAGGTTGCTGGGGTGTACGAAAGATCCGGAAGAAATAACTACGACATTAGAGGTCCTTGTGAAGTCAATGATGAGAGTGGTAGCTGTTACAAGGAAGAACGTTACATATCCAGCTATTTGAACCAAGAAAAAGTTCAGAATGCTCTAGGTGCAGATATTGAATCCTTCCAATCTTGTAGCGCCGAGGTCTTTGCTGGCTTCTCTTTGACTGGTGACGGTCCAAAGCCCTTCCAACAATATGTGAAAGAAGTGCTTGAACTTGATATTGATGTTTTAATTTATGCAGGTGACAAGGACTTCATTTGCAATTGGCTTGGAAACTACGCTTGGGCAGACAAGTTGGAGTGGAAATATCATAATGAGTTCAAGAAGCAGTCCTTGAAACCTTGGGTGAACAACCGAACCAATGAAGAAATAGGACAAAAGAAGTCTTATGGCCCATTAACCTACTTAAGAGTCTATGATGCTGGTCATATGGTACCTCATGATCAACCCGAAAGCTCTTTGGAAATGGTGAACTCCTGGATTCAGTATGTTGCTGAAAAGAAGTCTCATTGAGTCAGCTTCTTTGACTAGAATCATTTTTGTCTATCGCAATTTACTATTATCAACCTTTAGACCTTGATGATAATATATAACTAATCTACACAATATTACATATAGTCATATCAACTTCATTTTTGATTCATTCTATATACTCTGATCAAGTTTTGAAGCCTCGAGATTATCTCAAGACATTCCTCAGGAGATACTGCTTCAAAATAATACCGACGTTCTCTATCAGGTCGATGAACAAATATCTTAAAATATTCTGGTACTCGTTTCGAACGTTTGACTAAGGTGATTTGGCTCAAATGAAACGATTTTGTTTTCACGTTATCATGGGCCCAGTTGAAGTCACCGTCCGGACCACTAATATAGACATAATCACCGTCGATTACTAAGGTGCGCTCATGTTTGTTGATAAAAGACATCTGCTGTCTTCTCCAGACTTTGTACTTGTAATAAGAACCAGAAAAAAGATCTTTGTAGTCAGGGTTCCGCGTCAAATTATCAGAGAGTTTTGGAGGTTTGTTAATCCTGGGAGACTTATGTCCACTGTTCAAGGAAGACTTTGACGAGTTTTTGAGCTTGAAGAATCCGGAGGGAGTCGTGTTCACTTGACCTTGTCTAGTAATGCCAAACAGTGTTTTAGAGACACCTGTCTTAACGATTGACCCATCTTTTTCTGATTCTTCTCCGTCTTCTTGGAGCGCCCTATCCAGCTTGTTATCAGTTCCCATGGTCAGAGTCAAAGGCGTGAGATCGCTGCTCTGAATCGTGGGAAGAACTGGCTGTTTGGAGCTGGTTTTCATACGCTCAAAATTGTGACTTCTTGCATCTTTTTGTTTGAGAACTTGAAGGTCATAGTTACCATCGAGACTAGTCACATAATCATTGAGATCTAAAATCAGATTTTTCTTGTCGACCTTAAGAACATATTCGGTCGGATCAAGATTCTTCATCTTACAGTAAGTTACTAAAATTTCATTGATCTTGGCAGTGACTGGAATTCGTATATTCGTGAAGTTGTATTGCGGGTTCAAGTTAGGATACAAAAATATCTTGATATTCACGAATTTTGTTCCAGAGCTAGGACGTTTTGGAGCATCCGATGGTATAATAGATTTGTAGTAGCTTAATTGGTTGATGGTAGACACAGAAGAATTACTGTTAGCTGTATTCCGCATTTCAGATGCCGACTTCGGGATTGCATCAATCACTGGATTGGGCAAAGGTGTTTCTTTTTCGTTCTTCTGAAACTCTTCTTCGTCGGGAACCTTACAGATCACAACTTCGTTGTCAAATACCTTGTCAATTGTCTGTAGTCTATCAAGAACCCCAAAATTGTCTTCAAATGGCTCACCATCCTCATCAACAACCTTCAATATGAAGTAGTTTGGATTTGACAATTCTTTGGGAGAGAGTTCACCATCTGCGCTAGCCGGTTTGAAATCTGTTGAATAACAATACAAACAATACCCCAGTACTTCAAAAACGGTGGAAGTTTTTTTGACACGAACTGTAAACGGTTTCCTCTTGTATGTTTTGGAGTTTTGGACGTACACATCCAGCGATAAAGTATTACTTGGGATTTCTTTAACCGCTGAAGCGGTACAGAAATAGGCCAATGGGTTTATAGTAGTTTGTTGAGACTTACTGAACATCGCCGATAGAGCAGACGTCTTATGAACGGTTGAATTCATGAAAGCATCTGACTTCTCAATCAAAATATCAGTCTGTGGGAACTTTTCGTCACTATCTTCTCGTTGGTCACGAGAGATCACAAGAGAAGAAGTTCTCTTATGTTTTCCTACAGGTTTTAACAGCCTGCTATGACCACTTTCAGACAAGCTAGAAGTTGAATTGCGGTGCCTTGTCTCTTTCCAAGATTTAAGCTCAGGTTGAGACTGGTTGAATCTTTTGGTGGAACTAGTTGAATCCCTGGGAACAGATTGCGAAAATGATTGTTTGGTGTTTTTACTGGCCAGGTATAGTAATTTAGCTGCCTTGTCAAGCTCGTTATCGAGAGTAGAATCATCATCTCCTGAATTAGATATTGTGAGAGCTCTAGATCCCGGAATTGAGTTATTCGGGATTTCGTGAGAATCAAATGTCATCGAAGACATTTCTGAAGACTGCAGTCTGCTAGAATTGAAATCATCGGCACTGAAATCTGAATCCAATAACGATTTTCCGTACGATGAAACATCGTCATTAAGCGTGATACGATCTTCACTTTTAACGTTACTCACAGAGTCCAAAAGGTTGGTATTTGTTCCTATGCTAGCTTCTCTCGAATTTTTGGCAACTGAGCTATGTTCAGTGATTCCACCGTGTGTATTATCCATGGGCTGCAAATCTGGCTGATTCAAGAAAGATTCAATGTAGAATGCAGCATCTTCCAAAGCGTCCTTTCCACCATTATCTTGGGCCTTCTTTGTAGCGTCTTTATGCTTCTTGTCGCTATCCGCAGAATTAACGGTATCTGAGCTCTGTAGGATGTTGTGAGGGTTCAACGGGAAATTGTCCAAAAACGTCGTCTTCTTAGTGGTTGATTTTACTTTTTCATCCAGAGCTAAACTGCTTGAAGAACTGTCATTATGTTTGTCTTTGCGAAAGAAATTCACCACAGCTCCCTTATCATATTCGTATTTATCGTCCTCGTCATCATCATCTTCATCTTCAAGGTCATTCAAACCCTCTCTTGTGTACAGAAAATGATCATACAAATTCAGCACAGGTTTTTTCAGAGAGCCAGCTCTTGACCTGCCTGTGATAAATTTGTTCTTGTTCTTGCCCTTGTCATTCTTCGAAGATACGCTGGATGACCGAAACAACCGACTGAGTCGCAGACCCGATTTCTTCCTCTTTTCGAGCTTTTCCGAGAACCTAGTGGTATTACTGTGTACTGAGAGATCGCTACTGCGTCTTTGTACACCCTGTGGCAACACAGGCCGCGATTTGTCCGTTAAAACTGAGGTTTTACTAACGGACTTGGCGTCTTTCTCAGAGTCCGAATCCGGAAATCTATCGCTCGCTTCTTCTTCCTCGACAAGAGAAATCATCGTATTGTTCTGCGAAGCCGCAAAAAGCTTCGAATTAGTTGCGCTGCTGAAAGTATTGCTCCCCGTACGCCCATATCTGATTAAAGAGTCAGTTATCGGTGGAGAATCCAGTTTCTGCAAAAGGCTGTGTCCATTCTCATCCACAAAAAGATCTAAAGTGTGTTCTGTATGTTCTCCGTATGGCCGTATTACTCGGCTGAACTGGTCTTTCTCTTGACACTGGTTCAAAAACTTGACTCGAAGTTTGTTGATGGTCGCTGCAACATCCATTGTCCTGGTTCATTCCACAATTCCGATCAAAAACCACGATAATCCTCTCAAGGATCCAATTTTCTACCGTAGAAATCGCACAGAATCTTACAGTAGTATTTCAAAAACTATGTAAACGGAATTAAGAACGTTAGGGTTCGTAATACAGATCAATAGGGCTTGCACTACTGATTCCTATGATGTTCAATCCTTAATTCGTCTATAATCATCAGAATATTTGATAATCAAGAAAAAAAGGCAAAAAACATCAGTTCGAACCCCAAGAGCACCATTTATTTTTCATTTTTTGTTGATAGTTTCTTTTATGATGAAAAAACTTAAAGCTGATGGGAACCGATGCGATGAGATGCGATGAGATGAGATGCAATGAGATATCAGATACCAACCGTTGCAGAAGTGTTTTTGGGACCAAACCACTAGATTTAGTTGATATTGAATACTTTTGGCTGACCAGCATATCGTTCTGAGTGTAAATTAGTATGGTCCTCTCGAGTAATTGGCTGAAATTGCAGCAGAGCACAAGCAAGAATGATGTTGAGAAGAAAGGTATTAAGACCAGCAAAGTAGGTAAGATTAGTAAGAAAAGCCAGGAACGCTCGAAACTGAAGTCAAAAGCGAGTGCTTCGCACTCCAAGAAAATTGGGTTGAAGAACGGAACAAAGAATGGCTCTAAGATTATGGATATGGTAGCAGAGATGAACAAAGAGATTGAGAAAGTAGAAAGAGAGCGTCATACAAATAAGAAATCAAGTCCAGGAGAAAATGAGGATTCTTCTTTGCATGAAAAGCTCATACAAGATATCGGAAGAAAATCGTCTAAGCGGACCACTGACGTCGGCAAATACGTCGCTATGGACTGTGAGTTTGTAGGCGTGGGACCCGAGGGAAAGGACTCTGCTTTGGCCAGAGTTTCGATCGTGAACTATTATGGCAACGTGGTGCTGGATCTTTACGTAAAACCCAAGGAACCTGTCACGGACTGGAGGACCTGGGTCAGTGGTATAGAACCTCACAACATGGCCAATGCAGTCTCTCAGGAAGAATGCCAGAAACAGGTGTCCAATGTCCTGAACGGAAGGATACTGGTAGGTCACTCTGTGCATCATGACTTAAAGACTTTAATGTTATCGCATCCGAGGCGTATGATACGGGATACATCGAGACACGTACCCTTCAGACAGAAGTACAGTGAGGGCAAGACTCCAAGTCTTAGAAAGCTTACGAAAGAGGTACTGGGTCTGGAAATTCAGGCAGGGGAACATAGCTCAATTGAAGATGCTAGGGCTACTATGCTCTTGTATAAATCTGATAAGCTGGAATTTGAAAAGCTGCATAATAAGCAGTTTGGCCAAATAAAACCCAATTAAACAAATTATGGAAAGCACTATTCTATTGGCATTTCAATGGAAGTTTGGAATCATACTTTACGTAGATTAATTGCATTTAATAAAACAAGATCTTCGATTGTGATTTATAACTATAAAGTTCTGTGGGAGGTTTACTACAATGTTCAATTCGGGGGTGCGATAGTGTTCATTCATTTTGACTGGACGATATGACTCTAGAAAGCAACAATACAGTGAGCTTCTTTCTCTCATATGTGATGACAGGGTTTTCTCTGATTCCCGTCAAAACATCATCTAACAATTCATTTTCAAATGGATTGTTCTTGATACCTGAAATTCCCCTTTCTGCCAACTTTCTGCATAACTTCTTTTCAATCTGAGGCAGCTTCACATACTCTTTGCTCTTCACTGCTATCTTGATGATCTCAAATGCCAATATCATGGCAGGACTGTTGTTCGAATACGTAGAGAGTCTGCGCAACTCTGCTAGGACAAATGGGTATATCTTGAAAGCAGATTCTAGGTTTTTTTCCACCAAATGCTTATAAACCAGCAGGAATCTAAGTTTGCCTTGGTCATCCACAGCCTTACTGGAAAAATATAGCGCGGCCTGGTAGAGAGCCGTGGTTGCTGCAGGGCTGAACTCTACTAGCCAGTCAAGGAGACTTCTGTGAATCTTGTTTCTATCGTCCAAGTAGATCACATCAGTGTCCATATCTACATCTTCAATGCATTTCAGGTACACGGAAGGCTTTTGGAAGATGAAGATGAAGAACATGAAAATTAAATAGTTCTGATTTGACCCGTACATTTGCTCAAAATAAAAGAGTTTGAAGAATATCACCAAAGCCGATAATGAGCTCGGTCTGGTGTACGGAACCACTAGACCCTTGCAAATAATATTGATCAAAATGTGAAGGAAATTCTCCTCATTGAACCTCATGTCCCCCATTGCTTCAATCTGTTTTAAAATGTCCTCGCCGAACTCTCTTTTATGGAGTAATTGAAGAGTCAATGGTTCTGGAGACTCTCCCCGATCAGCCCTCTCCATATTTGCCAGAGAAAGATGTTGAGCAGCGTTTGACATAAACAATAAGCCACTTTGATAAATCATCACGTTTGATGAGAAAGAAATGCTACATGCGAGCCAGAAAAGCTTTGGTAGTAAGGGTGATTGGGGATCTACTCCCCTTACCGCTTTTGTGTAGGTGAAGAAGGTCGATATCGTGAAAAACACTTGTTCGTCATTCACATCGGGCAGACCAACTATTATCATACTCTGTCGCAAAAGATTGATCAACAATCCGTCTGAAATACCATCTTTTGAAGTAATACCGAGAATCATCATAGCACGAGCCGAAAGGAAAGATTGGGCATTGAATACTGTTCCCATGATGTACTGAGAATACCTCGTTTTCCAGTGTTCAATGTTAACTTCTAATCCATTATCCATCAATGACATTACATTGTTCACAAAATGCTCTAAAGTCGTAAATTTAGTCAAAAAGGAAGATGCACTGAAGTTCTGCAATACGCGCCCTCTCTCTTGACTGAAACCAAACATGATCTTTGTCTTTTGATCGGAAAAGATCTTCTGAATTTCGTAAAGGTTTCTTCTGTTTAAAGCCGGTAATGAAGCATTACTCAGTAGAGACTGACAAACGTTCATCAATAGTTTATGCAAAGACGATCTCATTTCTGTTGAACCAACATCAATCAATAACGAAACAACATATAAGACCTCTGGCATGAAAATATCCACCAGCAAAGGCGCATCACAGAATAAAGAGGAAGCTAAGTGCACAAGAATGATCAATTCAGTCCAGCTATTCACGTTCGTTTCTTCTTTCAAGTTTGGTAAGAAGGAGTGCGTAATTTCAAGAATTCTTCTCATGACCATACCGGTAATATCAGTTGTCGGGGCACATAGCAAAATTTTACAGGCGGGATGCCAACTTACCCCCTCAGCAGCTCTGTCCATACAATGTCCTACGACCTCCTCTATGATTATTCTTGACAAGTACCGGTCGTGGACAAGTGTTTTCCAGATATACTCCAAGTACAAAAAGACAGGTTGATCTTTTTTGACTGTGAGCCTTATCAAACCTCGGATCAACTTCGTAGACATTTCAGGACCTTCTTGATCGTCAACTAAAAAGACATGCTCACTCATATTCTTCACCCAATATTTCATAGTCCTTAGAAGATTTCCAGTAAATATCAAATCATGTTCTGAACTTTCCAATAGGTCGATACTGTACTTCAAATAGTAGCTAGTGAGCTCTGGTGAAGTAGTTGCTAACGTTCTCAAAAGAGGTTCAAAGATAGGGTTTGGATCTTCGGGAACGTAGACATCTGGGGTTTGTGGCAACAGATGTCCCATTCTGAGAGAAAACGTGGAATGCATGGAGGCGAGTAAATTATAGGATATGGTACGAATTTCAGTGTCGTCTCCTAGACCTACCAACGCGACTAAAAGCAAATGACTTACAACATCCGAAGTTTTCATTGTATCCTTTGTTATGACATCAGACCCCTCGTTATCATTAAACTCTTCGATGTTCTTTGCTTGGGAGTAGTAAAACATCTTGAGGATTTCCAAATACTTTGGACTTGACATTATCAAACGTTTGCGGTCTTTTAACTCCACACAAAACTCCGATGATGCACCTGTAATTCGAGAGACTGAAGTAGATACTACTTCTTGAATCTCATGAACATCATTAGGCTTAATAGAGATACTTCCTTTCGCGGAGAATATTTTGAACTTTCTAGGGGTGTCGTGCAGCACTTGGAAAAACTTGTTCCCAACTTTCAAAGTAACAGGGCTAAATCTACCCTTTTCTTCGTCAAACAAGGATACATTGTGTAGGGTGGCTCTCACATCATGGAATACCTCTTTAGAGTACTCTGATAGACCTAAAGCTTTGATCAACTTCGGATCAGAGTCCGTGTTTATAAATGACATGGGTATATCGATGCTTTGGAACATGTTCAAGTGATCGTTTTGATACTCTAACCACCAGTCTAGATAGGTATGAGTTGCGTTGAAGATGTACGAACGTTCACAATTTACCAATGCTTCTATCGGCATGAGACTAAAGAATAAGGAAAAGAATTTCATAAATCTTTTCTTAACCTGTCGATTTTCATTGAAACCGGTACAATCCATGACGAAGTAGTGCTTTTTGGCCATCACTTTGGAGTAAATTTGGAAGATACGATATATGATCGACTCAACATCATTATCACCTTCTACCTCGAATTCATGCCAGTTCAAAATAACAACAGGTAACCCGTCTGCAGTGACGGACTCTTGTACAAACTGTATCAGTTCATTTCCTTGTGATTCAGAAAATTTAAGAGCTTGCTTACTCATAAACTCATAAATCTGAGGATTAGTTTCTGCATGCTCTCTAATATAGGTAGGCATTTCGTTCTTGAAGTCCATGCGAGGTTGTCCCATCAAGGAAAGCAATTTGTCCACCGCCTGAGCCGACTCCCGTAATAAAATTAAATCTTCAGCAGTTTGAACATCTGTAACCAAGACATTTCGCATTTCTAATCCATGGTAGTAAAGGAACTTGTGTAAGAAGCTAAACTCATTGGCAGTTACCTTATTCTCTAGTTGAAGTTTGATTTTGATCTTCCTCTTTTCACTAGAAACCTCTGATAAAAACGAAAAGATCTTGTTACTGCAGTCCTTCAAAAACTCAGTTTCTGTCTCTAATATTTTCCACTTGATAGAACTCACAGATCCATTTGCAACATTCTGAATTACTTTTGCCAAGGACATCGAGGACTTTCTGGCTTGAGGTGTCAAAGTATCAACGATTCCTTCTGAGTCTGGACTAACTAGCGCAGGGCAGAAGAACCTCAAAAACAAAAAGGAACCAACTGCAATATCTGCATATTCAGGGAACCTTTCTGATGCACTAGAGTGGATAGCCTGACAAATTACAAAGAATTGAGGTGGGAAGGATGACACAGAGTTCGTAATTCCATCAACGATTTTCGTCATGTATTTTTTGAATAGATGTAGGTTTCTGGCGGCGTTTGGATCTTCTGGATCCATTTTTTCCACCTCAAAACATTCTCCTGACGATATTAGTTCCTCTAAGATTGGTTTCAAAATGGCTGTTAGGTAGCCCATTCCTTTCAACCTGGCTAACATTGACAAAGCTCTAGTTGCACAGCTGTTTCTTCTTAAAATCTCCATGTGACGAGTGGCATTAGCTATTTCTTCACGAACAAGCTCTGTCACAATGATATGGGCAGCATTTTTCACTTCGAAAAGATAAACAATTGAGCTTGATAGAGCATCGACATCACTAGCAGGACAAATTTTACAAGCCCTGGACAACAGCACCGGTTTCTTGATTGTTAACAAAACAGTCTCTTCTATAACTTCATCTTGCTTACTTCGACAACGAGTATTGCTGTTATCAAAACTGGACACAATGCTAACAAAGACATTCATGAAGGCTAATCTGATGTTACGGTTGGTACTATAACCAATCGGGATTGCATGATGTAAACCAACATCAACGTTTGCGATCAATAAATTCGTTAAAGACATGATAATGTTTTCATTCAACAAAGAAATTTTATGCCTCAATGTAGTTGGGTAATTTTCAATACAAGTGCTTTTTTCTAACGCTTTCAGTAAAATATTGAAGTAGTTACCGAACACAACTGACTTTGACCTTTGCAATTCCATCTCTGACATCGATTGAGGGGCCTCAAGGACCAAGTCCTTGGTGAGATACGCAATAGCTTTGGATGACTCGATCGTAGTGTCAATGTAGAGGTAATCCATATCCCGTTTCTCCAGATCCATTTCACGATGTGTTCTACTCAAATTCAGTAAATCAAAGTTCTTGAAAATGGCGCTTTGAAACCATTGAGTTACAGTTCTGAGCCATCTATTCTTCACAACCATGTACCCTGTGATACAAATACTAGACTCAGAGTGTTGGAAAGATTTTAACATCTTGGACAAATGAATTACACATTTGAAGTACTTTGGAGAGGCTTTGTCCATTCTGTCTACAATCTTTAATATATCGTAGATCACATTCAACAACGAAACAGAAACCATTATCAAAACCTCCGAAGTGTCATCTCTCTCCAATATCATCCGTATCACCATTATCACCTGCTCCAACAATACAAATGATAGCTCGTTCTCCTTTTTCACAATGTCAACATCGACTAATTCATCGATTCTTTTCTGCAACCCTGCGAACAAGGCACTAAAGGCTAAAGGATGAAGCTCGGTACCAAGTATGTCTTTTGAGTTTTCTCTAGTAATCAAATTCACGTTGTTGAGCCATTGACATTGTTTTTCAACAAAATAAGTGAGTTTAGCATCTACGCTAGCCTTCATATCCTGCATGAGGTTAGCTTCACACTTGCTACTGTCATTTATTGTGGAAAAAATCCCACATGAGGAAGCTAGGAACCCACCATAGTTTCGAAAATGAACAACCTCAGAGGTAGATAAAGTTTGCTTCAAACTGAGTTCGTACCATCTCTTGTATATCAACTGCGAGACATCAAAGATAATCTTATCAGGATACTTGACATACTTCAAAATATCTGTTCTGAGCCTTCTCTGAAATGCTACCACACCTGTCGAAACATAATTATCTCGGCACATTACTTGATAAAACTCAAGGTTAGCAATGTCAGCATCGAGAAAAGAAGAATCACCATTGTCTTCGAATTCATCCTCATAAACAAGCTTATAAATTCGAATCTCTTCAGTGAACAATTTGAAAGCCGACTTCAAAAGTTTGTGAATGGCAATATTATTTGAGAAAAGTGAACAGAATAACGCTCTTCCGAGAGCACCACGTATCAAGTGGAAGGTGGAAAGTTCTTGTTCTTTCAATTCATGTAAAGTCCCACGTATTTCATATATCTTGGCAATGTCAACACGAGCAGTCCAGAGCTCAACAAGTGGCTTCAGCAAATGAAGCCTCTTAGTGTCTGAGAGATTGAGATCAAACAAGGTTGTACCCATCAAAGCAACCAAATAGCCACTTCCAGCATAACATATTGCTCTGTATGTTGGAATATCCTCTTCCTCTTCTTCTCTAAGCTGGGAGAGAATAGTACTAATGATCCCTTGTCCAGTGTCAAAGAGTGAATCGTTTTCATCTACAAGACTAGCAAACACTGGTTTAGTGACCTTGCTGTAGTCCAAACAATAGATATGTTTGTTTGCATCCTTGTCATAAGACATCACGTAGTACTTCGTCATTCCTTTATAAATGGAAAAAATGTTGATGAGAATTATCCTTGCCAACTGTGTGTTCTCCTGTTCGTACCTCTCAAGAGTGTCTCGAATATTTTTCACTTTCGTGCTACTGACAGATTCTTGTGACGTCTTTCTTAACATTGAACCAACCCTAAGAGGCGATTTAATATTCTTATCAATAATAGATCGTATAGTATTAAGTGATTTATCATTATCGTGCGGAGATGATGACTCTCTGGAAGAAGTAACTGAAGATTTGGAAGGATGTCTAGCCATAGGAGCTACTATGTCTCTTAAATTTTTAGCAGCCGATGCAGATGATATCCCTTCCGCGGGAGAAAGAGACGAAGAAGAAGAAGATCTTGACTTCGACAATGGAGTACTATCTCCTGTACGCGTGAAAAAATTCACAAACGCTGGAGACATAGACGGTAAAGGCGAAGGATTAAACTGTATTCTTTGAAATCCTATCTCTTCACCACCTGGTTTCAAATCAAAAACGTAGTCAACTACGTCCGATGCATTGTCTTCAAGAATGGTTGACGTATTCAACAAAATGTTGGACATCTCTTTAGCGGTGTCTTTCAAAAAATCATCAATCCTGACCATGACCTTGTTCTTTGCTTCATGACCTATCACATTGTTGAAATAAATACAAAAACCATCCGTGATCATCCGCAGATGTACTATTCCTGTATGTTTTCTTTTCAAAAAGTCACTCAATCTTTCTAGGAAGGCGTCTGCATCTAAGAGACATGCCACATAAAAATAATCAACTTGAAGCTTGAAATGTGATTGTGGAAACTTGGTCAAACAATGAGCAACCACGGGATTGATCTTCGCAGTTTTATCAGATCCCAATTTCAATAAATCGCACATGACAAAGAACAACCTTCTAGTAAATTTGGAGAAAGGCGAATTATTATCCTGTAGTATCGGCGAAGCAGAGAGTTTTGATATTAATATCAAAACTCGAAGTGTGTCAAGGATTGAATATTCTGAAACAACATTAGTTCCATTGATGTTCTTCAAAAGCGTCAAAAGAAACTTGGTTTTTCGGTTTGTGACGTGGTTTATTGAGATTAATTGGTGTTTTATCTTCTTTAATCCAAACTTAGAACTCTTTGAACTATTCTGAGAGCTGCTAGAAGCAGCCATGGGTAGGAATGGCGAATCATCCTTTAATTTATCATCCGAGGGGCTTAAACCCTCATCATTAGCAAAACCCTCATCAGGAATATGTTTGAGCGAAGTGTTATTCACTTCTTCAAATACATCCGGACTGAGCATCAGCATGAGGGTACTAAATGTGAGTACTGACACACGAGTCATGTCTTCTGCATCGTCATTGAGCTCGAACTGCGGACCAAAGTATGGGGCATTATAACCTGATCGTGTCGACCCTTGTTTTTTTCGAGATGATTCCTGAGAACTATCATCAAAGGATCCTTCGTTGTAGTTATCAACGTTTTCATCTTCCAGAGACAGCTCTTCGAAGGGGTCTAAATAAAATGAGGACTCCTGTGGAATTGGAACAAGTCCAGGAGACATCATTCCTGCTAGCACAGAAGCACTACCTCCTCCGCCTGTTACTGTCGATGTCGATGTTGATGATGATGATGTTGTTGATGTTGATGTTGACGTAGATGTGGACGTCGAAGTTGTCGAGGAAGAAGCTCCTTCCGATAAGATTCGTTCGATATTAAAGCTGGAATATACATCTTCAAACAACATGGTAGACAGACGACTGATTGTTTGTATTCCAGTGTTCTTACTATCTTGTTGGAGAGCCTGAATAACTTGAAGATAGTCCTTAGATCTTGCCAGTATCCATGACTGTATTGATTCCGATGCGAAATATAATAACACTTCCTGGTATATCGATTTCTTCATTCTGACAACCATCTTCTGTAGAATCTCCAAAAATGAGGGCAAGGTTTCTCTAGTGATAAAATAGTATGAGAAATAACACAAATATGACGACAAATCACTCTCCGTATGAGTGTGTGTTACTAGTAGTGGGGAGATGACCATGTTTTTGATATATGTTTGGAACTCGTTAGGATTTGAGGCGGCGATGTATTTGAAGAGATACCCACAGTGCTGATCCAATATGTCAACCAAGTAGCTGTGATACTTGGATTTCTTACTCTGAGTATTGCTGTCCTTCACTAACGAAGGGTTCAGACTGGTTGCAGTGTTTCCATGCAGCGATTTCAACATGTTGTTCAACATTTTGATAATTCTCTTGTTTGATTTGATCTTCGAGAGCAAATGCAAGAACCCGTTCGCGACTTCAGGGCTCAAGGGATGCGGCCGGATCGTGTGTAGAGTCGCCATCTGCACCGAAAACCCGTTGTAGAACCGTGAAAGCACCGTGTCGTCGCTCACATCGTAGTTCGAGTTGTGCTCGGGGTCTAATTTCCGCCAGTAGACCTCATTTGTGTCCGTGATCATCCGAAGCAAGATCACAAACGTTAATAATACCTCGAAATCCTGGTTCGCATGTTTCGGAACATTCGCAACCTGCTCCAACTTCGCCAAGATTGCTGGGCTCACCAGTGTGTATCCGTGCGATATCACCAAGTTGAACAACGACAGTCGGATGTTCACGAAATACGGGTCGCGCTCCACTTCTTCAAAAGTCTTGGCGTGTGAGTTGATGGGCAACAAGGGGTCCAGCTGGCCCAAAAAGAACGCTGTCACGTTTGTGATCATTTTGCCGCCCTTATCAATTCACAATCCACCCCTTTGCTTTATGCTGCGAATACCCGTCCAATTCTCCGCAGAATCACTATACTATGCCCCTGTTACTATGTATAGTACTTGCAGATGTTCCTAATTGTACCTACCCTCTTCAGAACAAACTTACGCGAAAACCCCTTACGACTTGAGCCCTTGTTGTCTTTCTATCTTTTATTTTGTGTTAATCACTTATATAGATTAGGACCTTAATGGACAGAAATTAACAATCTGGGGGTTTAATACTGTAAAAGCAGCAAGAGAAGGGAAGAGCACAGCTCGTATATAGTGATATTGTTCACAGACTATGAGAATAGCATGCAATTGTGCGACTGAATAGCTAGGCTGGGTCCTGGTGGTGGGTATTGTGGGGTTAGATTGCGGAAGATTTGTGTTAGGAACGGTATGCCTCGCGCAAAAGCCGTTCCATGTGTTCTACGTCAAGTCTTTGTATGAAAAGATTTCGCAGTAGGACAGTCATGGTGATGAAAGAGGTGAATCCCACGGGCACCACGCAAAATACGGTGACTTTATAGAGGTCCAGGCGACGCTTGGACCAACGTAGTTGGAAGTGGTTTGTCGAGGGGGCTGCAGAGCGTTTTTTTCTGGGAGCAAATGACAAAATATGCGGCGATGAGGTTGGAGCGGTCGGCAGGCCGTCCAAATGAGGGTCCTGGGAGTCCCGGGAGTCCTGGGAGTCCTGGGAGTCCTGTGGTGCGACAGCGTCGCTCCCGTAGATCAGATTCGAGGTGATGAAGTTTTGCCATATATAGCCGCCTGTCAGCAGACAGCTGATAAGGATCCAGGTGTGCAGATGGTACTCGCCTGAAGGAGACATCGCAGCAGTGAGCAGCAGCTCAAAGCAGACCATGACTAGCGACATGGAGAACATCCGGAAAATCGCAGCCACGGTGGCGTACTTGATGATCCAGCGTACCATCAGCGAGTCTAGAATGGAGTACGATAGGTACATCGACACGACACACCACAGTGACGCTAGGAAGTATTCGGACGAACGAGCAGTGGTTAGAGCGCTTAACAGGATCGTGCTGTCGTCAGTCGTCGTGGTAGTTCCAATATACGCGTTCCAGGCCATCCGCATCTTGTCCGCAAGACTCGAGGCCGAGGACCCGCTGCTATACAGCGGATTGGTCTTGAACGACATAGACCATGCTTTGGAAAGAGACTGGAACATCGCAAAGATAGAGGGCAAAAGCGACAGGTCACGGCAAAGCGCTATCAGAAAATGCTGTTTTGCAGTCAAATGTGTGAGCGTAAGGGTCCGTAGTGAATGGTGCGACCTTTCTTTTCTTAGAGATACTGAACCTGAAGACTTCTTGAACCCAGGACGAGATCTAGAGCCCGAAAGGCGTCCACTCTCCATTGCAAAACGCCCGGAAGTTCACGCGAGTAGACAATTCGTATCCAATACTTTCAATCACCAACTATTGATTCCTTGGTCCATTTTGTAGCATGTCTCTTCGTTGATTCGTTTACTAAGCAAGTTTCTTCAATTCTCATCAGGGTTCATTGCTTAAAATATAATTACATATTAGACAAATGATAGGTATTGAGGACAGGTAAAAGGCCAAACTCCGGCTCAATTCACTTTAACATATCATGCATGCAATTGCAGGAATGAAATAGTTCTGCTGGAGTAGTCCTTGGAACTTGCAAAAGACTGCTCGATCGACAATAGATCTGCATGTCTTTTCTTATATCTTGTATATCATACTAAGAGGGTATAAAAACTAGCTCTGTAAGAAAGAACAATAATGGCATGCGGCATAGTGGACACAACGTTCACCCACAAAGAGGAGCTGCGTTGAAGTAACAAGAAGGCTAGCAAATAACAAAGTGAGAATTTTTCGTTTGAATTTAGCAGGGGATTCAACGAAGATATCCCAAATTGAGCAATCATGCCCAATTGTAGGCCAGCATCAAGAGAACTGTCATCAGAAACACGAGATCGACGCGCTCCAGGCCTGGCTGCTGAACCAGCATTTTGCAGAAAACCAATCTGTTAAATCTGAAAAATTCGCGACCCTTGTGGAAACGCGGTGCCGCGTTGCCATTGCTCACAGAGGCTGAGCGTTCCCTGTTTGGCTCAGAGTCTCGGTCAGGGAACGGCGGAATCATAAATTTTCCAACGAAGCAGAGATTTCGTCTAGTTCGGCCTTTGCGGCATCGTACTTGGCTTGTAGGTCGTCGTACTTCTTCTCCAAATCGTCTCTCTCTTGTTCCAAGGACGTGACCTTTCTCTCCAACTGCTCAACCTTCAAGTCCGCTTCTCTGAGCTTCTCAGTGGTTTCCTTGAGCTTAGAATCGCTCTCCTCAAGCTCCTCCTCTAGCTGCTGGTTCTTCTTGGTGAAGTTCTCATTGTGTGACTGCAACGTGGTGGAGTCCTCCGCAAGCTGCTTGTGCTCTGCAACCTTACCCTCCAAGTCCTCGACTTCTTCCTCCAAAGTCTGGTTCTTGGTGGTCAAAGACTTGATCAAATTCTCGTTGTCGGTCTTTTCCTGCTCCAACTGCTTCACTTGCTCCTTTAGCTCTTCGTACTTGTCCTGCCACGACTCAGCTTCAAGCTTCAAGTTGGTCAATTTCTGTACTCTCAGGCGTTAAAACCCTGCTGTTAGTATATCTCATTTATGTCAAACAATATAAGCCCCAGGACACGGCTTTCAGCTGCCACTTCGTGGCAGCTGATTTCCTTTGCACACAACATACTTCTCTAATCTTATCCATTGTTATTATCTTAATTCCCTTGCAAAATCTCCTACGACTCTCAATTGAACAATTCGCAGCTTCTGGTCCCGTTACAGCCCTTAAAAGCCTCTCAATCAAACTCAATGTTGTTCTGAAACAACTGAGTTCTTGTTGTCCTTTATGTTCCCATATTTATATGTTTGTATTTTCATTTTCCTGATTCGAAGCGCGACAACGGTTAAGATCAGGAATGTGTGTTGAGGGTTGTTGGATATAGTAAAGCTTGGTGCCAGGCAGTGTCAAATGGAGAACTGAGAGGTATTCAAGTGGCACTTGACAAGATATTTGATTATTGCAACAGGGATAATACAATTTAAGGCAAAATTATGAGATTTTTTGCAATTTGTACTCTCTTATAAATATTATTTAGGTGAAGAGGAAGCGTTTGGATCAGGCTGCGTAGTTCAAGTCGCCCAGCAGTCTGTGGTTTTGCAAATTATGGATAGACTCACGGAAAGCGGCCTTCATTCTGTCATTGCCCAGCAAAGTTTTGCCCATCCAGGTGCGAATGTGTTCAGAGACGGTCTCGGAAATGTGGTGAATCTTGTTTCCGTCACGACCAAAGTAGAACGCCAAAAACGCCGAGGACAGGATGACCATGACAGGAATCCAAAAGAATATCAGCATCTTGTCATTTCTGAAGGTCTGGCGCTGCTGGAAGAATCTGTTCAACCGTACCTGCAGCGCCTCTTCTTCATCTTCAGAGGTCTCAGCAGTGGGAGAATCGGTTGCGTCCGAGATCGGGGAGCGGTTCTGAATTGCGATATCGAGTTTTTGACTGTCGCTTTTCGCAGGCCGTACGGGGAACAGGTCCTCGTATTTGGGCAGACCTTCACCGGGCAAAGCGACGGCTGGTGTAGTAGATTCTTCCACAGAAACGTCACGGAGAAACGGTGGTTGAATAGCAGTCGATGTGGAGTCAGTAACCACGTCCTGAACCGATACCTCGTCCGAGTGGTCTTCGCCAGACTCACTCAAGTCGTCATAACAGCTTGATTCGTATTCAGAATCTGCTGATAAGTTGTCTTCCACCATTCGAGAGACGCGAGGCTGAAAGCCAAAGTCATACGAGTCAAGTGACTCCGTTTCGAACATGCTAGAATGGAAACTGGATGTACTTAGCTTCCTGCCGAAGGTTTGGAACTCATCCTCACTATCGCTGTTTTCCGTTTCCGATGGACGAGATGATAGTAATTGCAATGTGCTTTCAACGTAAGAATTGTTTCTGTCCGATCCAGAAACATGCAGCGATGTGTATAACTCCCTGGCGTCCACGCCATTATCAGCAATTGCCCCAACGTTGGCCTTACATTCAACCAGTAGACGTACTATCTTGACGTCCCCATTGATACATGCAAAATGCAATGGGGTGAATCCAAATGCATCACCAACATCTACTCTTGCACCTTTTTTCACCAGAGCTGAGGTCAAGTGCAGATAACCCTTCAAACACGCCAAGTGTAGCATCGTCTGTCCGTCAGAGTTACACATCGATAGATTGGAGCTGGGGTTCAGGAGTTTTACAACTTTCAGTATCAGCATTTCGTCAGAATAGTAAACTTGTGTACTATTATTGCCTGTGCTGACTTCCGTGGAGTATGAGTTTCCGTGATTCATCGAAGGTGAAATGTTGGATCCCGGAGTAGAACCGTTCGACGAGCCTCCGTCGTTCCCAACAATCTTCTTGGCAATGTTTCTGGCGTCTTCCAGTTTACCGTTCATTTTGAGCCCAACTATTTGCAACGCCAACTCAATCAACTGGCGATCTGTGTCATCCACATAGGTAAAGATAGCTCTACTATTTGACATGTTGCCAAGAAGGTGTTCATCATTTTCATCCTCCTTTTCAAATACCGTCACAAGTACCTGTCCAGGTTTAGAGGTTGGAGGTAAGTATGTCACTATCGTACTGTCACTCCAACAATGCGTAGACAGTGCTCTGTTCTCACCAAACTTCACGATCATATTAGGTTTGAAATTGGAGCCCAATAAAGTCACCTCAATGCCACCTTTTGTCGGTCCTTGTGCAGGAATTACACGTTGAATGAATGGCCGTACGTTCATCTCAACGTTATCAAGCTGACTCGACATTGCATTCATCTGTTGCATCAAAGCGGGGGGCACTTGTGTCAGTTGTTGTGGATTCGGCACTTGAGTTTGTACCAGTGGTATATTGTTTTGTGGCATGAACATCTGTTGTTGCTGAACTGGTTGTTGGCTGTTTTGCAATAGTGAACTAGGTGCCATTCCCAAATATGAAGAGTTGGACAGAGAGCGTTCTGATTTCGAGTCTCTTATTGGAGCATCTATGGAATTTCTTGGACGTTTGTAGCCCATGGTCCTGGCAGACGCGGCTGCCGAAGAGTGTAAGAAGCTCGATGCACTTGTAATTGGCCCGTGATCTGAGTGTACGGTTTCTGAAGAGTCCTCGGTGATTGAAGTTGGAGAAGGCATCCCCTTTGGAGCACTGAGCCACACAGAAGCAGATGGATTTTCTTGATATAGGTTTACGCTAGACTCGGCATTGCTATAGTCACTTGTGATCCCGGTCATGGAGTCCTCTTCTTTCACACAAGAAGAAGCATCACTACATCTATTATCGCCAGATACGCAATTTGCAGAATCTGCCTTGTTTGTTCTTGTTGTACCCTTCTTGTCCATGATAACAATGTTAGTTGATATTGTCCTAGCCAGAATGTTGTCGTCAGCATCTCTTAGCACAAACAATACTTTGAAACCCTCACGCTCCTTGTGGTGTCTACAATAACACACGATACGTGTCATAAGCGAGAAGTTTTTTGAATCCTCATTACAGTCGTCTTCCTTCATCATAAATACCTGCTTGTTGTTGAAGATGATTGCTCGTCTATTTTCATTATTACACCAGAGCAAATTGTCACTGACCCCGGACTTACGCCTTGCAGCTCTTCTCTGCTCTCTCTTGACACATCGCGAGCACACATAAGTAGATTTGTTGTTTGATGAGCAAAGAAGAAAGGTCTCCAGATATAACATGTTGTTCCGGACTTCTGGAGGGTACTCGGTGATATCGTGTGTAAGGTAAAATTTCTGCTTTGTAATCGTATCCGTTGGCAAATGAATCATGAACTGCTTTGGTGGAGGGGAAATCGATACGTCGACTTTTATCTGCGTTTCCACACGTGATACGGGTGGGATTCCTGTTACTTTGATCGTGAACGGTAATTTAGAGTCGTCATCGCCCTGCTTTGACATGAAGTCCTGTGGATTTAGGTAAACGGTTTTGAACGGGCTCGTACGTCCAAACTCCAGGCAATACGCCAGCATCTGTTCGCTTTGCTGGTAGTATGTCATACTCTGTCTTCTGACATCTTTGGCGCCGCTCTTACCATTTGAGGCCTCCCCGGCCGCTACATTGACACCGTTTTCGTTCGTCCATTCCTGCATCTTCTGCTTGGTTAAATCGTCGGAAACCACGCCCAAATGCCCGGCCTCAGGCCCTGCCATGTCATTGGGGAAAACTTCTGCGTCTGCCAGATTCAGCATCGCAACATCCCGTATGCAAGGAGGCACGTCCATTTTCAGCAATCCGGGCGACGAATCCCCTTCAGTGCATTCCATAAGCATGTCTTTGTTGATGTACTGATCAAAAAGATCCACTGTATCAATCGGCTCAGAGCCAGAGCTCATATCACGGCCCGCTGGCCCGCTGTTTTGGCGCTCACCTGTTTGTTCATCATCTCCGAGCACCAGAAAATCTTCCAAAACATCACCAGAAACCGCTGCTTTTTGTTCCTGAAGCATCGCGTTGTCCAGGAAAAAATCTCTCTGGCGCAGCCGTGTTATTAATCTGCCTAAAAGCCTTCAGTATGCTTGCCAGCTTCGCTTTCCACAACGTTTTTGTTGCTCATCCTTTAACTAAAACCTCTGTCAAGTGGCTCACATTTGATCAACAGCCTCATAAATTTGAAAAATCCAACAAACTGAAGGTTTGGGCGCCCAAAAGAGAATTTCTGGGCCCCAAAATATAAAGAATGGTAGATCACGTGATGTGATTTGTGTTAGAATGTGATAAGCTTCTACAGGGTGTTCCAAGGCTTAGCTAGGCGCGAGCTGTGAGTAGGAGATACCAATAGCGTGACTTGTGACTGTTGAAAGGTACCCCAGTATTGTTCACTTTCTGCCTATTTCAGTGGATGTGTCTCTCAAGATACTTAAGAGGGCAAAAACCATTAGATGAAGATGAGTTGAAACACTGAGTAAAAGGAGCATAGCGTCCTCAGAAGCAGGTAATTGAAGCCAGTGACAGGGTTATAGAGATTGCTGAGGTCCCAAATATATATAAGCGGAGAACTCAGCGACTTTGCGAGGTAAGCTATTCGGTGTTTTTTCACAACCGAAATTCTCAATGAGCACTGGAACACCAAGAATGGACGAATTTGACTATTCGGACGTCCAAAAAGTAGACATCCAATCCAACGTCGAAAATGAATTGTGTGTGATTATGTACTCAGACGACTACAAGGAGCTGATAGGGATTTTTGTTGCTCTTTTGCAGCGCAATGAGCTCTCGGAGCGGGCCTTGGCAGTCACTACAGCCGTCATTGAAACGGTTGCTGCACTATACACTGCTTGGAATTACCGGTTCGAGATATGCTGCGCACTCAACAAGGATGATGCCACTCTTTGGGAGAAAGAACTCGACTGGCTTGACGAATTGACACTCAACAACCCCAAAAACTACCAGATCTGGTCGTACAGGCAGGCGTTGATCCAGAAGCACCCTAGTCCAAGTTTTGTACGAGAACTGCCCATACTCGATCTGATGATAGACGACGACACCAAGAACTACCACGTTTGGTCCTACAGAAAGTGGAGTGTAAAGCGGTTCAACGACTGGTCGCATGAACTGGCTTTTGTTAACAAGTACATCGATCGTGACGTGTACAATAACAGCGCATGGACCCACAGAGCATTCTATTTGCGAAATATCGAGACCAATGATGAGCTGATTAATGCAGAGATCGAGTTCTGTAAGGACAAGATAATCATGGCTCCTCAGAACGTAAGCCCATGGAACTACTTGCGTTTCCTGCACTCTACCTACATGAACAACAAATATGATAAGAGCACTCTGGAGTTTGCGTCTGAACTCACGGGAAATATTTTAACTGTCCAAGAGGCCCAACACGAACCTACCAAAGTCCAGTCCTCCTTCGCCCTTGAACTGCTGGCAGACGTTTATGCTAAATCCGACGTCAGCAAAGCCAAGAAAGCCTACGAAGCCCTTGCAAATGAATGGGACACCATTAGACGTCCATACTGGAACCTCAGACTAGAAAAACTCTCTACATAGCAATGCGTCGATTATGTAGCACAAGAAGCACCCAAAATAGTTTAGGTTGGTTTGTGACGTCGGTCACGTTGTACAGGCATAATGAAGACTTTCTGTTTGAAAAGAAATGAAAAGTTCCATGCGATGAGAGATGAGATGAGATGAGATGAGATGAGATGAGATGTACATGTAACCAACATTTGCTTAAGAATAGAAGCCCTTATGCGGGAACGGTAGCTTTGGAACGTCAGTTACATCACCATACTTACTTAGTGCATCTTTGAGTGTACTGACAGAAAGTGCTGAGCTGGTTCGGAGAAGAGGTTTTCAAAAATGTCCACGGTAACAGCAGATGAAACGAGAATACTGGGAGGTATCTATTTGGGCAGCGTACAGCCTATCGTCAATCATGTACCATTGAAGGCCCAGTATCAGATCACACACATTTTATCAGTTCTCAAATTTGAAGCAATCCCCGAATATTTGGTTCGAAAGAACTACACAGTCAAGAATATTCCAATCGATGATAACATGAGTACGGACGTACTACAATACTTTAACGAGACAAACAGATACATCGATTCTTGTTTGTTCCCTGATGAGATGGAGTACAACCCTGAGAAGGCAGATTTTAGGAAGAAACAGCACCAGGGTGCCATTTTCATTCACTGTCATGCTGGAGTTTCCAGATCTGTAACTTTCGTTGTCGCTTACCTCATGTACCGGTACCGTTTGAGTCTGCAGACCGCGCTTCATGCAGTGAAGCGTAAACGCAGTTCTGCAGAGCCTAATGAGAATTTCATGGAACAACTCAAGCTGTACGAAGATATGGGTTCAAACTTTGTGGACCCAGAAAACAAGCATTACAAGCAATGGAAATTAGAAAACTCTATCAAACTAGACCCTCTAGGGGCCAATCTTTTATCTCAGGATGATATGTTCAAGTCTGAAGAGAAAGAGGCCCTCGATGCAGCAACCATATCCTCTTCAGAGAAAGAAAACGTCACAGCGATTCGTTGTAAAAAATGTAGATTCAGATTGGCATTCTCCACCTCGTTTATCAAACACGAGCCCCCAAGCAAAGAGTCTTTGGAGGGCCATTTCATCAAAAGAGCAGCTGGTTCAAGAAGAATAATCGATATTCAAGAATCCCAGAACCATTGCTCCCATTATTTCTTGGAACCCTTGGAATGGATGAAAAGCGAACTACAGAAACAGCTTCTCGAGGGCAAGTTCAACTGCCCTAACTGTGACAGTAAAATAGGTGGTTATAACTGGAAGGGGTCGAGATGTAGTTGTGGTAAATGGATGATTCCAGCTATTCATCTTCAAACAGCTAAAGTTGACCAAGTGGCTTTGACAAGGAAAGATCTACCGAACCAAGTATCTCATGAGGGAGTCAAAACTTTATAGTCCTCCGAACCGTTAATACAGCGCAGCAATGTTTATTAATACATTTAGCATTTACTATTTATACTCTACAAATCTTCATTCATAGCGGCAGTCAGTCTATCCGTAAGACTCGAGATTCTAGATCCCTGAGCACCATCTATCGTCTCTGATACAGTCAGAGAGGGAAGCTCATTTCCAGACTCCTCGTTTTCATTCATCATACCAGCCGCTTCAGTATGTACACGTCGTGGTATATTCATTGCGTTAATGTCAATGAGCTGCGAATCCTCCACGTATGTACCTCTTGTTCTGTCGTTAAGAGGCTCTTCTTCTTGACCGACATCAAAATCGTTATCATAGTCATAGCTTTGGTCTGAATCTTCCACAGAGTGATCTACACTCTCATTTTGGAGTAGCATCCCATGCTCTTGCCTTTGCGGAGCTGACACAATGAAAGAAGACGACGGTTGATGTGCTGGTTGCCGTTGCTCATGTTCATGACTAGACTTCTTCTGTCTGGCATTTTGATCTTTTTTTAGCTCTTTCAAAGTCTTCTCCACGCCTATAGGCCGAAGGCTTGTGTAGCCAAGGGATCGTATCAGCAATATCGTGGACCTGTCCACAATACTGACAACATTGGTGTCGAGATGTTCCGGATTACTTAAAAACGGCTTTTCACTGTGGCATGTGTATGCAGCAAGCGGAATTGTCTTGCTTGATGGTCTAGTACGCTTCTTGCTCTCCTTACTGACGTTCCAGCCTGCCGTAGGACCTCTTTTCCCAGACTTGCTCTTCATCAAGTCATGCCGTAAATTATTGATCAATGGAATATCCTCAAAAGAGGAGGGCTCGCTTGGCTGCCTGAGTGATTTCAGACCATATAGTAGATCATCCAAACCCATAGTTGTTCATATACTGCGTTTTAGGCGCTCTCTCAGCCGAATCAAATCAAATATGTCTATGTCTTTCTATCACACATTCTTTTAGACTTGTTAGGTAGACACAATACAATGATTGATATCTTTATAGAAATCATGTCAGATCAAATATAAACAAATACATAATGATCTCTGAGTCAGGACCGCGCTTTGTTCGTCCAGATATACACGGTAGCCATCCACCATACCACTCCCAGGCTTTCCTAACATCAGCGGTAATATCAGAAGTGTCAACACGTATGTAGTGTAATTATAGCCTATTTAAGAAACAGTCCGAAACTACTTAGGGGTGGTATACTTGTTGTTTAGCGTGTCCAGGAATTTATCAAAAGGAGTCTGTTTTCTGAAATATGCACTATGCGTAGCCATCGAAGCTAGCTTGTCAAACAGGTACTCGCCCCAGTCGAGATACCGCTTGACATAATTTTTAAGGTCTGAGAGTTCATACGCCACTGTGTAAGACGTACTTCTACGCAGTCCGGCCAAGATCATCGATATCAAGGCCAAATCAAAACCATAATGTATGATCTGTTTAATCTAAGTTAAACCATTCGCACTGAATCGGCACTGCCGCACTCAGCCTCAAGAGAGACGTTAGTATTCTTGCCATCACTAAGATTTAATCTAAAATGGACTATGCAGCTTTTACAGTGAAGCATCGCGGAGTCAATATAATATGACCACATACACTCATTTTGAAACTGTTTACTGATTCCCAACAGGATTGACTGCTTTACAATACCAGTTTTGCAAAGGATTTAGGTTCTGATTGCAAGGTGTAAAGTAGTGAGATATGGATAGGAATGCTGTGAAAATAATAAAAAGTATCAACATATCTAAGAACTAACAAGGTTCAAATGAAGAAAAATTGGTCCTTTGTGTAGCCAACATCTTGGGCATTCTTCTCGAAACAACGTGGTACTTCTTAAGGAGATGAGTGTTAGTATAACAAAGGCGAATCTGCTCAAGTTCGAACCAGTGAAGTCTTTCAGAGTGTCAGACAAAGAGCTTGGACCGATAACTTCATTGACTTTTGACGACCATGGACAGTACCTACTGACTGCCACAGCGAGCGATAATATGCATTTGTATGATGCAGTAAGCTGTCGCTTTTTGAACACGATTGCCTCAAAGAAATATGGCTGCCATTCTGCCAAATTTACTCATGCACAATCGGAATGCATTTACTCATCGACAATGAAGTCGTTTGATATAAGACATTTGAATCTGGAAACGAACACGTATCTAAGGTATTTTCAGGGTCACGGAGCACTAGTAAGCGATATCCAAATGTCTCCGTTAGATGACACTTTCCTCTCAGCATCTTACGATGAATCCGTTAGGCTATGGGATCTTAGAAGCTCCAAGGCACAAGCTCTAATACCCAGCCTTGTTCCCACCTGTATAGCGTATGACCCCAGCGGACTGGTATTTGCTGTTGGAAATCCAGAAAACCATGAGGTAGGGCTGTACAATGTCAGGCATTTGAAGGCTGGACCGTTTTTGATAATAAAAGTCGACCCTAGTTTCAGCCAATGGAACAAGATAGAGTTTTCAAATGACGGCAAATACATACTTCTGGCATCATCCCTGGGCAAACATTTGATCATGGATGCATTTGACGGAACACAATTGTTTGAGCTTTCTGGTTGCAAACCGTTCCCTCTCAGAGAGTTTATAGATTCTGGCTCAGCAACCTTCACACCAGATGGAAGGATTACTTTGGGCACTGATTACACAGGCAAGATAGCCATATGGAACCACGCAGATTTCATAAGCGGGAAGACCATTAAACCACAAGGGTTCATCAATGCTCCACCGAACACATGTCCAAGAACCATTGCATTCAACCCTAAATACAGTATGTTCGTTACAGCAGATGAAACTGTAGAGTTCTATGTATATAATGATTAAAGTGAACTGGGATCGGGATAAATCACCTCATACCTGGATTCACCCCAATCCGCCCATCTCTTCAGGTATGGTATGTGGCTTCTTGCGAGCAGCTCCATGTTTCCTATAACACAAAGCTGTCTCTTTGGCCGAGTCATAGCAACGTTAAGTCTTCTTTCGTCCTTCAAGAAACCTGGTTCAAAGCCACTGTTGCTTCTGACCAAAGAAAGTACAATGCATTCTTTCTCGCGGCCCTGAAATCCATCCACTGTGGATATCTCAATGGCAGGATACTCACTGTGTACTAGTCTTTTCAATAGTGATACTTGTGAACTGTAAGGTGAGATTATTCCAATGCTCTCTTCAGTAATATTAGCATGTAATAGTTTTTTAACATGCTGTAAAGCTAGATAGGCTTCATTGTTGTTGTATTTGGATAAAACTATAGTGAATTTATTTTCAGTATCCTCATCATCTTGATCAGATCTCTCTGGAAAGTCATCACCTTCTGTATCATACCATATGCACGCTGTTTTGGTCTCATCACAAACTTCAACCCCAGGAAGATCAGCCAGCGTCCGATTTGCAACTGATTCATCAGCAATTAGCTTACCATCATACAATTCCATCGAGGCAAATTCCATAATTTCCTGATTCATCCTGTATTGTATATTCAACAGATACTTAAAGTCATCTCCGTAATGCTTTACTAGTGAATCGAAAAGTGTTGTACTCAAAAGAGTTTTCACATTATCATTATCCTCTGTTTTGATGGTCGGTGGTAATTGTTTATTATCGCCTGCTATGACTAGCCGCTTTATATTAGATTTGATATGAGAAATGACAGGTATCCAACACTGCGGTTCCAAACTTTGGGATACTTCATCTATGATTAAGGTGTCAAAGAGGTGTTGCTGTTCCTGATATACGCTTAACAAGTCTCTAGAGCTTGAGCCATGTAAAGTACAAACTACAACCTGGCTATTGAGTATGATGTTGACCAATCCTTTCTTTTCTCTTTGTCGAAGTTCTTTCCTCAAAAGCTTTACTTCTTGCCAACCCTTCTTGCGATCCCTTGAAGATTTAATCTTCTTGATACCTGAAATGGTCGAGTCTATTTCTTTGATGATGTCTTTCAAGATTAGACCAGAATCACCAGTTTTGGCAAGTACATCTAGAGAATGAGACACCACTTGAGGAAGTAGCCTGGAAGGATGTCCAATCCTGAGTAACTTGTCACCGGGAATAACTCTACTTAAACGTTCAAGTATCGTGTCCACTGAGATGTTAGAGGGTCCACATACCAGCACACGCTCACCTCTCTCATACAACTGTCTGATTAACTCAACCAAAGTTGAAGTCTTCCCTGTTCCCGGTGGTCCATGTATGATGGATATCTCATTAGAAATTGCATTGGCAATTGCATTCCTTTGAGACTCATTTAAGGAAGGGTCTGTGAACTTCAGACCATTCTCTGGAGACTGCTTGACGAATTTTCTTTGGTGTAATAGGTATTGGACCAAAACGTTATCAGGGTTGTCACTCAGTTCGGCTAACTTCCTCATTGTAGATTCCATTCTCTTGTATGTTAAGTCATTTGTAGTCTTCAATAGACAAACCCTGTTATACGATTGCAATTGCAGCACTTCATCATCCTTCGAGTCATCAATGGCTAATACAATCTGAGCTGCAGATATCCTAGAGACAACAGCATCCAGTGAAACATCTGCTTTTCTGCTCTTGCTACCAGAAGGTTGAACCAAGACGATATCACCAACCTTGAAAGATCCGGGGTCCAATTCTTTGGAGATTGCTGTATCTAAGCTCAATTCCAGATACAGTCTACCACCTATACCAGTTCTTGCATTATCAAGTTGTAAATTGTTGATAGCCTGTCCTATTGAGACCAGCTTGGATAGAGAGAGTCTCGATAGTAACTTGGCAGTTTGCTCCACATCCTGCTGCTTTTCGTGGGCGATTGCCTTCAAATACTGATCAGCAATCTCCTTATTCATTGATCGCCGGTGCAGAGTGCTAGCGGTTCACAGGAAAGGCCTTACCAGCGACTTTAATATCGCATTTCCATATCTCTACTATCTTGTTAAAGGAAAGGTTAAGAGGTCTTTTAGTACGTCAATTCATGAATATATATGTAGATACTATATCATATTGCTGCCCATGTTGATTTTATATATTTGTATAGATGGTCGCATCTTCGACGCCTGTGTGCGTTGATGTATCCTCTTTTGGATCGTCTGGTTGGATTCCTACCTCTTCAGATGCAAAAACACGAGAAAACAACGACACATGCTCTGGGTGCTACCTCTACTAAGACAGAAGTGAAGGCAAACGTCCTAGACCTGCATACAGACAGGTCCCAGGTGGTTTATTCGGCGGTTCGCCACGGATGAGAAAAAGAAGTAAAAAGGAGTTTTCGCCTTTTAGTCCCTTACATGATAGTCAAGTCACCGAACTTCTCCTTGTATCCTGGAACTTCCCATCTACCCTTCTTAACCATTTCTTCAACCTTGGCGTCGATTTCAGGTCTAGCCTTGGTCAACTCGTCGACGGTCAATTGGTCGAATGGTCTAGCAGACTCGATGTTCTTCAAGGTCTCCTTCAAGTCAGCCAACTCGCTGGCGACAAGCTTTTCGGTCTCAGCAGCATTCTCAATGGCCTGGGACTCAAAGGCCTCGATGGTGGACAACTGCTTGGACACGTCCACGGACACTGGCTTGTAGGACTTGTAGAATTGTTCGATCTTGTCCACGATTTCCGTGTTCTTCAAAACGGACTTGTAGTGCGCAAAATCAACCGTGGTTGGCTGGCTTTGTAGCTCCAACAACTGTCTGCGCGCTTCATCGTTTCTCTTTTTGAAGGACGACAATTGGGTTGCGGTCTTGCCGGTCAACTTCAAAGATGAAATGACCTTGGCCCAGTCTAGTTTGTTGGCAGCAGATTTGGCTAGAGACATTGCTATTATTTCCGGCTGTAAGCGTCACTGACTTCTGGTTGAAAAACAGTGGTGTTACTAGTCTCAGTAATGCAGAAGTAAGCCTAAATATGCTCTAAACAACGTTAGGACGCCTGCCTTTCTTATGGGCTAGTTGATGTAGGTGATAGCTGTTAGTGCAGTAACGAAAAATTGGTCAAACCGGGATCTAGGGTGCCGATCACTATATACGACTAATATCAAACCTGCTAACAGCGGAAAATCCGGGTAACGATATATCCTTCTTCGCTGTGCCGCATTGATCCAGCCAATCAAGTCAGAGGACATGAGGAAGGATTCACAGAAAAAAAACACACACGGTTACCCGGAGAGACCCGTGACACGACAAACAGTCACGTGACACAAACGCCATCTCATTTGAGGTCTTTTTTGAACTGCGGGATTGAGTTCCCGGTTTGTATCTAAAACAGAAGATTACCCGCACAGCACAGCACAGGGAGACTCTTCCTCTTGGCGATACTGTTGTGTTCCTGGGTGACCGTTACTGGCACTCAGTTGCGCTTAATGGACTTCATTACCAGATTTCTGTCTATATTAGCCGGAGTTTGGAGCTTCCCTTCTAAGCTGGGTTTTTCATCTCATTAGTTTTATAATATAAAGAAGAAATGAATCACTTCTCGCTTATACCGTTACAACAACAACACGTACAAGAAGCCAGAAAGCCAGGGAAACTGCGCTGTATTGGGCGTACAGTAGTAGGTGGCATACCAGGAGAGTTAGGATTAGGACAGCATCCGTTTGTGGGCCAGTTGGAGGCTTTAAAAGGGGTTTGACCAGAATTTGACTTGGGCGGCAAAATTGCCAGTGTTGATTTGAAGACTGCAGAAAGAAGCAGCGGCGCTATCACGAGATACATACACGGAGCAGCAGCACTAGGATGCTCATAGTATAAGGTTGGCGCGGAGTAAGAATTTTCTCCTGTAGCGAAACATTTTTTGGAGGACATGTCAGTTAATGAAGAGCCAGGCCACGGCAAGGCAGAATCATGCTATCACGAGAGGAAAATGGACCAGGAGCATGAGAAACGAGAGTTGGATATAGAAAGCGGAGATGACGAGCCTCTAGAGGAAGGGGCGCCTAAAAAGCGAGGAAAACGGTCGCCTTTGGCGTGCACGCGATGCAGACGCAGACACATGAAATGTCCCGGAGGGGAGCCTTGCATGAACTGTCTCAAAGCTAGCGTCGCATGTGAATACGTGGAGCCTAACAAGAAGCTGATTGTGTCGATGGCTTATTTGCAGCGACTGCAGAGTGACCTGAGTGCGATGAAAAAAGAGAACGTAAAGCTGCAGGCAGCGGTCAGAGAAAAGAGTGCAAGAATTCAGAGTCTCACTTCGTCGCGACTGGAACTGAAGGATGAGAAAAAGCAGGTAGGGCGTCGCTCGGAGACGAACTGGGCTGCGCATTCAACTGCAGCGTCAGCTATGTCTGAATTCCTTTCTCACCAGGACACAAGAACGTTACCGAACGACAAAGAAGAGACCGATGTTGTTTTCCAGAAAAACAGTGTACATGGTTCATTGCCGGACGATGAGATCGTACCAAACTTTTTAGAGAGACGTGGGCGTCTGGTGGAGTCTAGGACTGGCCAGGAGTATTTTGTGGGGTCGTCCTCCATGACGCTGTTTGGATTAGAGATCCTCTCACTTATTCCTGACTCTTTGAAAAGACGAGTAGCAGGACACAAACCAGTAGTCAACGCAGATGATTCAAAAAGCTTGTTTAAGAGGAGTTCTGGTCTTGGGTCAACAATCAACAAAAACAACACACCACAATATCAGCCTGATGGAACCTCAACTGCAAATGCTAGAATTGCATCCGAAACAGTCGACGAAGTATTGAAGGAGGAAGGTAATGCATATAAAATTGTGCTAGCCAAGAATGATGGGAACAATGATATTAGTGTTAACTTCACTTTGCCGTCCTACTCTTATGCCATGCTTCTAATCGATACGTTTATTACTTACAACGATGGCTGTTTCTATTTCTTCAATGAAGGTGTAGTCAAGTATCACCTGAAGAAAACGTATGACGGCGTGAAAAGTTTTGAAGATCATACCCTACAAACTATTTGGTTCTGCAAAGTTCTTCTCATTTTCGCTACAGGCGAGATGTACTTGGGGACAGCTAACAACATTAACGGTAATAAGATTTCTTCAAAGGAAACTCCAAAACTACCTGGCTCTGGATTCTTTGAACAAGCTTCGGAAATTTTTAGCTGTTTGTTTGCCAGTGGGAGAATCGAAAACGTGACCAAAGAAGGAGGCATTGAAGTAATGCTCTTGTATGCTTTTTACCTTCAAGTGGCTGATTGTACAGTCGCTTCGTATTTCTATTTCGGACAAGCGTTGCGAGCGTGCTTGATTTTAGGATGGCACGTTGATGCACAAAGGGATTCACTGACAAGATTTGAATTAGAACATAGGAGGAGAATGTGGTGGACTGTTTACATGTTTGAGAGAATGCTTAGTAGCAAGGCTGGTCTTCCGCTCTCGTTCACAGACAACACAATTATCACCGAGCTTCCAGATGATTTCGACATGTCTAATCCTCCTCCTGGTTGTGATAGATACATCTTTCCAAAAGCAGAGTACATCACAAATTGTGTGAGAATTACACAGATTAATGCCCAGATTTTGAACAAAATGTATCAAAAACAACCAGAAAGTAATATATTACCTGTGCTGAGAGACATAGTAACTCAATTGTTGGAATGGAGAAAAAATCTCTCTGATTTTTTACAAGTCGATTTCAATCAAAAGGAAGATTTCAAGATATCCCGGCTTTGTACTAATGTTTTCACAGAATATTTTCAAGGAATGAATCTCGCTATACGACCGCTTCTTTTCCATCTTGCGTCTATTCAACTACAACAATTTGAGAGAACAAATGCTTATATTGATCTTAAAAACTATTCCCGGACCATCTCTTCTTTATTGAATTGTTCCTTACAAGCGTCTATTAACACCATCCGATCTATGTGGTCGCTTATGGATATTAATATGGTTGCACTGTTTGGTTACATGGATAGGGAGTATATTTTCACGTCTGCATGTACTCTCATCTTATTTAATGCTGCTTTTGGTATCCACGATCAAACATATGTCCATTTAGACCATGCTTTGAAGATGTTCGCCAAAATGAGAAACTTGGGTAATAATCCTGCAGGATTAAGAAGAACACAACTTCTTAAACTTATGTCAACCTTGGATTTTCATGGAAAAATGTCTGACCTCATTCTCCATCATACAGATGAACTGAAACCGAATTTCCAATATGATAATCATGGCGACAGAAATGTGGATATAGTTTCCCATGTATCAGCAGCGGTACCATCGTTTGAACAAACATCAAAATTCACTCCTGATCATCACGTGAGTTTAACTTCTAAAGAACAGAAAGCTATTGAGACTAATGTGATTAGATTAGACCCTGTTTCTCTTGATGAATATTCTGACATCCAAAAACTACTTGATATTTTGGAGAATGTTGGGCAATCAGATGATCAGCTGTGGAAAGAAATTTCTGACCAAGCTATGTGGCTTGGAAACAACATGGACTCTATGAATCCGCCAGAAACTGAAAAAAGTTTGGCTGATTTGGGTGTAGAAGATATTCTATAACTCCTGTAATTATCAATATTCAATTTTGAGAGCCTCTTTCCCCCTTCGGGGCTGAATACTCAGTATACCCTATGTCAATTGAATGTAACATATTTCTACGTTTATAAATGCAATATGCTGGTCCCTACTTATTTACATATCCTTTTGGCTACGTTGAGTTCATCATGATCCATCCACTCTGAAATTCTTTTATCCGCATTTGCAACGATAATTCTACGAGTGGATAATTCAATGTTATTGACAAGCTTTTGTTTTTGAATTACCATTGCTTTGAAGTTATTCTTGTTCTTTTCATTCTTAGTCCATACTGCCACATCATCAGCTAAATGTTTGGAAAGGACTTGTCTTTCTGTGTCAGCAAAAGCCATAGCGCCATAACCAGAGGTTAATAGCCGCTCACCATTATCTATCCGCTGTACGGAGTAAAAAATTTCCTGAATTAAAGTTCTCAACCTTATGTGAAGGTATGGAGAATTGCTCAAGTTGAACAGCCATTCGATACAGTTGGTAATTCTTAGTAACTTGACATCCATGGATGTTTTTGTACCAAGCTTCAAAGCTGATAGAATCCAAGACAGATATTTGTAGTAGTTTTCAAAATCCGCAAAAGAGTCTTTATCACTAAATAAAACGGCCTTGAGTAGTGGTATGTCATTGTTTTTTATTAATGGAGAACTTAGCACCCAACGATAAGCTTTCTCGTACAACTCTGAGGATGGTTGCACCAAAATATCACAAAGTTGAGAGATTGCAATCCAAATCAAAGGCGGAACGTAACTGACTTCTGTTGAAGTTCTAGAAAAGTTTGGGCTTCCCAAGGTAAACAAAATATTACTCAAAAGTACTTCAAATATTCGAGAATCTTTGAATGATGTTTGCTTCTTGATTGAATACAACAAACCTTCTATTATTGATTTGCTAATGACAATAGTATCCGCGTCTAAGCTCAAAGAAGCAATGGCTAATTGCAACAATCCATTATCAACGAACGCTTTTACGTCGTAGGAAACGGTTTTGGCTTCGCCATCGGAAGAATTTCTCACAAAGTCGTCTGCGTTTAAACACGAAAGCATCACAAACAATGGGTCGTAAACAATCGAACCTTTGCTGGTACAAGTGTTCTTTTGAACAGAATAAATGTCTCTGAGTTCATTCCACTTCTGTTCAATCGAACCAGTTCCCTCAACAGTTATTTTAGATCGCTCAGTCGGGAAATTATTCAAAGTGTTCAGTATCAAATTTTTGCTAATAGTGACAACCAAACCATCTTTTTCTTTGGTAATAAGCTTCACTGGTCCTATCAGCTCTAGTTCAACTTCAGCCAAAGCGTCCAAAAATTCCCAGCTTACAACTTCGTTTGTCCACGCTTGGCCCGTAACAGATTCAATGGATGTTAGAATACCTAGCAATTGACGATCCGAGACTGAAATTGAACCTTGGTAAAACTCCAATAATTTCTTCTGAAGAGTGACACTAGAATTTTCTGCTACATTAAAGTAGAAAAGATGGTGAACGATTGAAGTCGTTAAAAATCTTGTGTAGCTTGAGCCCTGTTCATCTAGCAAGCAAAGGTTGTCATTCTCCAAAAGCAGATGCAAGAGTTGATTTGCGTTAACTTGATTTTTATGAGAGCTTAGCAGCAGCACATTAATAAATTCGAGTACCTCGTCACGCTTGCACCAAGTGCTAGAAAAGACTACTTCCATCTGAGCGTTGAGGATCGAAGATTTTACAACATTCCAAACAGAACCTGAAAGTATCATTAAGAAAGATTTTGTAGTTTCTAACAAACTGAAAAATGCAGAAGACAACGCAGTATTCTCTGCCAACTGTTTTGTTATGTACAAAAACAGCTTATTCAACCACAATTTCGCGCTGAATTTGTTTCGCGAATAGAGCTCCATAAAAAAGGACACTGCTTCCGAGGTGTACTTGAATTCATTGTGCTTTGCAACGAACTGCGAAACCTCTTCAATGGTTTGTTCAGTCAGTAATGAAGCTTCTTTTGAGAGAAGCTTCAAAGCCATGGATAATTCGTATCCAGAAAATGACGATAATCTGCTCTTTGCGATTTCAACGGCTGCTTCCACCTCCACAGGATGCTCAGCGTACTTGAGGTGGGTGGCAATAACGATTTTCAGAGCTTGATTTCTGATTTCTCCGAATTGTTTCAGAATTTCAGGTAGTATATTTTTGCGTTGGATCCAAGTTTCCAAGATGGATGCATCACTCAACAGAAGAACCTTTACTAAATTTTTTGTATCTTCAACATCTATCAATTCAGCTTCAACCAACCCTCGTAATATTTCTTGTGTGTTTGAGTCACAATTCTGGAGTGTGGAAATGAATATTGTTTCATTAATACTGACCCCACTTTTTAGACAGCGTTCCAGTAATAACGCACGAACAGTCTTATAAGCTCCATCAACATTTTGCAGACAATCGAGGAGATCGGTAACAGGGACAACTCGACTCAATACTTCAACAGCCTTTGATTTCTGTGAAGTATTTGGTAATTTCACAACATCTCGGAAATATCCTGACGCAGTCGCCTTAAACTCATCATATGCCCCCTCAAGCTGACTGTAAACTTGCTGCAATCCATTAATCAAATAGAAAAGTAAGTCAAAATGGATTTCATTCAGAGATAACACATCGTGATTTATCATCTGAAAGAAAAAGGTTTTGGAAGTAACAAACTGTTTAAACTCGAGATCACCTAATGCGTAGTTTCCTATAATGGATAACAAATTAGTGATAACATCATGTGCGTTTTGTGGAACTTGATCGATAAAGAACAAGTATTTTATACGGAACACAGCGGCTGCGACATCAAATTGACTGATAGCAAACCTGGAAACATCAGCCAAATCAGATGATTGTTTTAGTAAGATGTAATCAAATAACGAAGCGCGATTATCTGATATCAACATATTCACATCAAGTAATTTAAGAGCCATCAAACTATTATCAGTGAATGACAAGTACAGATCGATCAAATTAGAAGGTATGTTGTCGATACTTGATAAGGCATCAATAATTCCCTTTCTTGATTCGCCAAGTACCATCATATTTCTGAAAAGGATGAGCAACCACTTTACCAATGGAGATTCAGTTGAGTTTTCCAAGCTAACAAACTTCCATTGTTCAAGAAGCGCAGTCAAGAACGGTGAAATATTGTCATATTTGTTTGCGACATCAACGTATTTATAGGGGGTCTTATGACATCTCGATATTGTTTCATCAAGTAGTTTCCAAACTTGATCGTTTGAGTCGTCATTCAAATCATTCTCGAGACTTCTCAATGCAAATAAACTGTTGATTAGAGCAGTGCTAGGAGATGCTATAAGCTCTTCGAATTTAAAAATGATGCTGAACTTCAGTAGGTTGTCCAAAAGATGAGAAACTCTAGTGGTCACAAAAGAAGAAGAATTTTTCGAAGAAGCTAAACGGCAAAGAGATGTGAATAATGAATTTTCACCGTTTGCAGCATGCCACCATTTAATTTGTGAATTGTTAAACTCCTGGAACTTGAGGAAGTTGTCTAATATGACTAAATCCAATCCCGAGATATTCACGTTTTTCATTATATCCACATAGATATTGGAGGCCGGCAAAGTAACAGAGAAGAAGTTCGGGAATACACGGCTGTAGTATTTGAATATAGTGGTCAGAGACAGAGGCAACATTTTATTTTTTGGGTCGTTAGCGTATGTTTCGCTCAAAACTTGAGTGAACACCGATAGGTCTGGAATAGTTGAGTAAAATGAGTTTAAAAGAAATGTCTTAGAGCTACCCCAACCCTTACTTGTGTAAATTGATAACACGGCTTCTAGCTTCTTAAAAGAGAAAAGAGCTAACTGACAACCCATTTGCTTAATAAGGCGGACTTCATGCTGGAGACATTTTGTCAACGTCGTTTTTGTGATTAGCGAAGGAACAATAGCTTCAATTATAACGTTGGTTGACGGTAAAACATCTGATTCCACATCCACGACGAAATCAGGCACAGGTAAATTTATCAGGCGTCCTAGAAATAATGTCATACCGAACCAATAAGCTGTCATCTTCGGGTCATGGGAACCCATTGATGAGAGGTACGTCGTATAAGGAGCAACCAACTCTGGAGCGTTTTGTAGGGCTTGTATTACGATTTTGCTCTGAGAGTCATCTTCCCAGGGTTTGAAGAATGTGAGGGTGGTATAAAGCAACTTGTTACACAGCTTGAATTCTTTTTGATTGACGATAACAGAAACACCAGACCTCAAGGTGTTGTTGTCCTCAAACCATGAGTTCTTTTCTGGGAACACTATTCCGTCTTTGTCAACACTGCAATAAATTTGAAAGAACTCATCAACTGAGTTCAGCAGAGCACTATTCGAAGAATAGTATAATTCATGTAACCTGTTGACGACAAGTTCGTTTAGTATTTTACACTTTGTCATTTTTTTGAAGCTAGGTTCCTTCAACACAAAGTCGATGAACACTTGAACAGTCTCCTGCACCAAACTTGGGGCGTCCATTTTAACCATATTTTTCACCCACGTTGCCATGATCTTCTGGTTCTCTATCATAATATCCTTCCTCAAAATTGCTGGAGCATTTTTCAGCAGTGTTATCCAAAACTTAACGAATGTGGCTCTCATTGAGATATGCGATGATTTTTTGCTAGCTTCAACGTCCATGTTTTCCAATTTCCGGGGCGCTAACACCTTCAGACAACTGGGAAGTGTCAGATCAAAATAAGAAAGAAACTCATCCACAAATTGACCCTTATTGAACTGCACTATTTCAGTCATCAAACGTAAGACATTGTTGGTTATATTTGGACGCAAATTATTGATACCTCGATAGAGCACCTTACAGTAGTTGCTTAGAATGTCTCTAATCAGTGTAGATCCATGTTCATACATGCTAGCGTCCGAATTTAGAATCGCAACGAGTTTTGTAAGCTTCACTGTGGTTTCAGCAAACTTCGCGTGCTCGTTCACCTGCGCATAGTAAGACCATCCTTGAGTGCACTGGATACCGTAACCCTTCCGGAAAAACTCTGATACGGGTCTATAATCATTAGAAACTCCCTCATGCACCAGATCAATGCCATTAATGACAATCTGAAGATCCTCGAACAGGCCGCTATTCACGTTGTTCACACTTGATAGATTCTGTTTCCATTTCCGTTTCCTGCTATCTGCAGTAGCAGTGTTTTCTACACTCATAATCTCCACACTGAGTCAAGATCCTGTAATAATGAACAAGTTACGTTGATACTACGGAAATGGAGTGGCACATATCGTTCATTATCACCTCACTCCAATTTCTATTCTTCAATCTGCTTGCGATGAGCTAGCTATACACAGTTAAGGCTTCGTACTGGATGGGACACAAATTTTTCACAGGATTTAAAGATCACGTGATCAAACTTGACAGCGAACGCAAGCTTCTCAACGTACTGGCAGGTCGCGTAAACTGCTTCTGTCTGATAATGGGTCTGTGTTGAACGATATACTCCCATCTGCATTTCCCTCTTGTACGAGTATATGTATCTTGGTTTAATCAATGACTTAGTAAATCGAATTGGTGATTCAAGACACATCTGAAAACAGATAAAACTGAATTATCGTGTTAAGGGTTCGTATACATAGGGCATTAGTGCTTCAGTAGTATTCAGACCACATCAGTGAGAAATCCAGAGTTAATCGGAACTAGATAAATCGAATTTGAGATGTTTGTACAACATTTTACCAAATGTGCCAGAAGAGCATACAGTACAGCGACGACGGCAGCTAACAAAAAATCTAGGTTTGATAATTCAGCGCTTAAACCGATGATTTCCCTGCTGATATTCGGGTCGATCCTTACCAGTGTGTCTGCACAGCAGCAGAAACACGCAGATATGGTCAGAAGGTACGAGATGAAGATTCGCATTCTAAATGATTTGATTGATCGTTCAAAGAAAGGAGACTTCGATTACAACGCCAGCAAAGAGCTTGAATTGGTGAACAAGCTGTTTGAGCGCCATCAGAAGGGCAAGTCCGTGAGTTTAGAGGAGGAGGCCAAAATGATAAGAGAACAAGCTAATAAAGAGGTGATAGATCGCAATACCATATTGAAAAGCATGAACTCCCAAATTGAGGAAGAGCCTCTCGAGGCGCTGTTTCAAGACATAATGAAGGACATCGATGGCCCAGTGTCCCAGAAGGATTATTCAGTCGTAACTCTCGATGAAGCTTCAAGAAAAGAGGGCGCCGATGATATTATTGTGGACAAAGAATGGCTTAACCAAGAGAGACAAAATGAGAAGAAAAGATTGGCATATAAACCTTCTACGGATAAACACGTCATTGTAGAAACACCTGGTGAGTATAATACAGCTGCAGAGGACACCAATGTGAAGAAATTTTTATGATACAAGCACATTTCAATTACAACACTCTATAAACTTGTGTAAGATGAGAAAACAAGACATGTGTATATGAGTTTTCAAACTGCAAATCACTGAGCTGATTCCTCAACTGTGTTTACTTTCGTATCTTCTTTCATTTCTTGAAGCTTGCTATCCTTCTTCACTTCCATTTTGTTCGGACTTGTCCGGTCTTCATTTTGAGGACTTTCTTCCGAGTTAATTGTGCCAGAAGCACTAGCTGGAGTGATTGGTTTTTTCAAAGATTTGACTTTCTCATTCACGACTAAGGGAATATTATTAGAAGGGGACTTTTCCGTAGTTCCTTTATCATCGTTTTGCGACGTGTTTTCCGATAGTTGCTGGTTTGATCCTTTTGAGTGAGCGTCTAATAGTTCATTCAATTCAGCAAATGAAGCTGAGGACATGGTTGGTAGGTTTGATTGTAACGAGGTTAGATTCTGAAGAACCTCCGGTGGGATATTTTTTAATTGTTTGAAAGCAGAACTGTTCAGTGTATCATAGTTCGCAGAAGGCGAACCATAAAACGGACTTTGAGAGTTATAATACTGTGGTTGTGAATTGTCTTGCTGTTGAGATTGTGGGTTCGTTTCTGTATTTTGTTGATGTGGTTGACCGTAACCAGTGGATGGGTTATACGGTGACTGAGACTTTGGTGGAGCGAAGGGCTGAGAGATAGGTTCATCAGTCAATAGACCAGGAATCTGCGTCAAAAGCATGTGAATTCTATCCAATGCGTTGCCAGCCCTTTCGAAGCTTTTGGAGGACATCCGCAAGATCCAAATATAATTCCTTAAGCAGTCTCTGAACACTATAGCCTCATCTTTTGTCGATGATGTGACGTATAGAAGTGCTGAAAAGGTACCAATCAGGGCCAAGTTTCCAGTAGAGCAAGTGTACCAGAACGAATTGATATGCTCCGTTTTCAAATCACGAATAAATTCAATCGCAGCGATTAGTCTGGTTTTGGCGGCACTTCTACAAACAGGAATAAGTTCTTCGGGGGAGTCCGCAGATAATGTGGAAATAATCTTCCGATGTAAGGTGATCTCTGCTGCAAAGTACGCCAATGTCAAAGTTGCATTACTATTGTAGCTACCCGGTGAATAATTGCTCATTGAGAGAGAGTGAGGCAAGGAATGATACCATTCTCGCAGTTTCAATTGTAGTGGTTTTGCTAGTTTCAATACAGGCTCAATTTTAGTTATCGTGTTCATTGCTCCTATGGTGTAGAAAGTGTCCATGATCTCACCTAAAATAATGCTTAAAGAAACCATTTGTCTAAACAACATTTTCCCATTATCAAAATCTTCATTGGTGGGATTGATGTCCAATATCGAGGAATTACCAATAGCAGCCAAAGGCCTATTAGCCGATTTGTTGTTTTGACTGCTACTGATGATTGGGGATTTGTCTGGAAAATCTTCATTAGAAAGCAGCTTTACCATCCAATTACGACCCAAGATCAGATGAGAATGCCGGGATTCAAGTAGAGAAGTCCATTTATCTAAGCACCACACTGCCCATGCTAATCTTCTTCTGAGACCCCGCTCCCATTTTGGAAGTCTCCAATCCTGGCAGTCTATTCCCAGTCCCAACTCTTCCGACAAAGCTACAACTTCCGAACATAATACCCAATTATTTGAGGATTCACTTCTGCAATGAAGTATTAGCAAACCTGCTTGAACTATGCTTAATTTCGGTCTCTCAAAAACTTCATAAAAAGTTCGTAAGGCAATCTCATTCAATTGTTTAACAACATCTGGTTTTGGAAAGCCAATTAATTGAGGATGAAAGTCCCACCATTGTAAAGCAAGAGAGTATATTGAGGCAAGAATAGGTGGCGTTAGTTCACGGTATGATCTTGAGTACTTTTCCAAGAAGACACGTTCATGCAGGATTGGAATGTAGGGATGAATCAACTTGAAAAATATTTCTGCCAATATTTTACCATGAGGGTGAACTAGCTTCTCAACCAAGTCAAGGTCATATTCCTGTTTCGAATATAGCTCCTGATTGAAATCATCTTTCAGAACAAATTGTGCAGTAGGAGAGACCTTCCTCAAAGCCATGTTTTTGGAAAGTTGTACCTGTTCGATCTTATCCAATTTCATGTGGTTGATTAGATTGATGTCAAAAATCGAAGTCGGTCCCACAAAATAAGACGAGCGAGGATATTGTATGGTAGGTTGGGGGAAAGCTTGATGAGCTGCAGGTATGGTCTGTTGTCCGGAGGCATATGTAGTATGTTGCGTGTGAGGCAAATTTACACCGTAGTGGAATTGATTGAATTCAAAATTAGACGTCGGGGACATTTTGTTAACATTATCAAGATTTGTATTAGAACTGCTCCTTTGGTACTGGTTGGGCGATGTATGGGATCCTGGTTGAGACTTGTACCAATTTTGAATAGCATCATGATAGTACTGCATTGGTAGAGATTTCCCACTTTCATCACTATTTCCAGTACCAGAGAATCCTGTGACATTGTTGTTGGATTTGTCACCAGAATGAGATATTACTCCATTGTTAGTTTTGTTTCTTTTCAGTAACTCATGTACATTAATGTTTTCATCAACTCTATCACGCTTGTTATCATTTTTCTGGGCGAGATTTGACATACCAACTTTTCCGTTCGACATATCTTGGTATGCCGGTTTATAATCTGTGATACTGTCGTTTCCATTTCCAGCTACTTGGCTTCTAACCGGAACAACGGGAGAGGGACTTCTGTTCGTACCGCCAGCGGATAAAAATTGAGGAGAGTTTGAGGTACTGTTGGAACGATTCAATAGTTCTTGATAGTGTTGTAATAGCATGTCTAGAGTTCCTTTATCCATTCCAGTAGAGTTCTTGTTGCCGTCCGACTGTCGCATACCTTTATTCGTTGCGTTCTCTGTATTGTTGAGATCATTTAGCAGAGTCGTTGGTTCATCAGTCAGTCCCAAAATCGAGCTGTTGGGATTTTTGGAGCTAGGTTGCTGTTGCTGAGCAGCATTTCCTGGATTTCTATCAATCTTGGAGTCTGGACGCTCGTTCACTGGCTTGGATCCGTCAGTACCCGGTGACTTAGATACGTTTCTGTCGGATTCATTCTCACTTCCTTCTGCTATAAGGCCGTCAAATTGAGCCCTTGGCTTCTCGGAGCCCCTTAAAGAGTCGTTTTTCCACAAACTGGGCCCAGAAGAGTCACCACTCATTCCTATTTCATGTAAGTAACCCCCTATCAGTGAAAGATTACTCTGGAGTTCCAGTCAAGTAGCAGAGCGCTCACCGTTGATGAAGAGTTTCTCCTGTTGTACCTAAGAGGAACAGTTTCACAGAATAACAGAATAAGCTTTAAGAAGCAATCGGATATGTCTACACTTACTATCTGAAAGACATAACATATAAAGCGAATATGCTGCACAACGCGACATCAGACCTTATCATAACTCTGCTTTTATCCTTGATATCGTCTTCGTTACGTTTCTGTTTATGTACTTTGAAACCGGGTAACCACGTTTAAAGTATAGTACATACTGAGACAGGAGCTAAATAGCATCGGCTCTGTGGATCCACTGACATGATTAATAGCACGCATTCAATACACAAACTGCTCTAAATATGCCTCGGCGGCAAATCTTGCTCTTGAGTTCAAGAACAGCTTCATTTCTGAAATTTCTTTGTCCACTTCCTCCATAAACTCGATGATGAATTCGATCAGTTTCTCGGTAATCATCGATTCTGTGTGCTTATTTGTGATCAGGAACGAGATACTATACCCTTGCACTGGTACTCTTCTTAGTACATAGAAATTCTCCGCCCTTTGCTCAAGGAAACTGGTGAATTTGTGCACCAAAATCTGTTCGATTTCGTCCGCTTGTTTCACCTTGATGCTCATACGCACCGAATTGACGCTAGGCTCGATCAGAACCTGTTCGTGCTCATTACGCGCGATGTGCATGGGCTGCAATAACAATTCTGCGCTCGTATTATTGACCTCTATCTCAGGTCTGTTGTGTCTTTCCACCTCTTGAGATGAGAAGTTTGATAGATTCAAAGCTGCTTGGAGCGAATAACGCACCGCAGTGAGGTACGGACGTAGCGATTGGGACATGTCTGATGTTTTTATAATTGATTACTGACCGAGCGGTAGTGCCAGAGCTCCGATACAGCCACTATTATTCTCGATTTCTACAGTCCACTCTGTTTGTTAAATAGGGACAATCTTGGTTAAGTTGAAGTTATATTGAACCGTACAGCCGTAATATGAAGGGAAAAGCCAGAAACAAAGTGAAAGCACCACTGAACTTCAAGCGTCTGGTAATTCCAGCATTGGCATTAAGTAATATATATGGTAATTCTGGTGATAAATAGGAGAAGCAGGGGTTCTATTAGCCGTTGTTAGCGTCTAGAAAAGGCCTTGACATGCCTTTTCGAGCTATCCGGGTAACTACAAATTATCATCAAGCTCAAGCTTTACAGCTTTAACGTTCAAGACCTCTATCCCATCGCCTACCGGAAGCTGTAGCGATTCGATCCACATTTGGCGTGGTGAGTTAATTAGATAATAAATCAGCCAACAGAATATATCCACTCAAATATTATATCAGAGGTTGTAAAGGTCGTGCCATACTTCTTGTCTGTAATTATGGTATGGAAAGAAGCTAAGGATGGGAAGGGACGGGTATATTACTATAATGACAAGGGCCAGACCACTTGGGAAAAGCCAGAGGAACTGTTCAATGATGTTGAAAGGAAATTAGCGAAATACGGGTGGAGAACAGCGACTACAGAAGACAACAGAGTGTATTATTATAATGTGTCTACCAGAGAGACGACCTGGGAGGTACCAGTTGACATATCAAAAGAGACTGAGATCAGCAGCCCAACAGACACTGCTGTACCAAACAAAGGCTCTACAATCCAAAACACAGAAAATCAGGATGCAGCTATCAAAGAAGTGTTAAGTCATAGAGACAGCAAGTACAAAAATGAGTCCAAGTTGTTAATTGCCAAGAAAGCAGCAACGAAGAGCGAAGCAGAACAAGTTTTCTTAAAAATGCTTGCAGACTATGGGGTTGACTCTACGTGGTCTTTCAACCGGATTATAAGGGACATTGGATGCAAGGATGCTAGATATTGGGTCATTGATGATGATCCACTGTGGAAGCAAACAATTTTTGATAAATTCTTGTCCAACAGAACAGAGTCCGAGTTGCTAAAAGAGCATGAACATTTGGAGAAATTTGAATTAGCTTTCACCGAAATGCTAGAAAACTTGTCGGATATTCACTATTACTCTCGCTGGCAAACTGTTCAGAAACGTATAAGAAATGAACCGATATACAAGCACTCAGTGGTTGATGAGAAGACAAAAAAACAGACATTTCTGCGATTCATTCGTAAATTGCAGCAACGACACGAGCAGTCTTGTGAAAAACTGAAAAAAGAGGCTATGAGTGAATTACATAAGTACTTTGAGAGTATTTCAGATGTTATCGATCCAATTGAAATGCCCTGGAATATTTTCTCCACGAAATATCTGTGGCACTCAGCTAGGTTTGAATCCAATAAGAAGTTCAAGATCTTAAGCAAGACTGATGTTTTTAACAAATACTTGGAGTTTGTTCACCGTAAACTTGATACTTTAAAGGTTGATATTACTGCTCTACAGTCCAAAAACTTCACATCCGACAGAAGAGCTAGAGACAATTACAGAAAAATGCTTGAAGAATTATCTCCACCAATTAGATACAACACTACTTGGAGGGAATTTTATCCTTTGGTAAAGAAGGACCCTCGTTTTCTTGCCATGTTAGGAAGAGCCGGATCTTCTGCTTTAGACATATTCCTCGACAAAGTCGAAGAAGCGAAGCTATTCATCAAGGCAAAATGCTCTGTTGCAACCCAAGTTATCGTGTCAAAAGGACTGAACCTGGAGAACAGCTCGTTGGACGATATACGAAAAGTTTTGGTAAGTGATAACCAATTTGCCGACGTAGTTCCTGAAGATATCGAAGCGATAATACAAACTGTTAAAGAAAACAACTTGTTAAAACGGAAGGAACAACTACGGCTTCAACTGAAACATCAATTGTCCAGTCCGGAATCTCAAGCCTTTGAAAATAAACTCATCGTTATGTTAAAATCTGCCAAAGTCTTCAAATGGGATGACGTCTATCCGCTGATAAAAGAAGACCCAACGTTTCAAGCATTACCAGATGAGCTGGGTAGAATGATATTCGACTCTTTACAACAGAGAACAGTGTCCACTAAGAAAAGACTTCTTGATACGGCTTGTGCCGCAGATAAACTCGATTATTGATCAATAATTAGTTCCATAGATACATAATCAACATAGAGTGTTCAATTCTCGTTACTTATCAAGGCTGAAATGGCCAGTAGACCTAACAGCGCGAACTTCGCGATTTTGTTCTCTGAAATCCATATCGTAACATATCCAAGCTGGGGCAGATACCCTTTGACAGTGCCTACCACATCTTCGGCTTTGTTCAGGTAGTATTTACCTCTGGGATATAAAGGCACATCATCTCCGTGATTATTGTCACCTTTCGTCAGTAAAAGCTGGTCGCCACTAGCACTATCCAGATGTTGCTTTAAAACCCTATGCACAATAGGTATGGATTTTCCTTTGACTTCATAGACTACCACATCACCGACGTTATTCACAGCATTATTATTCCACAAGAAGAGAATGTCTCCTCTTTGGAACGCAGGCTCCATAGAACCAGACAGAACAACAACAATTGGTGAGTGACAGTTGGTGAAAAGAGACAGAGCCATCCAGAACATGAAAGAGCTGGACAAAACGTATCCCAGAGAAAGGAATCTGGTTAATTCAAGTCTTAGATTCATATTATTAGTTCTATCCTAAGAAACAATTTCTCCTACAGCCCGCGTATCCCGCTAAGACCAGAACCAATGGTAAGCCCTGTTACCACCCAAGTTATCAATGATAGCTTGGTACACTTGAACACTATGAATGATTCGTTGTGATTCTTCCAAAATTGTCGATGTTTTTAGTTCTTAAACTGCTGTTTAAAAGCTTAAGTTTTCTATAAAGCTAGGTATATAAAGCAAAAAGGCAGAAGACATTTTTAGGGAAGCTGAACTCTTCATCAGAACCCTAAAATACTTTCAAGGCTCTTTATCAATAGCTATATCACTTGCTTTAGCATCAATCGAATTGTTAGAATAGGATGAAGGTTGCTGTCATTGGAGCCAATGGAAAAGTCGGAAGACTGGTTTGCAACAAGTTGAAGGCATTGGATGGCTATGATCCAGTAGCTGTGGTTCGTAACGATGAGCAGCTCAAATATTTCAAGAATGAAATAATGATCGAGGCAACTCTTACTGATATTGAGAGCAGTTCTGTAGACCAGTTAGCTGCCGAATTCAAGAGGCTGGGGATCGATGCTGTCGTTTTCACTGCAGGAGCCGGTGGTAAGGATATCAATCGTATTTTTACTGTCGATCTAGACGGCTGTTGCAAGGCAGCAGACGCTTGTGACAAGGCCTATGTACGCAGGTTTATTGTTGTGTCTGCAATTAAAGCCGAAGACCGTTCTTTCTGGTACGACACTGCGCTACGGAACTATTACATAGCCAAAAGGGCCGCGGATCATTACATAAGAGGCACGCATCTTGATTTCACGATTTTGCAGCCTGGTATGCTATCACTCGGCAACCCCACTGGGAAATTGTGCACGTTAGATCTCATTGAGTCTAAAAGGGACGAGCATTTTGTTATTGATCGTGACGACGTGGCCACTTTCATCGTCAAGATCCTACAACATCCTAAGGGAACGATTCGTAGAACGATTCCTCTGGCAAACGGTGATCAGGCTATTGACGATTTTTTGAAGACATTATACGAGTGAAAATTGACAGATTTTGGTACAGTCAATAGTGACTGCTCAGCATGTAAACGTTATACCGAATTAAATATATGAATACGTTGTCTTAATCTATTGGTATCAGCGAACCGAAATTCAAATGCTTTGTACTGCAGCCCCCAAGAACTCCTTTCGAGACTTGGTAAGCTTTTCAATCAGTTGCCTGAATTGTTCTTGTGTCTCAGGGTTGACGTCTTCAGCTTTGCTCGTGAGTTTCAATAGAGATTCATAATTCTTAAGCCATTGAATCCAAACAAAGCCGTGCAGTAAAGAGTCACACAAGTCATCATTCTTGTTCCTCTGGGGATTTTGCTCATCGAGGGCAGAACCTTTAGATATTTCGTAGAAATTAATTGCAGCCTTATCACCAGGATAATTGATGCATCTTGCAGCAAATTGAGGGTCGAGATCAAAACTGTTGAAACGACGGGGTAGCCCCGATATTTGATCATAGATTAAAGACCTGCACAGAGCTATCCGAATTTTCTTGGAAAGCATGCTAGAGGTTGGTTTTAATTTGGAGTTGATGTGAGATCCGCTCACTCGAGTCAGATTTTGGGGATGCACTTCCGAGCAAGTGAAATCCACCATTCTTCTTGGATTCGAAGGCATCAGATATGCTTCCCGTCGATTTTCAATCATTGAGTTTTGTAAGTTTGAATATAGCACGTACTCCAGTATGATAACTTTCAAAATGTTTTCAAGTATAGATGTTGAAGATGCGCTTCGAGAGCGCTGTCTCTCAATGAAATATGCATTAGAGTCAAATTCCAAGAGCCACTTGGCCAGGTTACGACCTAAAGAAGCCATTATCTCCGGTCGCAGTGGTAATGACTTTTCTGAGATGGGTAAATCCACAAATTCGCCCGCCAATTGAACCTTGTACATATCTTTCAGCATCGGCAGTTCCATATTTTTATTCCAGTGAAATGTAGTGCATGCAAAATTGGCTATTCCTAGATCAATTCCCAAAACCCGCAATCCCTCGCTGGAGTTCTTAAGCTGTAATAGCGTGTTCAGTTGTGTGAGCTGTTCTTTCAGACCCTGCTTCAGTTCTGTTTTGTTCCCAGACTGCGCAGATCCCAGCATAAGTGCCAGACTTTTCAATTCACTTTTCTGGATCCCATCGAAATACTTGCACAATACTCGCAGATGGGCCATCCTAGCTATCTATAACGCTGAATACCCGTTTTGAATACCTCCTCATCACACTTTTTCAATCTTTCACCAGTTTGACTTATATTGTAGCTCATCTCGTTTTTAAGGTTTTCCTTGATAATAGTGTTATGCCAAGAAAACGCTGCGAGGACTGATACATCATATCAAAGGAAAATGACCATCACACGCGACATCAAATATTGGGGCTGACAACCTGTGTCTGACAGTAAATATTAAATTAGTATTTATCAGGTACAAGCCTTAAATCTCACCTTTTTCTCTTGCACTTAAGCATGACGCTGCCTGTTGTCACAAAGATCCAATTACATATGGACTTACAACTTTAGAGCGTGCAATGAAACGAAGAAAAGGGTACCACAAGACCTATAGAACGATGACGCGGTACAGAACAGTGGTAAACGATCATGGGACTTTCCGTGGAATGTACGACTCCTCAGCGGATACCTTGGATATAGTGGAGTCCCCCAGTTTCGAAAAGCCGAGTAGAATGTCATTTCGCAGAATAGTCTACTGTTTCTCGCCCCTGACACAGAAGGTCTCTCGGTCCCCAGGCATGCACAGATTCCGCGTGTGGCTCAACCGAAAACCAATACTAATGAGTCCGGAATCACATAGCGCTTCCTGTTCAGTTTGGGACCAAGTGTCAGCCGATTTCCAATACGAGCCATTGCATACGAACAACTCAAGAAAAAACTCGTATAAGGTGGGCCGTCACAGTTTCAGAGACACCGTGAGAAGATGGTTTTTTCAAGAAGATAGTCCCGTGTTGAAAGACCCCATATCAACGTCCCAATCTGATCTGGGACCTTGCAAAGAAAATACCTTGAGTACAACGTTCTCAAACTCAACTTTGGCTGAGCCAGTACCAGACTTGAAAAAGAAACACACAAAAATCTTCGAAAACGTCTTCGAAGGCCCTACGGCCACTATGTAAACCTACAATACAGTTCAAACTACATACTCACAGAAACATCCTCAATATTAAAACCAAGGCCTGAGATATGGGCAGAAACTTCCAAGTTCTTTTCATTCTTAAAGGCTTGTACCGCGTTAATTCACTAAAGGCATGAAAAAATGAAATCAATATTTTGCCAAGGTCATTGATTTCCATAAAGCTGCTACTAGTTCAAAACGATATAGAACAGTGTTGTGACGGGCTTGGCACACTGTGACTGAAACCACTGTAAAGCTTCCATACGGGAATACCTTTAGCGAGTATGCCTGAGACAAGTTTGCGGGATTCTGTGAAGCCAGTGTCGATTTTAACGAACCGAAACAATTCGAATGTAAGCATTGGTTCCAGCGCCTCTGACTCCAAACAGACAGGCGAGGTGCGGGACCGGTGTGTATTGCCTACAGGAACTCCGCGTTATGATGTTGATAGTGTGAAGAGCGCGGGCTTAGGCTCGGTTGGAAGCTCAGGAGTAGGTCACGGACCTGCTTTGCACGTTGTTACTAAGATGGCAGCGGAAGCAGATCGTGGCACTCATGAGCAGAAAAGCGATTCAGAGATTGGAGGGGCCCTCAAGACGCCCCTCACAGGGACATCGGTATCTTTTACTGTACCAGAGCATCGTGAGAAAGTTATTTCTCACAGACGCTCCATCTCGACCCGACCATCATCGACGAAAGTCACCACGCCGAGTACTGCGGTAACTGCCATTAACGATTTCTCAAATGGAATAACCCCAGTACGGTCTAGCTCTACCAGCGAAGATATGCCACTCAAACCTGCGTCATCTCAGCAGACCTCGGTGCATATTCCTGGCGATTTTATATATTTCAACGCGAGCTCCTCTGATAAAGACCAGAAGCCAACCACTCCTGAAACAACTACAGCTTTACAAACTAAGGCTATACAAGCAGTAGATGGTTCTCCGAAGCAGGTTGTTGAAAGCGCCAGTGGCGATCATATTGGAAAGAAAAATCCGAATAAGAAACTTGTCAGTGAAGATGAACCTCATGTTCCTTTCGGAGAGTTCTTTCATGACGAAGATGATAACAAAATTCATATTTTAATTGGTGCGACGGGATCAGTGGCTACGATAAAGGTACCCATGATCATTGACAAACTCTTCAAAATCTATGGTGAGGATCAAGTGTCGATTCAGTTGGTGCTTACGAAACACGCTGAGCATTTCTTGAAAGGAGCCAAGATTAACAAGAATGTCAAAATATGGAGAAATGACGATGAGTGGTACGGCTTCAAGAGAAAGGGCGATCCCGTGCTACACACCGAACTACGAAAATGGGCCGATATTTTTGTTATAGCTCCAATCAGTGCCAACACGCTTGCGAAACTGGCAAACGGGATATGCGATAATTTATTGACCTGTTTGATACGAACATGGAAATCTAATGTTCCTGTTATGATCGCTCCGGCCATGAATACGTTCATGTACATCCATCCTGTGACCAAGAAACATCTCATGATGTTACAGGAGGATTATCCATACATGGAGATTCTGAAACCCGTAGAAAAGGTGCTGATATGCGGAGATATTGGCATGGGCGGTATGAGAGAGTGGGTCGAAATAGTAGAGCTCATTACCAAAAAACTGAGTCAAATTCGAGGTAAATCTGAGGACCTTCGCGATGAAGATGAACAAGACGATGATGACGATGATGACGATGACGATGATGATGATGACGATGACGATGATGACAACGACGATGATGATGATGAAGAGGATGATGAAGATGAAGAGGATGAAGATGAAGAAGACGAAACTACGGTGTCAAACAGCTACATCTCTCTTTAAAAATCATAGACCAATTCATACCCATCGACCACTCTCCGCCCGTCCTTTTTCTTTCAACTGTCATGAATAAATGCATCTGGCATGCATTTACTTTTCAATAATGAAGTAGCACTCACTTACATACGAACATATTCACCATAACTTGCAGTACTACGTCATTAGTAACACTGTCGTCAAAGAGCGGGTAACGATATAATCTTATACTCTAAAATTTTTCCAAGATCAAGAATTTAAAGAATTTAAACATAGCAATGGATGCTAATGAAGAACAGAGATAGGGTTGGGAACGTTGTAAGTTAAGATTTACATATTTCGCTTGAAATATAGTATTTGCAGGACTGGGTCAGTATTTCATTGCAGACATTGTGAAGCAAAACTCCATCAAACAATATAAGTAATAGAAAGATGTTTGGACTAGGTGGTCAACCACAATTGGACTCTCAACAGAAGCTATCTGCTGCCGAAGCTGAACTTGATCTTGTTACAGACATGTTCAACAAGCTTGTTGACAACTGCCACAAAAAGTGTATCGAACAAAGCTATAACGACGGTCAACTAAACAAAAATGAATCTACCTGTATTGACAGATGCGTTGCCAAGTACTTTGAGACCAACGTCAAAGTTGGCGAAAACATGCAACAGCTGGGCCAATCTTTCACCCCAGGAAAATTCTAAGCTTAAATTAGAGAAATTATTGTGATGATAAACCGAATGGGAGACGTTTCTGGGAATGATATCACTGATGGAAAGATATATTTCATTTCTTTCACCAGCCATGCCAAAACCGCCTGAAAGCTGCGTTTCTTAACATCTCGTTGCATGTGGTGTGGGCTGTATTAATGACATTCGAATGTTCACCATGTAAATATAAACATTTCTATACTGAACATAAATCTATTTACAGATACGAAATAGGGAAAGGTTCCACTTTGTGATGATGCCAGCCACAAGTTGATGTATTAGGCAATAAATAAGTTCTGTGAATGTTCTATCCGAAGAAGTGTTCACCATCCCAAAGCTTTTAGCAGACGAAGTCTGAAGCCCTCCAAGCTATTCAATTTTGGCCTTACATCCAAGTAAATGGGAGGCAATCCGTTCTTCTCGGCATCAGGATTCGAGTAAAAATCTATAACGTACCCGATCTCTGTTCCACAACGATCTACTACCCAGTCGTGTCTGTCAAAAGGCTTACTCAAACCCAAAATGCTGGATCTGAACCACGCCCTTGGCGTTAGTTTCTTCGAGTCTCCTTTGAAACTGGTCAACTTGATGCCACCACAGGCTTCCCCGCCCTTGCCATCTTCCCAAAGTTTAATATAGTTCCAAACTCTTTCATTAACAGTGTTATGAATAGGCACCACGGTCTTCATGTCAGCTGCTTCGGGGTCCCAGTTTTTTCTTTTCATCGCTTCGTAAAACTGCTTCTCTGATGGGTACACCCAATTGTCAGACGCTCCGGTTCTGGGAATAGAAGACTTCTCTCTTTCCGTGGGCAGATCCACGTTTGTCGTGAATTTGGGCTGCTCTGGGATCTCGTCGCTAGAACATTCGATATCTTGTGTGATTATAGGGTATGAGGGAGCGGTCGCAGGTGCAGACCCCTTTGCATGCTGTAAATGGTTCTTCAGCCACACGTCTTGTGACGAGTGGTCAACAGGGCATACTCCCTGCGAGTCTCCCGACACTTTTGGGTGATTTGGTGGCATGACGGCCTTTTCCGCATCTTTATTGTTCTTTACATTCTGTTTGATCCAAGCTTCTTTGGTAGAGTCGTCTACCGGACATTTTGGCTGTTCAGACATTTTTTCACACGCTGCCTTGCCCACTCAGTATTTGCGACGGTTTGTTTTGAACCAGTGGTAATCTCTACCCCAAGGCAGGTTCAGAACTGTCTACCGATCTCTTAACGACCAACTCATCAATGGATTATACATCTGAGCCAGTGGAAAATTTCTGAATCCAAATCCGATGAGACCTTTATCATTACCCGGATATGCGTCAAACAGTATTACATAATTGTAAACAAATGTGGGATTATATAAGCCTGACGCGCGCCAAGTTTCAAGCGTTACGAGACTTCGAGCGGTACAGACAAATGTGAAACAGGACCCAACGTTGGACCAGTATAAAGTTAGTTTGCTGCGGGATTTACTTACGATACTGGTGTACTAAAATTAGGCGTAATGCATGTTAGAGAATATGCTTTGAAGTACAGAATTTGGGGTTCTTTTATTGCTGAAGTTGACTGTTTTTGAGGTTTTATGGTACAATGGTAAAAGCAGTACCAGCAGTATGTGCAGAATTCCAGCCAGTGTTTTGGGAATCGGGGCCAAGGTTATCGATAATTGCTTGTATATTATATAATGGTGGATAAACCGTGGAGAGCCCCCTGTTCTTAAGTCCAGCAATTGTTTTTCCAAATGTTGAGTAGCGTATAAGCCAGAAACAGAGGCCGGAGTAGCAGATATCAATACAACAATGGGGTGTGTGGCCAGCACTGGAAACAATGACAGTGAGGTGGATCCGTTTATTCAGAATAAGAAAGTTAACGACCTAATCGAACAGAACTTACAGTCTGAGAGGAACAAGAACAAAAATGAAGTGAAGCTGCTGTTATTGGGAGCAGGTGAGAGTGGGAAGTCTACGATTCTCAAACAGATGAAGTTGCTGCATCAAGGAGGATTCACGCATAGCGAAAGGGTACAGTACGGTCAGGTAATATTGGCAGATGCCATTGAATCGATGCGAACCCTGATATTGCAAGCCAGAAAACTGGGGATCGAGCTTGACAGCGACAGTGCGGAAAATGCCAATTCGGATTTACCTCGGTGCAGGCAGATTATACTCTCAGCGAATACTTTGGAGCAAATAGATGCCCGAACTGCTGGAGGCTCTGAGTTCTTGAAGGATTACGTGCTGAAATACAACACTACCAAGAAGAAAGTGCCCAAAATGAAGGAAGCGGACGACGAAGAGGAAGAGTTTGAAGAAAAGCTTTATATAGAAGAGCATGAACAAAAACGTATCGATCAGAGCACAAATGAAGAGATAGCATATGCCATCCAGCAACTCTGGACTCGGGACAAAGGTATCAGACAGTGCTACAATCGTGCTAATGAATTCCATCTGGAAGGGTCTGCATCGTACTATTTCGATAACATAGAGAAGTTTGCTCGAGTGGACTATGTCTGTGATGACATGGATATCCTGAAAGGGCGTATAAAGACCACAGGAATTACAGAGAGCAGTTTCAAGATAGGATCCAGCACCTTCAAGGTTTTTGACGCTGGCGGACAAAGAAGTGAGAGACGGAAGTGGATCCATTGCTTCGAGGGTATCACTGCGGTTGTATTTGTGATTGCCGTCAGCGAGTATGATCAAATGCTGTTTGAAGACGAGCGTGTCAACCGAATGCACGAATCGATCATGTTGTTAGATACGCTGTTGAATTCTCGATGGTTCACCAACACGCCCTTCATCCTATTTCTGAACAAGGTCGATCTGTTCCAGGAGAAAGTGAACCGATCCTCCATCAGAACCTGGTTCCCAAACTACCCTGGTAAGCTTGGTGATGCCGAAACAGGGCTTAAATACTTTGAATCTTTATTTTTGAGTCTGAACCGCAGCAACAAACCGATCTACGTTCATAGAACATGTGCAACAGACACACAATCCATGCGCTTTGTCTTGGGTGCTGTGACAGATCTGGTAATACAACAGAACTTGAAGAAAAGCGGTATTCTTTGAGCCAGTGCCAGAAAACACCACTTGCAAGATCGCCACACTCTGGCTTCAGTTCTCTAAATCCAAGTTCCAGCCAGCCTGCGCTCTGGCACCTGATTTCCTACTTTTGTAATCGGTTAGTATATGTAATAATGTCAAGAATTCTAGAAGGCTTCTAGAAGGCCTACCGCTCTCAGCAAGTAGGCCTTTAGGACTCAGTTTTGATGTGATAGACGTAAATCCGGGTAACCATGGGCGCCCTGATTCTCTCTATTAATCATCGCAATTCTGGCCAACCTTAACGCATATTCGCTATATAACAAAGCAGCCGTGCCAGAGACTCCGGACGGCCGCTCCTGACGGCCCTTGAGTATTGGCCCGTCCTGGCTCCTAGACCATCCGACATAGCCAACGCTAACAGCACCTGTTTTACAATGTCTATTCAAACTTCGCTTCTCAAGGAAACTCACGTCCCATTGAGCCAGATCGTACGGCCCATCCAGCCGGTCCTAGACAAAGGGAAGATTGAGGCCATGGTTTCCACTTACAAGGGTACCCCCTTGCCGTCCGCCACCATGACTAAAGAACAGGCAGAACAGAGAGTGGCGACCTTACCCGCCACACACCGCCTCCCGCCTGTGGACCTGGCCGTCGTGCGTTACCCGGACTCGCCCTCAAACTCCTCGGACGCCGCCAATTCAGGCCCACGAACCGTGTACTACGCGTTCGGCGGCTGCCACAGACTGCAGGCGTATGACGCCCTCAGCAAAGAGCAGGATGACCCGGACATCCCCGTGCTGGCGCGCCTGATGCCCATGACGCCCAAGCAGCTCAAGCTATACGTGGGGGTCAGCACCGACTGAATCCGCTTACCCGGACACACGTTTCCACTTTCGCCGTCGGGCCCGAGCCATCTCAATCGCATACCGAGGTCCGACCCACACATCGCTCTGCACGACCAGTATACGTGGTTCAAGAATTTACGAAAAACTGCTGACCGAGCAAAACGTTATCCACAGACTTGGTCACGCAAAAAGGGCAAAAACGGCTGCCCATGCCGCGCTACTATTTCATCTTGTCCGTGATATTTTTTCAACCAGCCGAAGCTCTCGGTGGACATGTCTGTGTATATAAGGGCCAATGCCTTGTCCGTACCGATAAGTAATGCAATTGACTGACTAGGAAACACATTTGTGTACATACGGCTGCGTTGTTGTTGTTGCGTACAACCAGCAATCCCAAAATACCCACAATGTCTTCTGCTATGCTCAGCGTTGCCCGCCGTCAATTTTCTTCTACTGCCTTCAACCCATACAAGGTCACCGTGCTAGGTGCCGCCGGTGGTATTGGTCAGCCTTTGTCCCTCTTGCTAAAGCTTAACCACAAGGTTACAGACCTTAGACTATACGACTTGAAGGGCGCCAAGGGTGTTGCAGCCGACTTGTCCCATATTCCAACGAACTCCACAGTGTCTGGGTTTGTCCCAGAAGAAAAGGGATCTACCGCCGAACTAGCCGCCGCTCTAAAAGACACGGAGGTCGTGTTGATCCCCGCCGGTGTGCCTAGAAAGCCTGGTATGACGCGTGATGACTTGTTCGCCATCAATGCCGGTATTGTCCGCGATTTGGCCCACGCCGTTGCGGAAAATGCTCCTAACGCCGCCGTCTTGGTCATCTCCAACCCAGTCAACTCCACTGTCCCAATTGTCGCTGAAGTGTTGAAGAAGCATGACGTGTACAACCCAAAGAAGCTATTCGGTGTCACCACTTTGGACGTGATCCGTTCTTCTAGATTCATCTCTGAGGTCAGAGGCACGGACCCAACCACCGAGCGTGTCAACGTTGTTGGTGGTCACTCCGGTATTACGATCTTGCCATTGATCTCTCAGACCAAACACAAGTCCATGATCCAGGGTGAGACTTTGGACAAATTGGTCCACAGAATCCAGTTTGGTGGTGACGAAGTGGTCCAGGCCAAGAACGGAGCTGGTTCCGCGACTTTGTCCATGGCCCAGGCTGGAGCCCGTTTCGCCAACAGTGTGTTGAGCGGTCTAGAAGGCGAGAAGGACGTGATTGAGTGCACTTTTGTGGACTCGCCATTGTTCAAGAATGAGGGCATTGACTTCTTTGCCTCTCCAGTGACTTTGGGCCCAGAGGGTGTGCAGACGATTCACGGAATCGGTAACTTGTCTGCCAAGGAAGAGGAGATGTTGCAAGTCTGTAAGGAGACCCTAAAGAAGAACATCGAGAAGGGTAAGAACTTTGTGAACAACAACTAGACTAGACTAGACTAGACTAGACTATATTGCCCAGGGGCACATATTCCTAAAACATTCAATTCTTTTCCCTCTCTTTCATCACTGTACCCAGTTCACGTGTTTATAGTTGATATACATACGGTTATGATACATCCTGAAACGATACGATACGATATGATACACTGTATACGGTGCGCGTCAGCTAAGGAGACGTTCTTCTGACACGCGAGATGGCCACGTTGAGCAGTTTTGTAGCGGGCGCCGGTGCCGGCGCGGGCTCCTCGGTGCGGTCAGGGCCCGGACTGCCGGAATCTTTGGGCTCCGAAATAGCCGCCGAGGTCAGATAGTCGTTCAGGTCCTTGGCGGGCGCCGGGTGCGGAACGGGGAACGTCACGTTTTCGGTCGGCGTTTTCTCGGCGGGCGGTGCTTTCAGCAGCTCGTTGTAGAACAGGATGGTGGCGTCGCTGTTGCCGACGTCGGCGGGTAACAGCCCCATGTTATTGGCCGCTTCGGTCAGCGGCCTTGTCTTGGCGGCATACACCGCGGTGCTGCCTAGCAGCACCTGCAGGCACTGTCTGGCGCCGTACTCCATCGCGACGTGCAGCGCTGTGTTCCCCTCACGGTCACGCATCTGCAGGTCTGCGCCGCATTGCAGCAGCAGCGACAAGCACCGGTGTCTGTCCAATCTGCACGCCAGGTGGATCGGCGCCCAGCCGGGATCGCAGTGGCTCTGTAAATCCAGACCCCAGTAGAAATGCTGTAGAAGCAAGTGCACGGTCTGTTCATCGCCGTTTTGGATCGCTAGATGAATGCTAGTCTCGCCTTTGTACGTTTGCAGCAAAGGAGCATGATGCGGCTGCGGCTGCGGCTCTGACGTGTCTGCAGCAGTGTCTAAAGACTGCATGGTGAGCAGCCTGCATATGAGATATCTGCCGTGGAATGCAGCATAATGGAGCGACGACCACCCGTTGGAGCTATCGATGTTTTCGAGAAGCTCAGGCCAGTGCCGCAGGATACGACGCACAACGCCTAGTTTACCAGCAATTACAGCATTTCGCAGTCTGATCCTGGGTTCTTCAATCATAGTACTAGCGGGTTATTTTGTGACGTTTTGCGACGTTTTGCACTGGGATGCTGGCTTGCTGTTTTTAGCTTCAAGGCCTTCAGCCTACAGACCGGATAGAATTGTACATCATTTCGAAAATTAAGGTTATTTGTAACTCATATAGTAGTTCAAGAAGTGAATTGTGGTAAATAGACGTAGAATTATTGTTTTAAGCGGCAGTCTCAAGTGCTGAGAAGTTGACTGATGAACAGCCAAACGCCCAAAGTCCTGTTGCCACGCTCACAAATTGCAGCACCTGCAGATGACGAGTCTTACGATCTTACCGCAGACCATGCGCTGAGATACCAGCAGGTCTTGGCAAATAGGTCTGGAGCTAACCAGCCGTTGCTAACCAAGAGGCTGAGGGAGCAGCAGAATCCCAAGACCAGGCCTAAAATTGACTACTTTCACATCAGAGCGCGGCTTCCCGACAGAACAGCGCTCGACTTGCAACTTCCGGTGGAAAGCACGGTGCATGACTTGTATGAGTGCGTCAAGGGCTCGTTAGTCGAGGCAGCGTGCCGGTCGGCTTCACTGTATCTACCGACACCTTACCAGGTGTTGAAAAATGGGCCTGAGACGTTACGAGAACTCAAGTTCTCCAAAAAGACGTTGGTCCTGATACATTTCGAAGAGCCCTGTTCGCCACCGTATCTGAAACCACACCTGCTGGAGCAAGCAAAAAGCGCTGCCAGCGAACAAAAAGCAGAGGACCGCGATGTATCGAAACAGCTACCAGAAAAGAAACCGGCCAAGGTTTTGACGAAGGCGCCAAAATGGATGAAACTGAGTAAAAAATAGGGTATATACAAGTTTTTGTCTATAGAGTCCTAATGGTATGAGTATCTGACCGTTAGATCCGATCCAAAAGGGCTTCTTGCCCAAGCTCCTCCAAGTGCTGGCGAAGATCATCTCTTTTATAGTTTATCAGTTCCATGTAGTCCATAAGTTCCAATAACAGAGTTTGATAATTGTCCGTATTGCTGACGCCAGTAGAATGCAAGTTTTGGAGTTTGCTGCGAGTTTCCACTTCATTCAGCTGTTGAGACCACTGTTTAATTAAGCTATCTTCTTTTTCCAAGCAGTACTCCTTGCGTCTGGATAGTTTGAACTTCAGTTGGTCCACGTAGTCATTTCTAACGCCATTTCGGATGTACTCAAGAATTGAGTCGTCTATTTGTAGCTGTTGCTCTTCATATATGAAGCTCAGCACTCCTATGATATTGTTCCATTCTTTGTTCGCACAAAATGCCTGAATGACACAGGCGATCAGTTTATGATTCAGCAGCTGGCCATCTTCAATAACCATTTTTCGAAACAAAGAAAGCATTTTTTCGCTGAGACCAGCCTTAATTTCCTTCCTCGCTTGAATTGTCGCATGAAGCCAGCCTTGTGATCCGGTCTTACGATTTAGTAGTTTGTAATATTCTTTGTACACTCGCCAAATTTCCAAATAAAGGGAGGATGGGAAGGGTTCTTGTGCACCAGGTACGTTAGCAGATAATAGCTGATTCACTAGCTCAAGGCATTCTGGCCATTTCTGACGTTGTAGCATAATGTTCAACTTGCATGAGACAAGAAGTGGGTCATCCGTGATCCCATTGTCCTTGCAACGTTGCAACATTGCATCCACTTTGCCGCCATAATATTTGGCGGCGGACGCTCTACGATTTGCCTTCATTCGGTAAAAGTTTATGAACAAAATGTAATGATGGGCATTGACGGGGGGATATACAGAGTCAGATGAAACCTTAGAAGAAGTTACTCTTTCCATTTCGTTAAGTATGTTTAGAGCTGCCTCTTCTTTATCGGCAATAAGTAATAATTTCATCATCGTTTGAAACTTCTTCGAACGAAATTGCTCAGACTCGTCGTCGCTTCCTTTTCCTCGGGAAATCAAATCCAAGAGGTAAGGTTGTAATGTTGTGGATAGTTTCTCAAACTCAACAAGCTGTCGTATATTCGGTAGCATCAGATACTCAAAATTGTGCCGAACCTGAGAAAAGCCAGATTGTTTTAAAGATTCCTCGTACCATTTTTTCAGTTGATCCAATTTCCCTGCAGCATCTTCCGTATTCAAATATGGTTTTAGCTCGTCGCTGAATGAATCAAACTCTTTCAACCATTGCAATCTAAACTTTACAATAACTTCTTCGAATAGACGCTGATCCAACTTCGTATATTCCTCAAACTGAGCGAATAACTGCATTGCCTCATCTTTATATCCATAATTCAAATAATAGGACACGACGTTTAAATAGTCAGCCTTTGATACTTTTTGTAACTCATTTAAAAATTCATTGGCCTCCTCTGATGACTCGAAGTTCTTCTCCTGGTTGCTAGGGTTTGGTGAGTAGTTTGTGGGATCCATATCTTCAATCCAGCCGTAATTTTTTACCATTGATAACAACTTATTAGTCAATTCCTTGGCCTTGGTCAAATTACGAATGTTTAGATGACGCTTGATGGCCAATTTCAATACATCAGGACGTATGTATTCCGGGCCAAACAACTCTAACGTTTCGTTGTACACTTTACTAAACTTCAAAAGTTTATTACTTCTCAGATAAATCATCATACCAACTTCATACCACCAACGTTCTTTGACGCGAGACTTGTATGTTTCAAACAGAGCAGACGCAGTTTTAAACTTCTTGAACTTGAGTAGCGAGTCGATGTAGAATGATTCGTTTCCAGGGTCTAACCTTACACGCCGTAGCCCATAGATCAATCTACCAGACATGTACTGCCCTCTTAAGCGCAAATTCTTTTCTGGGACTAGCTTAGAATTCTCAAACGCTTCCACCATTTGATCAAGAGATATTATTGTGCTTTTATCAGTAACGTTCTTGTCATTCAAGACTCTTTCAAGTAGATCAACAAATAGTTCCGTATTTATCAGAGGGTGTACCTTCAGTTTCAAGTCCCCATACATTGTTTCCTGAACTATACTTTCAGCTAATGATTCCAATTTGTCCTCTTGGCTGGGTAGTTCAAATGATCTACGCTCTTCGTGTCTTTTTGATGCTTCTAAACGTTTCATGACCTGTTCCATCCCCGAGTTCCTGATCCTGGCTATCTCAAGCTGGGACTCTTTTAAAAGATACTGAAAAACATCTGACACAGTAGGATTCTTCAGCTGCTTCAGTTGTTTGATGTTGCTAACAGACTTTTTGAATCCCGGATTGGCCATAGTTAAATATGATATCATATTGGACTGAATCCCAGAGCTCATATCCACTTCTGAAAAACCTTTTATCTTCTTGAGAGCCTCTAACCTCAAATCCACATTTGGCTGCTGCTCCACCAGCGGCTCTCCGCTGTGCTTAAGATTCTGTTTTGCATCCTTGGGGACAGCCCTTCGTACTTGTCTCTGTAAAGCTAGAGAACTGATGCTTCTTCTGCCGACCAGAACTCTTAGCATCGATGCACAGGTGAACTTAATGCCGTAGTAGTGAGTCGGATAGTAACATGAAGAGTATGTCACAATGTGCCGGCTAAGATGTGTCTGTAAAACATCAATATCTTGAAGCTACTCAATTATCTAAGCTTTGATTTTTTCATTAAAGCGATGAGATAATATGAGGTTTCTAGGATTAAAGATCGACAGTCTTTCTTAATGAATTGTTACATCTTATTCTGGTGCTCTCATGTCTATATTTGATATGATCTGTATAATATATGCAAAGTAGAATGTTATAATGTAAAGTCGCTATTAGACTTATGTTGTGTTAATCCGGAAAAGAATGATATGCAAATGAGTTTGATGAGAATTGTCGAAAGTCATGATCTAAATATGATCATTTTTTCTTCACGCTCTTTAGGCGACCTTCAAACCCTGCTCTTTTCTTAACGTTTGCGGTACCTTTAAACTTCTTCTTCATCTTTTGTTGCTTGTTCTTCTTCTTTCCCTTGTTATCTTTTCTAATCTGTAGGTTTTCCTCTCTTCTCTTGGTTTTCTCAGCAATACTGTTCTCTACGGCTTGCTTACGATCGCGCCATTCAATGGCAGACTTACGCTTTTTAGCCTCTTTACGCTTCAGAGCTCTGCGTAGCAATTTTTCATCATCTTTTAGTCTCACACCTTCCGCCTGCAACATAGCCTTTTGCCATTTCTCCTTTTCTTTGATCTTGATTTGATCCAGTTCGTCCTTCGATGCAAGGGTCTCCTTTTTCATCTCTAACAGCTTAAGATGCGACTTGATATCCTTTTTTGCCGGGCCCTTCTTTCTATCGCCTTTTCTCACTGTAGAGAGATCTGAAGTAGCTTTAGAACCATCACTAAACTGAATGCTCTGGAACATGACACCATTGGCATTTATATCACTGTCAGCATCGCGAGTTAGACGCTGCTTCTTTGAAACGGTTTCTTCAGAGTCAGAGTCAGAGTCAGAGTCGCCGCTCTCATCCGAAGAAGCGTCTCCTGCGGCTTCAGCTTGGGCTGACTTCGCCCTAAGTTCCAGCTTACGTTTTCTCTGTGCAAGAATCGCTTCTCTGGAACTAGGGGCGCCGTCTACCTTCGTTCCAGGAGCCTTCCGCTTCTCTTTCATCGCTTTTATCTTTTCCTGTAGCTTCAATCTCAACTCTTCCATCTTCCTCTTCTTCTCACCCGAGACGTCCTTCTGTGGCTCTTGCTTGTGTTGTTTGGGGCTTTCTTGGTCTACAGGATTGCCGTCATCGTCAAAAACAACTGTGATTGACTCAGATTCACCCAGGGTCGATAATTCCTCAGGTTCGACGCTGGATGGTACCTCCGTACTTTCTACTTCTTCTGGCTGCTTTTTAAGCTTGCTGCCAGGCAAAGTCACAGGTTTTGCCTCGGCTTCCTTCCTTTTGAGCACTTCTAGGGCAGACCCAGACTCTTCATCTTGTTGATCGGGATCCAATTTCAGCTTTTTGTCCTGTTTGGCTTGCACCTTACTCTTCTTCTTGGCTTTCCATTGTTCTTGAGTCTTGTCATCGTAATAGTATTTGGCAGGAATCAGGGACAACAGTCCCTCGAATGCACTCGAATTAGACTTCAATCTTTCCTCCAGAGAATTACTCATGATTCCACGTAGTATCAGCTCGAGAGTGCAATCCTGGAGCCACCTATCTTCTTCAATTCTTTAAGAATTTGTCTAACATATGGCGATGAGATGAGATGAGCTCTCATATACAAAAGGCGATGAGCTTGGAAAATTTTCTGAGAAACACGAACAAAGAGAAAGCATCGAGTCACGTGAAATTCACGTGTGTTAATTGACTTGTTGTCCACTCCATAGTGGCATCTAAGCTCTATAATACTAAGCGTGTATAGACTGAGTTAAGTGAACATGGAAGGTCATTGGATCAACAATCGTAGGTGGCAAATTCGATGTTCAGGTCTCAAGTCCAGTATGCGTGCCCTACTCTCCAGCCAATCTAAAGAAAATTTTTCAGACTAATTGAGATTTCGCTATATAAAGCCAACGGAACGATTTGGCAAAGTAACACATACATGTTACGGTTGAAGAGCGTTAAAAGTAGAACAGTGTGGTTTTGAAAGGGCTCAAAGCATTTCTAACCGCACGACAAGACACAATGGCAGCCAACACTTTGTTTGTGTACCCAGTATCGCCAAGAAGCTCTGCTTTGGTGGCTTTGGCCAAATACCTAAAGTTTGATGTTAACATCGTTGACATCCATGCCAACCCTACAGACAAGCAATTTGTCGAGAACTTCCCACTAAGGAAGACCCCAGCTTTCATTGGAGAAGACGGCATCAAGCTACACGAATGTCTAGCCATCGCCCATTATAGTATGTTGAAGACGTTACTTTTTCCAATTTGTGGTCACGTGGACAGTCGATTCAACTCGTGATTTGTGGAGCACCACTGCATCTGTAACTCATTGCCCAACCCCAATCCGATAATGATGAGAACCTTTTTATTATACAGTTATCCCTGTCTGAATGGGTAAATTTTAAAATGGTAACACACATATGTCGATATTGTATACTCTGACATCGGAACTGGGGATATATGAAGGACAGGCGCAGTGGTGTTTTCCGCGCAAGTGGTTTCATGACGTCCAATTCCATATTTTGCTCTAAGCGGGATCGTTTTACTAACAAAGTTCATTGTTTCACGCTCCATATTACGTGGAGTCAATGAGATAATACTTTTACTGTAGTTGTCAGCTCATCTTCTGATGAAGAAGTCAAGACCGATCTTTTGGGTAAAGACTTTGTCGAGGAATCCCAAGTCCTAAAGTGGTCTTCTCTATCCGTTAGTGACTTCCTAAACTTTGTCATCAACGCTTACTACCCAGTTATCGGAGTCTGCCCTTACAACAAGAAGTCGGTCGACCAAAACTTGGAAAAGATGGCTATCGTCGCTGACGTCTTTGAGAACAGATTGAAGAACTACACATACTTGGCTGCCGAAAGAATCACCTTGGCTGATGTGTTCGCCTCTGCTGTATACTCCGTTGCTTTCCGCACATTCTTCGATGCTACGTGGAGAAAGGATCACCCAGCCACTGTCAGATGGTTCAAGACCGTTACCGCCGCTCCAATTTTGTCTGGCGCTTTCGGCGAGATCGAATATGTTGAAGAGGCTATCAAATACACTCCTCCAAAGAAGGAAAAGAAGGAGCAACCAAAGAAGGAACAACCAAAGAAGGAAGCTGAGGCCGCTCCAGCTGCTGCCGCCACTGAAGAGCCAAAGAAGCCAAAGCACCCATTGGAACTTCTAGGCAAGGCTTCTTCCTTGAACTTGGAAGAATGGAAGAGAGTCTACTCTAACGAAGACACCAGACCAGTCGCTTTGCCATGGTTCTGGGAACACTTCAACCCTGAAGAGTACTCCATCTGGAAGGTCGGCTACAAGTACAACGACGAGTTGACATTGACCTTCATGTCCAACAACTTGGTCGGTGGTTTCTTCAACAGATTGTCTGCTTCTGTCAAGTACATGTTCGGTTGTCTAGTTGTCTACGGTGAAAACAACAACAACGGTATCATTGGTGCTATTGTCGTCCGTGGCCAGGACTATGCTCCAGCCTTCGACGTTGCTCCTGACTGGGAATCTTACGAATACACCAAGTTGGACCCATCCAAGGAAGAAGACAAGGAATTTGTCAACAACATGTGGGCTTGGGACAAGCCTGTTGTTGTCAACGGTGAAAACAAGGAAATTGTTGACGGTAAGGTCTTGAAATAAGTTATCTGGCCTGCATGCACACCAACTAAACATTTCTATCTTACATGAATACCTAGAATCATTCTACAATGTTCACACCTTTCTATCCTTTGTCTTTACGACTAAGTACTCAACTCGGTTTGTATAATTAACTCACGTACGTACGGCTTTCATCAAATAAACTGAGAGCCCATGAATTCAGTTCGAAACTCAAAGAAATGTCTACCATAACGCTGAGCTTGGTATGATAGAGTAAATTACCACCATTTGAATTGCAATATAATCACGTGACTTCTGTTCGGTTCTAACTTCTAGTATCACTAGCGACGGTGTTAATAATCTAACGAAAGTGCGCTTAGTCTGTTTAATAGTGAATAGGTCCACACCTTTGAGATAGGGGTATCCGATACGTAATTCACTTAAAAGTGATCATGTGTAGTGATTGAGGCTATCAAACGCAGTATTAGGTCCAATATATTTGGAACAGGTAGGTTAATTGCGCTTTCTGTTTGATTATAACAGCTAAAAAGTGGATTGTTGGTAGCGAAGGTTGAAGTTGAATACGGAGATATGACTACTGCATTGTACACAGCTAAGGAGTTTATTCTGGTATCACTTCCCGAAAATGCCAGACCATCGCAAAGCCCTGAGGTAGACACTTCTGTGTGGTTAGAGACCGAGTTACTATCTGGTAGGGGCTACGTTGCAAACTTCCCAATCCCAGATTTTAAGATCGGTTCGCTCGACACGCTTGTGTTGCAGTCTGAGGAATTGGCTAAAATTGACTCTCAAATATACGTGTCGCTCCAGAAGATTGTTGAAATTCTGCATGTGCTAACTGACGCTCAGACTGTTAACATCAACATCAACAAGCAGTCTATTCCGGAGTACCTGTCTAATTTCCAATGGGACTCAAGAAAATTCAAGCTTGAAAAGTCTGTGAAGGAGCTAATTCATGATCTTTCTATCGAGTCGTTCCAACTAGATGCGGATGTTAGATCAACGTATACCAACTACAACAATGCTAAGTCGAACTTGGCTGCAGCTGAAAGAAAAAAGACAGGTGACCTTTCGGTGCGGTCGTTGCACGATATTGTACAAGCAAAGGACTTCATTTTGAACAGCGAGTACTTAACTACTGTGCTAGTAGCTGTACCCAAAAACCTAAAAAACGATTTTGAGAAGCATTATGAAACACTGGCCCAAAAAGTTGTGCCAGGATCGGCTTCTATCCTAAAACAAGATGACGAATTTATTCTTTATAACGTTCACTTGTTCAAAAAATTCCAACAGGATTTCCAGAACGCATGCCGGGAGCACAAATACATTCCTCGTGACTTCGCGTATTCCGAAGAACTAATTGACCAGTTAAAGCGTGAACATGACACAGCTGCAAGTCAGGAGCAGAATCTTCGTGGACAGTTGGTCAGACTAGCCAAGACAGCGTTCCAAGATGTATTTGTCAACTGGCTTCACATCAAGGCCTTGCGGGTGTACGTGGAGAGTGTGCTCCGTTATGGGTTGCCACCTTACTTCCTTACCAAGATCATAGCAGTGCCACCAAAACAGCTCTCGAATTGTAAGTCAGAGCTCATCGACCAGTTTAGCTATCTGGCTGGAAACGCTTTTACGAAAGACAAGCGCGGTAAAATCAACAGAAATGACGCGTCTTTACACGAGTACGCGTCTTTGGTTGACACAGAATATGAGCCCTTCGTATTATACACGCTACAGCCACCACAGTGAGTGCTGTTTGTGCTGCGCAACACATGACCATTATAACCGTCACGTGATCATTACCATATTTTAGGTATCAGTTCCTTGACTACGACCTGCAAGACTCGATGACTCAGCTGAGGCATCGGTTTCCAGCATGTTTGTGGTTTTCCTGGAGCATTTTAAACTACAGTTTGTAACTACGTAACGCTCCTCATCGGTCTTAACTAATCCATTCTTAGACAACTTGACCGGCTAGACTGCCACAAATCCTAATAAATTCGAGTAGTCCAATAGCTTGTCAGCAACCAAGACAACTGAATAATAGTCTACTGATCGGACTGAACTTATCGACAGGTCAGCCTTGGTCTAAATGTCTTGGCTGTCTCGAAAATCTTCATGCATTTTGAATTTTGTCTCAATATGTCTTCTAGAGTCTTTTTTTAAAGCATTGATCTCCGCCTTAGATTAGTCGATTCTGACCGACGACTAACGACAGTTAAAGTGACAAAGCAGAAGAACTGGCGATAACGCCATAGTGGAAACAGATGGTCTTGCTAATGGTGTGATAGTCATAAATGAGTTTTGGGTGAATTTTGTGTGTGTGTGTGTGTCTTTTTGTTGCATTGGAGAAGTGTCAGTAGGTACTTTGGGGACGAGATATAAAAAGAGGGCTTTAAACATGTTTACGCATTCAGGTTAGACCGTTAGGATAGAAGTTGATCTTCTTCAAGTTCCCAGCTACACAACGACAATAACAGTATCCACGACTAAGTTGAGTGGATTTTCATCACAAATATTTATCATCTTACATTGAATTTGCAGATATTCTCATATTTCCCAGTATTCTATCGATCTAGAAATGACAGTTAACGGGGACAGCAGAGTGTACGGAAATTATGACACTCATTATTACGCCGATCAGGACGAAGTTGGGGAAGACGGAGTTTTGAGGATTGCGAAAAACTACAGACAGAAAGTCAAATATCCCGACTTCTTGCCTTCGTGGGACCCAAATCAAAAGTATCCACCTCTACAGTTTCACAAGTACGAGGATCCAGCTTTGAGAGCTGATCCATCATTTCCCAATCTATTGAAAGGGAAAGTGTCTTTGAAGCCCATTACGCCAAAATTGGGAACAGAAATCTCGGGTATTCAATTGACGGATCTTTCTGACACTGCGAAAGATGAATTGGCTTTGCTGGTAGCAGAAAGAGGTGTGGTCGTGTTCAGAAAGCAGGACTTTGTGGACAAGGGACCAGGATATGCGGAAAACTATGGAAGTTACTTCGGAAAATTGCACATTCACCAAACGTCAGGAGCTCCCGAAGGCTATCCTCATTTGCACGTTACGTTTAGGCGTCCCGACCGTTCGGAGTTTCAAAGAGTGTTCCAGGAATCTTTAACTTCTACTTCTTTTCACACTGATGTTTCGTACGAACTACAGCCACCTTCCTACACGTTTTTTGCCCAGTTAGAAGGACCTGAATCGGGAGGCGATACTGTCTTTGCAGACACCATTGAAGCTTTCAACAGACTGTCCCCTGCTTTCCAAAAGTTTTTATCAACTCTACACGTTGTGCATTCTTCTGAAGAACAAGCAGAGAATTCCAAGAGAAACGGTAGTATTCAAAGAAGAAAGCCTGTAACTCATATCCATCCTTTGGTCAGGGTTCATCCCGTTTTGAAGAAAAAGTGCTTGTACGTCAACAGGACTTTCTCGAGAAGAATTGTTGAGTTGAAACCTTCAGAGTCGACCAATCTGCTAAACTTTTTGTACAACCTAGTTGAAAGCAGTCAAGACTTGCAACTACGTGCCAAATGGGAGCAGGGCACTGTGACTGTTTGGGACAATAGGAGAGTTCAGCACACCGCTGTTGTTGACTGGGAAGACGCTGTCACTAGACATAACGTCAGAATCACTCCTCAGGCTGAAAGACCAGTTGAAGACTTGAAGTACTTAAACGATCCAACGTACTACCCTCATCTTGAATCTAATGACGATTAAGAGCCCTAAATATGATTTGTACCATCTCAATCTTGAAGGTTAATACTATAAAACAAACGGACTTTGAACCCAGTTCTTCGTGGTTAAGTAAACAAAAATCGCGTTTTGTTAGCTGTATAGTGTAAGCCTTCGTGTTTTGAGTTTATCCTCGATTGTGTTCAAGGAGCGCTGTTAATGCCCCATCACTTCTGGATCAAAACTGCAAATACCCATGACCCTACTTTTGAACCTAAGATTGCCGTTGTGAAGATCGACATAAAATAGACGTATAGTGTGGTCGGTATATATTTTCGAAACATGATTTGAATAGAAGCTGCAAGAAGCACTTGCCATTTTAGGGCGAGGTTGAATAACCTGAAAATATGTTTTATTCCAATCAATGAACTTCTTAGCAAATTATTCACTTGTTGTAGAGAAAACTTGACTTCCTCCACTTCTTCAAGACTTTTTGCCGTTCTTTTGTCAATGGCCTGAAACTTTGAAGTGATTGCGTCCGACCAATCATCTAGCTGTTGATTCATTTCCGTATTGGCATTTTTCAGCGTCGCAAACAGTGACTGTTCAATCTCTTCGACAGTTGGTAGTATCCGCTCGGTGAGCAACGGCATCACGGAATCTTCCACCATTCTGTTCATGTGATATAGCATGTGTATGGTTTCTTCTTGAGCTTGGTTCAATTCATCATGTATGATCAGATTCTTTTGCCTTGACATTGTTAAGATATCTGAAAGAAAGTCATCTACAGCAGCGGAGAAAGACTCCTGACTGGACACTGCGTGCATGGACATGATTTCCAGGTCTTCAAAAGATTTTTTGGTTTGGTTTTGGTGAGCTTGTAATTGATTTTGAAACTCCGTCTTGAGATTGTCAAATGTTTCAGATACTTCAGACTTCATAGAACGCAAATCTTCTTGCAATTCATTGTCTGCAGTCTCAAAAAATTCTAAGAATTCGCTTAGCTGTATTTTTAGCATTTCTTTGGTTCTAAGAAGTCCTTCTCGGGCTTCCTCTTCTTGCAAGTTCCTTTCGTCTCTCAACTTCTCCATCATACTGTCGAATGAGGCTTGTAAATCATTCAGACTATCTCTACTCTGACGATCAAGATCTTCAGAAAACATTTCCCAACGGTTCGTCACTTCTTCCTGAAATGATGAGTATAAATCAGTGACATTTAGGAAGAGCTCCAGTATTTGTTCCTTTTCAAAAGGCAAGGAGTTTTCCATACATATCATTGGCAAGTTTTGATAGTTCCCACTATAGGTTGTCCACCATTGAGGTGATTTTTCCAAAGCTTTGACACATTCAGCTAAATTTAAATCTTCAGAACCTCTCCTTTGACACTCTAAGGGATAGTTGGTCAGTCCGGCTGATTCGAACTCGCATATAGCAAGCTGTATAGCCGTGCTGACTCGGAGATCAGTATCAATTAGTTCAATTCCACCTTTTACACAAATCTCGATGAATGGCTTCAAAGCAGGTTTCAAACAGTTGGAGCGAGTTATTGGAAACTTATGTTCGATATACTCTCTTGATAGAATACTGATCTGAGAGTCATTGATCGATTCTTCCATTAATTGTGAAACATGGGCCAATAATTGTGCAGATACCAAAGAGACATGTAACAGAGAAATCAACATGACATTCCTCTCATTCTTCCTCTATCTACCACAAGAACATGAGCTTTTTGAATGTTACTGTGGCTATGAACAAAGCGTGGGTCTACTGATTCAGTTCTTTTTATATTCTGTTTGTACTGTTTCTCTCTTTAGATATTCTCTGAAACGTATATGAAACATATGGGAATCATTATTATCAATACTAAGGCTACGTATCAGAACGCTTCAAAAAAGTCATAACATCATTTAGGGCATGAAATCATCAAATAAGAACACATTTGGTAGAATGTCTCTTCTCACTTTAGTTTACTCTTCAGAAATTGTAACAATTTCTCTTTATCTATCTGTGTGAAACCAAATTGAGCTACATAAGAATTCTGACTCTTGACAACTTCAACAAGTGAGTTCAGATCAGGACAAGGCTGCTCTTCTAAGATTGTACGGATGCCTCCAAAGTTTGAATTCGTCACTAATGCAACAATAAAAGCCATAACCTGACTTTCTGATAGAGTAATCTGACTTTTTACTCTTTGATACAAGGAAGACACATTCAACGAGTTGTTAATTTGAGAGCTCTTCAACTGTCCTAACTTCAATACGATGTCATTACAACACGAGTTTAGTAACTTGGTTGCGTCTTCCGAGCTCAAAATCAGCTCTACAAGAGAAAAAACTTCGCCTTGATGAACACAGTATTGCAGTAAACTGCGCACCATCTTTTCAGTCAATGCAAGCTGAAATACCGGAGCAACTTGATTCAAAATGAACAGTTTCTCCTTCCTTCCCAGCGAATAATTGTCTTCGTTCATGCTTTTAGTTTGTTTAGAAATCAAGTCCAACAGGGCCTCGGTAGATGAGGGAGAAGGGATCTTCTTTTTTGACACGAGCAACTCCAGAGCACTTTCAACCAGAGGAAGATCTTCGTATTTGATGCAAAAATTCAGCCACATACTCAACACCTCATCTTTGAATTCTGTCAAACCATTCGCCTTCAATCTATCATTAGAATTGTTCAAGAAGTCTTTGAACGCAGTCATGAGTGAGCCATGCGTTACTTCCAAAACATTTTCGGCAGATAACAGAGCCTGTAGTACCAATGTGTTGAATGTATCAGTGTCTATAATATCTTTTCCCATATATCTTCCCATTACATGCAGTATACTTGTGAACTCTGATTCTGATAGGTTAGGTCTCTGTAACAAATACAGGAAAATTTGATCAAGGTACACCAGGGCTGCGTTTCTCGAGGCAATAATCAATTTCTGTAGTTCGTTATCGAGTGATGATGCCGTGAGTTTCCCACTTTCGTTGAAAAGCCGGCTCAAATGATTCACTTCTGGCGAGTCCGTTGAAAGTTTAGAAGGCTTTGGAATAGATTTCACACTATCTGGCAGAAAAGAGGCATTTATCATCACTCTTGTACCATGCTTTTTCCAGTTTATCACCCAACTGGATATCTTCTTCACAGTTCCAAACTGAAGTTCAGACTCTGTCAATGTGAGGTTGCCGGTCTCTGGATGGTGCACTACCGCAGGCAACACTGGGTTTGCATTAAACAAAGAAGGTTTCTTTTCAGTAATGCAGAGAATCGTTCGTTGAGTTGCATTTGGATAGAGATAAAACGGATGAACAAATTTGTTAGATTTCGGTATGACTGACTGAGGTAAATGGCCTATTTCATCTGTTACTTTGAAGCGATTTTTCGGTATAGCCACTCTACCAGTTGATTGCACGAAATTGCTAACTTTTGATGCCGAACTCATCGCAAAACCTCTCACACAGTGGAAGCTTGCACCTTTGTACGTGATCCTTAATCTTTAATTGATTCAAAGAACGGTGAACAATCTGCAATTAGAAAACAACAGTTTGAGAAGAGCTAGTCTAGCGACTAAGTTCACCGCTGCACCAATTTTTTCATACTAAAACTTGCATTTCTTGAAAAAAGTAAGGCAAATGTGAAGGAAATATCAAGAAATGAGTAATGAGTTGAGGGAAAAGACGAAATTTAACGAGTCAATACGCTAATATTGACTACCAAGTGCAGTATTATCCTGCAATTGATCTGCTCTACTGCTTTTTCCTGATAGAACGTTTATAGAGTTTACTTTAGACTGAGAAAACTGATTTTTCAAAGAAGTACGCTGACGGTTTATATTGGGTTAAGTGATGAGCTACAGAGATCAAAGCTACATTTAAAGTAAGTCGTAATGTAGAGTAGTTTTCCGGCTTTCATGGGGATCTGATTTTGAATCGTTTAAGCGGCAGAGAACCCTGTTGTGTTCCCTTTGTTGGTTAATCGATCTCTGTCTTGTCACTATTGAAAATTTTCAGTTATTTTCAGTTATGTAAGGCTAGGAATGACATTAATATAATGCTAAGAATTGTAGATTTGATGCGATGAGCTATGTGAAAATATACAGAGTTTAGTATCTAAGAGTATTGATTCCGGGGTTCTGAAGTTGTGTTACGTACTACGTGAAAGCTTTAAAGGCTTTGAGCAAAAAGTGCAACAAAGAGGCCAAATGGCAAAGAGCAAGACGATGCACATACAGAATCACAAGAATGGCAAGTCCACAGGCTCTAAGCGTAGTGTAGTGAACCCTTTGAAGCGCAATACAGGCAAGCGTGTAGTTGAGTATCACGGAGATGTCAGTTCAGATGAAGAAAACGATGGTAGTGGGTCCGGAAACGGAGACCATGTATCCAAACAGGAATTGTTAACAAGGGCATCGCGGTTATTAAAAGTAAGACAGACTTTGCCTGTGTACCAAAACAAAGAGCAGGTGATGCAGCATATCAACGCAACTCCGGTTACAATATTGATTGGTGAGACTGGTTCTGGTAAATCAACACAGATTCCGCAGTTTCTGATGGATCAACTAATCAAAACGAACACCAAGGGAGCGATAGCAGTGACGCAACCTCGTAGAGTCGCTGCTATCAATCTTGCGACCCGTGTTGCCCAAGAACACGGATGCAGGCTCGGTCAAGAAGTAGGTTATTCGGTTCGTTTTGACAATAATAGTCATCAAACGAGAACTAAACTGAAATATCTTACAGATGGTATGCTCATAAGAGAGTTAATGGTGGACAAAACTCTCTCTCGCTACAAAATCATTGTTATAGACGAAGCGCATGAACGGACGATATTAACGGATTTGATTTTGGGGTTTCTGAAGGAACTTCAAGCCACCAAACGGAAGGATCTGAAGATCATTGTGATGTCTGCTACATTGCAGGCAGATTTGTTCAGTGAATTCTTTAGTAAAGCGCCGATTTTGTTCGTGGAAGGACGTAAGTTCGAAGTGGAGCGGTTTTACCTGCCGAAACCATGCGACGATATTGTTGACAGTATCATAAGATGTTGCGTACAGTTGAACAGCTCCGAAACTGCGGGGGATATATTGTGCTTTCTGCCGGGCCAAGAAGAGATTGACAAGGCAGTTTCTGTCTTGAACAAGATCGTACCTTACTTGCCCTCTGACGTTCCGCAGATCGTTGCTTATCCACTGTACGCCGCACTGCCACCAAAGGAACAGGCGAGAGTGTTTGAACGTGTCAAGGGCTTCAAGCGGAAAGTTGTACTAGCGACCAACATTGCCGAGACTTCGGTCACCATTCCTGGAACCAAATATGTGATTGACTCAGGGCTTAGAAAGGTGAAGGTATGGAGACATCAATTGGGGCTTGCAACGTTACTGACTGTTCCTGTCTCGAAGGCGAGTGTATCGCAAAGAGCCGGTCGTGCCGGTAGAGAAAGCGCCGGAAAATGCTTCCGTTTGTTCACGGAAAAGGACTTCAAGCGGCTGCCCACACAGTCGGAGTCTGAGATCACCAGGTGCGAGATCACATCGCCCATTTTGATGCTGAAACAGTACGGAGTTGAAGACATCGTCAATTGGTCGTGGCTCGAACACCCGGGCAAAGAGGCCATTATCTCTGGGCTGAAAGAGCTGTACGAGTTGGGCGCGCTGAACGACCGCGGCCGCATCACGGAGCGCGGCCGCAAGATGGCCCTGCTGCCGCTGCCACCGCACCTGAGCACGGTTCTGATCAAGGCGCACGAACTGCAAGTGCTGCCCTACGTGATAGACATCGTCTCCTGTCTGAGCGTCGACAATCTGGTGCTGAACCCGCTGCCGGAAGAAAGAGACGACGTTAACGAAAGAAGGCGCGCTGCGTGCTCGCTGGGCGTGAAGTACGGCGATCTTGTCATGCTGAAGGAGCTGTTCGACACCTTCCAGACGCTGAAAACCAACGCAGAGAAACAGGACTGGTGTAAGCGTCTGTGCGTCTCTCAGAGAGGCTTTGCAAACGTCCTCAAGGTCCGCAAGCAGCTGACAGACTACATGTCCCGGCTGTACGCGACCCAGCGCTCTGCCGAGACCCAGGACTACGGCTGGGACGACTCTGACGCAAAGCAGCTGCTGCAGCTGCCGGACATCGCCAACGTTCTCAAGTCTTTTCTACACGGCTTTGTCAAGAACACGGCTGTAGGCATGCCGGACAGATCCTTCAGAACCACGCCTACAGGCGAGCCGATCTCGATCCATCCGTCCTCTATGCTGTTCATGAGCACTTCCGCCACTTGCCCGGCAATCCTGTATATAGAGCATGTCTTCACCACCAAAGGCTACGCCAGGTCCGTGTCCAGGATAGAGCTGGCCTGGCTGCAAGAGGTTGCCTCTGGCGTGCTGAAGCAGTCTACTAGATGAACCTACATACTTGTCCCATGCTTGTCCCACTCTGTCCCACCCTGTCCCACTCTGTCCCACTCTGTCCCATTTTCCCTGCAGCCCGCACGGCCCACCCGGCCCCCACCCCCCGGTGCCGCTTTATCTGCGCCATTATTTATCCGTTTCACCGAAACCTAAAATCCGGTGCAGCCCTGCCAGCCTCGGACCTGCGGTTACGGAAAAACACCAGCACACCATGCCACGTCATGCTTCCCCACAGAAAACCCCTTTGCGTTTCCACGTCACGTGACCGCGCCAAGCTTTTTCTTTTTCTATTTTTCCGAGCTTATGTCATCAGCACAGACAGCCCCGTGCGCCACGCTTCAAGCAAGCCCAACCTCGGCTGCCCTGCTGGAACAACTAATAGCAAAGCAAAACATCGCCCGCCCACTTCCCGGCGCGTGGCAGTTTTCCCATGCTACCAGCAGGAAATCTGTGCCAACGGCTTGACGGCCAACTGGGTTTGGTTCCCAGTCACCGCACGGCATTTCTTGGCGAACACTGCGGCTTTCTACAAGCTGGTTGCAGCTTTCGCTTCGAGACTTGTGCCGGACGCAAAAAAAAAGAAAAAACGCACATAACGTAACGGCGAAACTATCACAGCATAACGCCAACAGCATCAGCATTAGTATGATATTTGTATGAGCTGGCAATGGTTAGAAAAAGAGGTAGCTTAATAAGGAAATGACGACAATCGGCCGACTCGTCTCCACACTAATTTTTCTTACGTTATTGTCGGGTTTCTTAGTGGATTCTTGGTGAATCTGTTATGGGAAACGCTGGCGCGCTAGCAGCAGAAATGATGGGTCCAAGGCATATTACGCCGGGGTATGATGTCAGAGAGTGCAGCCAGCGGAGCGAGCGGAGGCTGGCGAGGTGTATATAAGAGTGTGTGCATTTGTAGCAGAATTTTTCAGTTTTTCGTGGGGTAGCAGAGGGTTCACAGTAGTGCAAATCCAGGAAGACCAATATCGGCAGACTCATCTCATCGCCTTGAAGACTGTAGAGGAAAGATGGTGAATAAGATATTTTCCAAACTTACGTCCAGGACAGACACGGCGGGCCTTGCGGGCCGGTCGTTGCGTCTAGCGGTGACTGTTACAGCGGTGACAGGGTTTTCGCTGTTTGGTTATGACCAAGGTCTGATGTCGGGTATCATTACCGGTACGCTGTTCAACAAGGAGTTCCCTGCCACGAAGGAAACGGAGCACAATAGCAGACATGCGACTGTGGTGCAGGGTGCGGTGACGTCGTGTTACGAGCTGGGGTGTTTCTTTGGCTCTTTGTTTGTGATGATGAGAGGTGAGAAAATCGGCAGAAAGCCTCTGATCATAATGGGGTCGATCTTGACGATCATTGGTGCCGTGATCTCTACTTCGGCGTTCGGGCCTCACTGGGGTCTGGGCCAGTTTGTCATTGGTAGGGTTATCACAGGTCTGGGGACCGGTTTTAACACCTCTACGATCCCAGTGTGGCAGTCCGAGATGTCCAAGCCCGAAAACAGAGGGCTTTTGGTCAACCTGGAAGGTTCTGTCATCGCTGTGGGTACTATGATCGCGTACTGGATCGACTTTGGGTTGTCGTACGTCGACTCCTCCGTTCAGTGGAGATTCCCCGTCGCGATGCAGATTTTCTTTGCTATCTTGTTGTTGATCGGTATCCTGCAGTTGCCAGACTCCCCTCGTTGGTTGGTCGCCCAGGGTCGCCGTGAAGAAGCGATGTACCTGTTGGGTAAATTGGACAACTTGGAGCCAAACGACGACCAGGTTGTGGCAGAAGTTAGTGCCATCCAGGACGCTGTGAACCGTTTCAAGCACCAGAAGAGATCCATCAAAGAGTTGCTGCACGGCGGTAAGGGCCAAAACTTCCAGCGTGCCTTGATCGCTGCATCCACTCAGTTTTTCCAACAATTCACTGGTTGTAACGCTGCTATCTATTATTCCACTGTGTTGTTCAAGAAGAGTATCGGTTTGGAGGACAGATTGTCCTTGATTCTCGGTGGTGTCTTCTCTACCATTTACGCCTTGTCCACTATTCCATCCTTCTTCTTGATTGAAACTTTGGGTAGAAGAAAGTTGTTCATGGTTGGTGCTTTCGGTCAAGGTATCTCTTTCACTATCACGTTCGCATGTTTGATTAAGGACACTGACGAAAACGCCAAGGGTGCTGCTGTTGGTTTGTTCTTGTTCATTGTTTTCTTCGGTATGTCCATCTTGTCTCTACCATGGATTTACCCACCAGAAATCGCATCCATGAGAGTTCGTTCCCAAACCAACGCTTTCTCCACATGTACCAACTGGTTGTGTAACTTCGCCGTCGTCATGTTCACTCCAATTTTCATTCAGGATGCCGGATGGGGGTGTTACTTGTTCTTTGCTTGTATCAACTACTTGTACATCCCAATTATCTTCTTCTTCTACCCAGAAACTGCAGGTAGAAGTTTGGAAGAGATCGACATCATCTTTGCGAAGGCCTACACTGACAAGACCAGACCATGGAGAGTTGCAGCCAACTTGCCAAAGCTTTCCCTCGCTGAGATTGAAGATCACGGTAACGCTTTGGGCCTCTACGACAACGACATCGAAAAAGAAGACGAACTAGACAAAGATGAAGAAAGCAACGAGAACCCCGTTGTCCCAGGTCTCTCGCTTTTCCAGAGAAAGAAGTCCTCTTTCAGGGGTACGGATCCTGAAAAGACTGGTGACGCCAACTTGGAAGCTCAAAACAATGCTTCGAGCCCATCAACCAATGAGTCGTCCTAACAGAACTTATCTAACTTCATTCTAATGCTTTCAGTCTGTTTTACAACACTTATTAATTTCCCTCACAACTATTCTCATATTCGTTGCTAACTCAATAGACGCATTATTCTGATTGCACCTCAAAATGAGCAAGGTTTCCATATGCTAAACTAATACCATTGAATTGACGCAACAGTTGACGAAGCTTGTTTTAAGGATTGATTTCTCACAGATATATTTGTACATTATTTCCTCTCCAGTAGATATTTTGAGGTGTAGTTTGTAAGATTTATTTGTATAGAAGCAATTTCGTCTTTTTGATCGTACACGTCCGTATCTAGCTGTGTCTGTGGCTTCATTGTTCGATCAGTGTGCTTAAAGGTAATTATTCCATTATTCAAGTCTTCCTTCCTATCAAGCTAAAGGATGCACTGCTGAGGCAACTTTAAAATCGTTTTTGCATATAAATTATTTGGTGAGTCGATCTGATACTTTCCATGGTCCCGAAAGTCATACTCATCGATTCTTATCAGTTCTGTACAAACTTTGTAGATATCAACACTTTTCCTTTACTATGAGAAATACTTCGCTTATCTGAGTCACTTCACAAAGAAAACAAAACACAGAAAGTCAATTCTTGCGTTGCAATTTGCCTCTTCTAAAGGCTCATTGGATCAAAAAACTCCACCTGTGTGAATCTGTCGGCTCGCTGTCTAAGTGGATTGAGTTGCTTTAGTTCTCAGTGGATTCTTCGGATAGGCTTTGTTGAACAAACTGGTCGGACTTCAAACATCTATAGAAAGACATGAAAATCAACGCTTGCTTGCTGCAGAAAGCTTCAAAGCATATCGATAAGTATGCCTTGTATGTTCCTAAGAGCGGGGTGTTTCCTAAAGGGTTCAAAGTTGCATCTGCTGCAACTGGTGTGAAGAAGAATGGGAACCTCGATCTGGGCATCATCAGAAACGTGAACACGTCCCGAGCATCTAGTGCAGCTGCTGTCTTTACTACAAACAAGTTCAAGGCTGCTCCAGTTCTGGTTTCCAAAGAAGTGCTGGAAGTTACGGGAGGTGAGGGAGTTGATGCAATTGTGGTCAACTCCGGATGTGCCAACTCGGTAACTGGAGAAGTGGGCCTTCAGGATGCCAAGGAAATGGCGCGCCTTGTCAATGCAAAGTTGGGAAAGGACAACACAACTTTGGTTATGTCTACTGGGGTTATTGGGCAAAGGCTTTCCATGGACAAGATCACCGCTGGCATCAATGGTCAGTTCGACAGCGAAGCATTTGGCGACGACTATGAAGCTTGGTTAAATTTGGCCAAGTCCATTTGTACCACTGACACTTTCCCTAAGTTGATCAGTTCAAAATTCTCTTTGTCTGATGGAACTGAGTATACTTTGACAGGTATTGCCAAGGGTGCTGGTATGATTTGCCCCAATATGGCTACTTTGTTAGGATTTATTGTTACCGATTTGCCTCTAACCCCTTCGGCCTTACAGAAGATGTTACATTCTGCCACAGAACGTTCTTTCAACTGTATTTCAGTCGACGGTGATATGAGTACCAATGATACAATCAACATGATTGCTAACGGGGCTGTTGACACTGCTGTTATTAATGAGAACAGTAAGGATTTTGCTCAAGTTCAAGAACAAGTCACAGCATTTGCTCAGCAACTTGCGCAATTGGTTGTACGTGATGGTGAAGGTGCCACTAAGTTTGTCACAGTGAAAGTGAAGAACGCTCTGAACTTTTCTGATGCTAAAATCATTGCAGAGTCAATTTCTAATTCGATGTTGGTGAAGACCGCATTGTACGGTCAAGACGCCAACTGGGGTAGAATATTATGTGCAATTGGCTATGCCAAACTGGGCGATCTAAAATCCTTAGATGAAACCAAAATCAATGTGTCTTTTGTTGCAACTGATAACTCTGAACCTAAGGAACTGAAGCTAGTGTTGAACGGGGTGCCACAACTGGATATCGATGAGGACAGGGCGTCACAGATTCTTGCTTTGACCGACTTGGAAGTGCTTGTAGATTTGAATACTGGTTCGGAGGAATGTCATTTCTGGACTTGTGACTTATCCCATGAATACGTGACCATTAACGGTGACTACCGTTCTTAAATAATTCTCCAAAATGATTAGAGAATACATAGGTTGATAGATGACTATTTTTACCGATAATAGGCCCCAGTATATACATTGTTAATCCATATTCTACTGCAAGGCTACTTTGTCACTCAAATAATCCGCAAAAGCGTGTGGATCAAAGATAGCCACTTTAAAATATTGCCTTTTGGGTAGGACTTTCAAAAGTTCAACAATCTCAGCAGGAATTGGATCAGCACCTGATTTGAACCGCTTCGAATCTAAAGTTTTCGTTTCATCAGTTACTTTCCTTTTGATACTAACAGGTCGATCAAATACGATAGCATCAGAAGTCAGATCATGCACCATATAGTCCAATTCTAGCCTTTGTAAAAAGTTGAAGTCAAGTATTTTGTACTTTTTTGTAAACTCCTCCAGCCTATTTTCGTTGGGAAACTTCTCAAAATACCTTCTTTCAAGTGCTTGCACATTGTTAACGTTCCCGAACCTAGTCTCATAGTAAATAACTTTCTGAAAGATCATTTGCAATTGTTGAGGGTCGGTTATTTTGTCCAAACTACTTTCAAACAATGATTTGATTTGTGACTCCTCATTGACCAAAATCAAGAAGTCCATATACTTGTTGATGTAGTTCCCATCGTTCTCAAAATACTTCAGACCTAGCTCAAGTACTTTACAGGCAGTTTTGGTATCTTTGTTGCTGTAAAATTCGATGTAGGCATTTTCCAAATAGATGTCTGAGGTTACTAACTTCTTCAGTTTACGGCACTTACTGAAAATTTTACGAGAGGCAGCAAGGCCCTTTATTCTTTTCATCGTGTTCATATAAACACAATAGATATACGTTAACTTTGCTTTCAGTTGTTGTATACCATTTTCATTCGAAGGATCATCTTCAATTAAGAACCCGAGCTCTTGCTGAACCGATCCAATGCATTCTAACATCACAGCTTCCGTGGCTGAGATGTTAGTATTGATTTCATACTGTTCAGCCAGCTTTAGAGTCAGCACTGCTGAACTTGGTAGCACTTTCCTAGCTACCTTCAAATATTGTGTCACGACAGATGAATCGCCAGTTAGTTGGTCTTGGTAGTTGGAGAAGTTGAACCACATCTCTGGTGAGAAACATAGATGCTGCACTGCTTGCATGTATACGTAACTCAGCCTGGATTTATGGATATCATCGGCCAGCTCCATTTTATTATCGGTTTCCCACTTGATCCAATCGAGCCATATCTGTAGCTGAGAGACATCGTACTCATTTGGCCGAGGAATATTTGTCTCCGTAACTTGGTTTAAGGTTACGGGAAGAACCCTTCTTAAGCCTTTTGTTATGTTTGACCAATCTTGATACAAAGATCTCGCATTCATATACTGGGCAGACAATTCGCCGATATGTTTACGTGCAGTAAGTTGATTCACCGCTTGTTCCCACTGAGTGTATCTTTCCCACATTGACTCCAAACAATCCACAGGAAGACACAATACCGTCTTGTAGAGCTTTCTGATATGTTGGATTCTTTGCTGTTCCTCATACTTATTCACAGGTTTCCAGCGCTCCAAGAAATGAAGGAATTCGTTCCAAAAATGTGATGACTTAGGCTCAAAACTAGCACACTTGTCTATAACCACCTGAAAAGCTTGTATCACAACATTTCTGGCCTCCTCACCACCAGTAATGATGTCATTCTTCCGCCTGACATATGAAATATATGCTAGCCAAAGTGATAGATCGTTATTCCCCAATTCTGTTGACAAGCATTTAGCCAACACTGGTTCAATCACTTCGGCCTCTAAATCGCCTTTTTTATCCAGTTCTAACCCCAATCTCATGCACCAGATATTGGACATCAAAGGAAACTTGTCGTGCAGCCTATCAAAAGTCTCGTACACATGTTTCCATTCGTTGACAGATACGTAGTGTTTCAGTAGCTGGACATACAAGAATATGTCGGTGGGCTTTTCCTCGATTTTATCCTCTAACTTTCCCACATAATCGGTCTCATCTCGTACTCTGTGTGAAGGCCTTTCTAATGCACCATTTGAGCTATTGCTAGCGAGAGGATCGGGAGTTGCAGTGCTTTCTGACATCAGTGTTCTATGCTTTCAATCGATGATCGCAAGTATTCAATTGTATCTCTTCAAGGTATCAGGTTCGCCACCTTACAGATACCAACCGGCCAAATTTAAATGCCCGCTGGAGTTCTGGTCTCTAGAGAGCTGGCTGCTTCAGGAATAAAGGATCCAGAGACCTAACGAATGCAGGTAAAGTCGGTTTGTAGCTCAAGTTCAATCGTACAGTCAATAAGCTTTGAGAAGTTGATATTAAAAGTCGGGTAACAAATTAACTATGTAGAATTGGTTACTAGCGTTGGGCACGATAACTATAACCAGTCCAAACCACCCTATGAGATGGTTAACGTAGTAGATTGATCTGGATGGATGTAGATGAGGGGTCTGCTCATAACTAACGGGGAGTTTTGACAGATTCTCAGTACCATAGTGTATAAATGGGAGAACCTAAAATCTTGCATTTATGGGGACTGGATGGGAAACCATCATTGATTTCACCAGAGAGCATAGCACTCTGTTGGCTACTTAAGGGGAAGAATATAGCATCCGTTGAAGTTGTGTTCTCTAATAACGTCAATTGTTCACCTACTGGTGAATTGCCTGTGCTAATAGAACAGGATGGAAAGAAGATAGCCGGATTTTACTCTATTGTACAGCGCCTGTACGATGAGCCGCAAACAGAAGAGAGTCTGTTGTCGGATGCATTGCTTCAGTACACCTGTGATGAGCTCAGAAAATACACAATGTACCAATTATACCTAAACAGTGTGAACTACAACGAATACACAAGCAAGATATTCTCATACCTACTGCACTGGCCGTTTTGGTATAACACTCCACTGAGTGAGAGAAGCCGAGCGACAGAGTTATGCGCGAATCTTCTGATCAGTGTTCCTGACACGGAAGAGGCCGAAGAGCTTTCAGAAATCCGCGACAAGGCGACCGATCTGGCTCAGTCTCAAGTTTTCAAGGTGACCAGAGCGAATAACAAGAAGCATGCCAAGCAGCTTCAAGAGCTGAAATCCACATCCAGGTTCACTGGACAACTGGACCCTGTACTCAACCATTGGGAGCAAGCAAGATCGTCGCTAAGTAAGTCAGTCCTGCCAGCTGACCTTCTACTGGCAGCCCATTTCAAGACGCAGATGGACTTACCCAAGGGAGACATCATTAAAAGCCACCTGTCCATCAAATTTCCTGCAGTTTATTCGCAGATCTGTCTTATATTGGACAAAAATGACTTCAGCGCACTGCCCTCCCGACAGCCAACGTTCACGGAAGGCGGGAGCATCATTAGCTCTGCGATTCATTATGTGAAGACCTTGGTATGAGGTAGCATAAACCTAGTCTTGCAGAATCCGCCCACGTTAGTTACGTTTGGGCTTCTGTAACCCTTTGTAGATAAAGTAGTATACAGTGGTTCCGTCATCGTTGATGATCCCCAAGATGAACCTTCGAGTCTCAATTGGAAGTCTTGAAAACACATGCTGTATGTTTCGTACCGCAAATCCGCTACTCTTGTACTGATGCATGAGTAATGGATATACATACTCCTTTCCATCTCGTGATACTTCCTGATCGTCGTTGCTCAGTGTATGTGCCGGCTTGCCGTAGACAACTGACACATCCTCAATTGTTAAAATCTCCACCTCTTCCCACAGCTGTTGATATACTAAATTCTTATAAAGAGCATCACATAACGCAGAATTCATTTCTGCAGCTCTTTAGTGTATGTACCAGTCAATCGCACCATGGTCATGATCTTCAGGCCCAAAACCCTCTTCTTCTTAGCATTATTCCAAGATATCCTTGTCGCATCCAGAATTTTTCAATTCTAAGTAACCTTCACAAGATAAACAGTAGAATACATGTCACTGATCGGCTGAAAACATCCTTGAATGATCCTTCAGCCTTGTGTCAGCGAGTTATCTGTGGGATCAAGGTATTGAGAGGACTGAGAGGACTGAGAGGACGTTTTCCCGTTTAATCAAATAACATGTTTGTAGCAAGTTGGTTGACGTTTACGCTGATATTCTTGTTGGAGTTCACTGTTGGCTACAGGCGTGTGGTTCAACCAAAGCATACCACTACCACTTCTGAGACACCTAAACCATGGCTTCGTACTGTGTATGGGACTAAACAGGAGATTGTGACGCCTACCGTGATTGCTGGTGTCACTTTCGCAGCCAAACCGAAGGTCACTCCTGATCCGTTGGAGCCCTGGATCTCGTTGAAAAAGGACGGGTTGCCTGTCACAATCAAGCCTCAGTTGAAGAACGGACGTACTAAAAACCCCTCTCCAGATTACGGCACCTACTTCAAAACAGCATCAGTAATCACCTATTCTGAAGAACAATTGGTGGAAATGGGCATTGATCCCGAGGGAGCACATGAGGATGAGACCTGGATCGATGAGGATAAAACGTACCTTTCATTGAATCCAATCATCAGATGTACTCCAGACCGTTATTTCAACAAAGGGTTGTCGAAAGATGTCAGAAGCGCTCCATTCTGTACCCCAAGAGAGAACTCGCAATTGAAGGTGGATAAGACTTACTTTGTTACCTGGTTCACGAAGTTCTTCGAGCACGACGACGGCTCTGTTGAAGACGAGGTACGTGTTCACCTATCTTATGTCAAGGAAAAGGCGTACGACAAGGGATTTGCTAAGAGAGATTTGGTAGGTACGTTTTTCTCCAGTGAATGGATCAAAAACGTTGACGGAATGTACCCACTAGAAATCTTGGAAGACTGGTTACAGAAGGAATACAGCAGAAAGGCAATTATATCTGTGCAGCCAAGAAGCACGCCAGATGATGAGTTTGATCCTTTGGAAAACGGTGTCATTGTCGACATCGTGTTGGGTTCAAGAGTATTCAAAAACACTAAGGAACAGAAAGCTCTACAAGATCAAGGTATTACTGATGACGCATGGTACTACGTTGCTATGACTATTCCTACGGTTGTGGTGTTTGCTGTTGTGTTCATGTACTTCTTCCTGCAGCTCAACAAGAAATACAGAGACTTCAGCGATGTTAAGAGAGGAGCGTTGAACCAGAAACGTAGAGTTCTTGGTAAGTTTAAGGACATGAAAAGATTTAAGAACGTTAAAAACCACAAATACGAGGAACTACCTTTACACAAGAGCAGTAAGCAGAGTTGATTGGTGACTTCCATTTGTATAAACTCATTCCATCCCATTTCCTCTCATATTTACTCTGCTATGTTTTTAATTATGTACCTTGATAAAGCCTACGACACATAACACAAGGTTCATCAATTTGATTCCAAATCCACATTTCCAACCTGAAGTGTTTGAAAGGAAAAAATTAAGATACCAACTTCAATCTATAAAAACCTGATTCCATTATAATATGATTATATTGCGTATAAATCATCTACAACAGGGCCATGTATTTGCAAGATGCATTACTGATGTCAAATCCATTTTTCCTTTGCGGCTACTTCGCAAATTTTCTCCAAAGTAGCCACACGAGGATCAGGTTTCGTGAGATCTTTCTCGAAGTCGTCTTCCTGTTCTAATGCTTTAACATCTAAACTGCTTGCATCATCGGGCATGTCTTCGATGTAGTAAAAGAATGGTTCAAGAACGAACATTATCTTCCAGAAATTCATTGTTCCGCAATTGGCATAGAGGACGTCAATTAGACTGGGTAGGTATACCAGCTCGATATACTCTTCCGCACAGCACACAAATTGGTCCAGTTGATAATCTTGTTCGTCAACACTCAATGTGGAGTACATTTCAGACAACAGTGTTAATTCCTTACTGATCGTTTTTGGTATATCCTGTCTAGCTTTCCACAAAAGATTTTGAGCGTTGGCGAGTTTATTCTCGGTGTTTTCTGGCTCTAGACCAGCGTCGTTGTTCTGCATCAGACCTGAGTTCTCACTCTTCTCTATTAGATCATTGTATTCGTTGTATAGAGAGATAATCTTCATCATTGGTTTGTACAATTGTTGACATACCTTGCGCTCAGATTTTGGTATAATGACTCGTTCAAGGTAATGGTTGATTAGGCCTTCCATAAAGTTTGCCCAGATAGAGCTGTACACGTAGTTCTCGTCATACACGGACTCATCAAAGTTCTTCTTGATATTTTCCCGCATGACGTTCTCCAGCAGCGTGCAGAACAGTTTGGGTTTTCTCTTCATCTTCTTCAAGTCCTCTTCTCGGTCATAGTCGAAACTGTTCTGCTTCCCGTGCTTGTCCAGCCAGTAGTCCGGCCCACCGCGCTGTGATAATGTCACCAGCAGCAGAAACAGCTTGAGCTTATCCATCGGCCTGATGACTTTCGAGACCACTTCGTCCGGAATCCGCGACACATCGTGGTCAATTTTCCTGTGGATGCAGGAGATAAAAGAGTGTATGATCCGTGCCGTCCGTTGTCCATAATTAGAGCTTAGATACTCCATTGAGGTCACCGTTTTGTAGTCTGTATCCTGAAATCTCATCTCTCTAGTGAACTGAAATTTGTACCGCACTTGTTTGCGCGGCCTGTGCGTCCCGTAAGACGCCGCTTTCCCTGCCATTTCCGGATATATCACTTTAAAAGTATGTCTTCCACAGTTTGAGCTTGTTTCCTACACACATAACCATTCACTAACCAGTGATATGCATTTGAAGTTTTCTCTTTGATGTCACTTTCCTTTATGAACTTATCGATTTTTCAGTTGCTTTGTAAAGAGTGTTGATAAAAAGAGAAAAGTGTTAGTACAAGAGAAGTTTGAGAAGTTTGATGTAGAAGATTAGATTCTGGAGAATACATTTAGGTTGAGCTCTATTGTCTCTCTTAACTTAGCAAACTATGAAGTGAAAAATACGATATATTAAGGAACTAACTATAGGTAAACAAAAACTGGGTAAAAAGTGCTTTAAAGATGTGCGAACAAGTATTCGAACAAGTTGAGTAAAAGTTCTATAATGCGGCGCTGTTTGCCTAGTGCAAGCTCTTGACTAACAGTTTGTTGTGGAAAAGCCCAGCCAAAAGATTGACCATCACGCAAACCAAACAACAGTAAAACAAGAGAGCAAAAGCAACTAGGATCATTAAACTTAAGATGGAGTTGGATCAGTATTATGTGAGGTGAAGCGCACCGGCATCATTTAAAGTACTATGAAACAAGGGATACTCAGAGTTCGGTTAACCACGCTTGGAAGGCTCGGAGGACTCTTCTTCGGTGTTATTTTCGATGGAGTCATCCTTTTCAGCGATGACACCGGACAAGCCGAGTTCCTCAATAATCTCTTCCTCGGGCTTCTTGACGCCCAACAAACCGTAGACCGAGAGGACGACCATACCCAATATACCAGCCAAACAGGAGAAGACCATAGCGACGATACCCTTTGCGGTGAAGCCGTCTGGTAGGTATGGCTGCTGGACGTTTTCGCCCGACAAGTCCAAGTAGTTCTCAGAGTTACCGGCAGCGTTACCGTCGATGTTGATGCCGACATTCTTACAAACGTTCTTGTGGTTTTCGGTCAATTGCTGGGATGGAGTCTTTTGCAACTCATCTGGGGCCTCAACGAACAGCAAAGCGAGACCTTGCTTCAAATGCCACTCAATGTGACAGTGGAACATCCAAACACCTGGGTTGTCTGCTTTGAAACGCATCACGATACTGGACTGTGGGTTCACGTAAACGGTGTCTCTAACCATTGGGTACTCAGGGAATGCAGCATGGTTCTCTGGGTCGTATGGAGTGGGCACCTCGCCGATGGCGTCGTCGTAAGTACGGTCTCTCTCGACCAGCTGGAAAGCGTGACCGTGCAAATGGAAAGGATGCTTACCAGTGTCGTTGTTGTTCAAGACGATTTCGACAATGTCTCCCTTTTGCAAGACATACGTGTGCGTGTTGGTACCGTAAACCAGGGCGTTGTTAGCGTCGCTGCCAGCGGACAGCGCGGTCATCAACGTTGGGATCTTGGGGGAGGTGTAGGTCAGGTTGTTGAAGAAGGCGTAGTTGATTCCGTTCTTGAGGTTGTCCATGACGACGTCGATGGTGACGGAGTAGTCAGGGTCCTCCAAGAGCTCCTGTTTGTTGACCGGGGTCAAGTAGAAGTCGTCCAAAAAGTCGTCCAAGGAGTCGACGTAGCTCTCCTCCGGTTTGTCGGCGTCAGCATTGTACATCATGTACGACGTGTAGTTGAGCTTCTTCTTTTCGAGCTGTTTTTCCGTCAGGTCCAGCATGGTGTCGTCGTACTTCTGCATGATGGCGAAGTTCTTGGAGGTGTCGTTCTTGGTGTGCACCAGGACCGAGTACCGCTGGGCGACGGTGATGTAGATCATGGACGTGGTGTTCTTTTCCACGAAGATGCCGTCCACCTCCACCACGGTCATGTCGTGGTCCTCGATCCAAAAGTACTGCGACACAAACCCGCCTGTGTTGACGATGCGCAGCAGGTAGGTGGTGTCGGGCTTCACGTTCCACGTCATGTTCATCGTGTTGTTCATCAGCAGCGAGTCCGGGATGGGCTCCGCTCCCGTGGGGTTGAACACCGACATGAACGCCTTGTCCAGCACGTCCACCGTGTCGTGGTACCACTCGGCCAGCTGCACCACCACCTCTTCGTCGTACTCGTACGGCATCTCGTCCTCGTCCTCAATCACCAGCGTGCCCTTCATCCCGTCCTGGTACTGGCCCTCGGTGTGCGAGTGGTACCAGTACGTCCCGACGTTGTCGTCCACCGTGAAGTTGTACAGCATCGTGTCGTTTGGCGCAATGGGACACTGCGTCACCATCTGCGGGCCGTCCATCAGATTGGTCCCGTTCTGGAACAGCCCGTGGAAGTGCAGCGACGTGTTGCGGTCCTGCATCCCGTTGGTCAGAAACACCTCTATCCGGTCGCCCTTCTTCACCTTGAGGTCCGGCCATGGGAACTCTCCATTGCACGTGATCACAGGCCTGTCCAGCAATCCGTCCACATTTCTCATGCCCCACTCAGCGGTCCAGTGGTATGTGTGCGTCTCTGCTTGCGCTAGCGCGGCGCAGCCGCCTAGCGCTGCCAGCACCGAAAATACACTCACCATCCTTGCTGCCTGCTGCTCTTGTTCCGATTATTCCAACTCGCACCACTCTACCCTGCGCCTGGGCCCTCTCTTATATACCTACAACCCCATTCACAACTGCCCACAACTGCCTACCGTTGCCTACGGTTGCCAGACGGGTGTCCTTCCCAGAAACAGGTGTCGTCCACCCTCTTGACTCTTCATTCTTTGCTCATCGCTCATCGCCAGGTGCCGAAACTCGAAAATCAATATGTACAGATCCATATACAATGCAATTAATTTTTCAGTGCCAAGAGCCGATCTTTGCCAAGAAAGGACACCCCGAAAAGCGCACCCGTTTGTCACGTGAGGGAGGGAGGGAGAGGAATATCACGTGATGGAAAGACAGGTCACGTGAGGAAGAGACAGGTCACGTGACCTGCCTGTCCCTGTCCCTCCCTCCCTCACGTGACCTGCTTCCCGCCCCACTGCAGATATCAGCTCTCGTCGTACTTCTGCAGCACAAGAGCGCCGCCCGCCACGCCTGGCACGCCCGCCACGCTCGCTAAGCTCGCCGCCGCATGTCCGTCGAAAAGTTCGTCAACCAGTCGCCGCTCATCGTCCACTCAGCGCTCTCACAGCTGCGGTATCTCGTCCTCTCAGAGGGCATCACCGACCAGGACCACCCGCGCACAAGATCCCACGTATGGTCAACGCTCAGCAGGACCTCGCTGGAAAAGTGCACACAGGAGTATCTGCAGCTGGTGCAGCTGGGCCCGCCGCCCGCCGGCTGGATGTCCAAGATCAAGAACGATACGTTCCGCACGCTGTCGACTGACGACAGGTTCCGCGCCAAAGTCAGCGAGCAGCAGCTGATCAGAGTGCTGTCGTGCTTCGCATGGGACGCGCTGGCCGCCGGGAACAGTAGCAGTGACGGCACCGCCATCTCGCCGTACGTGCAGGGCATGAACGTGCTGCTGGCGCCGTTTCTGTACGTGTGCCCGACAGAACCCATGGCGTACAAGCTGTTCCACGCGCTGTGCCACCGCCTGGTGCCCACGTACCTCAACCAGTCGCTCTCGGGGGTCCACGTCGCTGCGCAGCTGCTGGACCGCTGCCTCAAGATCATCGACGCTAGGCTGAGCCAGTTTCTGGCAGATAACCTGCTCACCGCCGAGATCTTCGGCATCCCATCGATCCTCACGCTGTCCGCATGCAACAAGCCGCTGGACCAGGTGGTCAAGCTGTGGGACTTCATGTTTGCGTACGGGTTCCACATGAACCTCTTGTTCATCGTCGCTCAGCTCGTCATCCACCGCCAGGCCATCATGGACTCGGACTCCCCAATGAACTTCCTGCGCGATATACCGCGTATCGACGCAGACGAGATCATCCCGCTGGGAGTCGGTTTCTTGGCTAAAATCCCAGACCAGCTCTACAAAGACATGGTCAACCATTTGACTGATCCCGCAATCGTCTTGTCGCCTGACACCTCCTCAAACACCCGCTCGCAAGATTCTTCCTCCGCTCCAAACGACCCCTAAACTATATATCACGTACGTACTCTACATGATGCCCATGTCGTAATCCGTCTCGCTGTAATAACTGCACAAAATGGTCCGCGCACAGAACTGGGACCCAGGCAAGGTGATCATGGCCCGCTCCGCACTTGCAAGATCTTTGAACTTGATGAAAACTTTCCCAATCGACGAGTGAATGTGGTTCATGTCGTTACGATAATCGGGATTAGGCAACGGAACATGTACCGACTCCACTTCACCGCATCTCTTGATAGGCGTGCTGTGCATCATCGCTTGCTTAATCTCTTCAACAAATAGCTCGTTCTTCAAATCCATGGGATCCACACAGTTCAACACACATATCACTTTGCTCGGCTTTCGCTCATGCTTCTTGACAAGCTCCGGGAAGCTCTTATAGTTGATTAGATTGAAATCTTGGACCATCGCACAATGGTTAGGCTTTATAGAGGCACGCAGTCTAGGTTGGTTTTCAGATTTCGGATGGTATAGCACTGCCCGTATCCACGTCTTGTTGCGTAGTCTCAAAGTTTGCAGCCAACTGTACTCAATTCCCTCATCTATCAGCCATTGCTTAGTGCTCTCTTCGTCGTCACATTCAGGACCTAGCTTCATTAAGGATACCACCTTCTCTGACAAGATCGGCGATTGCGATCCACAATTGATCACACAGCTACTTGGCCTTTGCCACAGGAACTGGGTGTTGACTATCGCCTCTAAATGCTTCTGACACGTTAGTACCACAGGGATTAACGATTCCTTGTTGAACTCAACTATCAATCTGTTATTTTCAACGTCACTGCCAACAACGTCGTTTTGCGTCTCAGAATCTGATTCGTATTCAATACCGGTAACAAGTTCCTTGATCGCATCGACAATGAAATTGTGATCGGTGAATCCTGGTGTCATGGGTGTCACTATCAGCGTTCTATTCAATCTCAAATCGGTCAAGTTCTTTCTTATACTTTCTTCACTGATGCCTGCTGTTTTCGCTGTCACTGTTTCATGATTCCCAGCGTTAAAATGGGAGCGATTTGAGTTCGCGTTATTACGATCAAAGGCTCTACCGTTTCCACGCCCTGCCGGGCTGTTAAACCTACTGCCTGTAGGTTTTCCGTCGTCTCTGAAACGGCTGTATGACGCATTTTGACCCGGCTCTGAGGAATTCAATTGCCTAGCGTTATTATTATAGTCATTCCGGTGTGGGGGTCTGCCTCTGTTGTCAAACCGGCTCCTCCCTTCATGAGGATGCGACTTTTGTTGAAACCTTCCCTGATTGTCAGAGGGAACAGCGTTAGAAGTTTGGCCATGGCCAGAAAAACGGCTCGGCCTAAAATTTACCGCTGACCACCCTCTCCTCGAGTCTTGCTTTCTCTGGCCTTCAAGCGCCGCATCTGGCGGTAGTCTGTGATTAGAGGGTCCACGTCTCGAATCATTTATAACAGGCTTTCGAGCCTTGAGGTCCACCTCTGTAGCTTTCGGTCCGGAAGGAAGTATGCCCGTTTGCTTTAATGGGGACTTCCTCCCATTTGCATTATTTTCAAGCTGAATGTTAGTCTGCTTAGTCTCGCTTTGCTTGCTTGAACCCTTTGTTCCCACTTCAGCAAGAATCTTACTGCGCAAGGCAGCCATGTAGTCCCCTTCAGACATAATGCAAAACTGGTCTTTAGAATGCCTTCCGAATCAAGTACCTAATGGCTGTAGCTAAGCTCAACTCCTTAGCATAAATACAAATTGATCTACTGGTGTGTAGGTAAAAGAACTGCCTCATCGCATCTCGTCTTATAACTGTCCTAAAATACGCAGATGCCAGTTTTCATCATGATTCTGATATCACGTGATATTCACGTGATCTGGACTTTTCCAGAATCGACGTGTCAAAAAGGTTCAAGATGCACTGGCATCTTGAACCTTAACATACAGTACTTCAATAAACTTGTAGTTGGAACTTGAAATGAACTGACTTGTCCACTGAACAATTTACAAATTGCCATTGATGAGCTTCAAGAACCATGAAGATAGTACTATGGTTTTTATTTCTATTGCAATGCGTTAGAGGCAGTTTAGCAGCTGTTGTCGGTATAGATTTTGGTACACATTATGCTAAAGAGATGGTGGTGTCGTTGAAAGCGCCACTGGAGATTGTGCTGAATCCAGAATCTAAGCGCAAGGACCCCAGTGCAGTTGCAATAAGATTGTGGGAAGACCAAGACGTTATGGAACGTTTTTATGGCACTCCTGCCACAGCGTTAGCCTCAAGGTTTCCTTCCACCACTTTCATGCATCTAAAGAGTTTGCTAGGAAAGCACTACCAGGATAACCTGTACCACTACCACAAAGAACACCCAGGACACGAATTCTTGAGTGACGGGGACCGCAATGCAATTGCGTTTGCCATTGACAATAAAACCACTCTTTCGGTCGAGGATTTGGTCGCCATGAATCTCAGACAGTACGTGCATCGTGCGAATCAATTGCTACGAGAAAGTGATGATCTAGATCTGGTGAAGTCTGCAGCTTTAGCGATCCCAGAATATTTCAACCAGGAGCAACGTGCTGCACTTTTAGACGCTGCATATCTTGCTGGGATTCATAACACTTATTTGTGCAACGATGCCATAGCAGTTGCGATTGATTATGCTTCTAGAAAGAGAGATTTTCCTCCAGGAAAGATCCAGTACTATGTTATCTATGATATGGGAGCTGGTTCCACAACAGCATCGTTAGTCTCTATCAGTCAACCACAGAATGTTCAACTGCCATTAAACATTGAATTTTTAGGTTATGGTCATCTAGAGTCATTATCAGGTTCCGTACTAACTTTGGCGATTGCAGATATCCTGGAGAATGACTTTTTGGAAGCTCACCCCAATATTAGAACTGAACAGTTCGAAGCCAAGACTGGTTCCAAGGCGAAATTGGTCCAAGCTGCCGAAAAAGCTAAACTAGTTTTAAGTGCGAACTCAGAAGCTTCGGTTTCAATCGAATCTTTGTATGATGATATTGATTTCAAGGTTACAATTACCAGGAAGCAGTTCGAGGAATTTGTTGCAGAATTACAAACAGATGTGATGACTCCCATTTTCCACGCTCTAGAGAACGCTTTCATGGATCATAAAATTAAAATCGAAGACCTCGATTCTGTGATATTGACTGGTGGATCCACTCGAGTTCCATTCGTGAGAGAACAACTGGAACTTCAGTTAGGTCGTGAATTGATTTCGATGAATGTGAACTCGGATGAGTCTGCTGTCAATGGTGCAGCTATTCGTGGAGTGCAGCTGTCCAAAGAGTTCAAGACATTACCTATGAATATAACAGATAGAACCACTCATTCCTTTGGGATCTCTGTTCAAGGGTCTGGTTTTTCCGAAGAGGTTTTCTCCATAGGCAGCGCATACCCACGTTCTATCAACATTCAGCTTCCTAGCTTCGAGGATTTTGAGAAAGACGGCCTACGGATTGATCTAACAGAAAGCAAGCGAGTTTTCAAAACAGTCACAGCGGATTTGAACAAATTACTGAAAAAATCTGCATATACGAGCTGCGCTTCAGACTTTGTTTACAATGTCTCACTTTCATTGAGCGGTGATCAGATTTTCGATCTTACTGAAATATCTGCCACTTGTTATAATCCTCAAATCTCAACAGAGATAAACACCGACAATTCTACAGTTGATGAAAACAACACTCCTCAAATTATAACAACTGTCGTGCCTTTCACCGTGGAATACACCTGTGTCAAACCTTTAACCGATGTTCAAAAGCGCGAACGTCTAAATGCTCTTCGTAAATGGGATCAAAAAGATAACTTACGATTAGAAAGGCAAGCGCTACTTAACGACTTGGAGTCATCCTTGTATTCTGCGAGAGAGCTTATTGAGGACGCTTCTGAGCTTCAAACACCCCCAGTCCATCTGATTAACGAGATAGATTCAATGATCGAGAACTTGTTGCAAGCTATGGAGAATCCATCTTCTATCAAAACGAAAGACATTCATACAAAGAAAGATCACCTTCAAACCCTCCGGAAAAGACTGGAAACTTTTTTGATGCATGCGGATGATCCATTGGATTTGGAACAGTTTCAATCGTTATTGAGTAAAGGCGAACATGTGAAGAGTTTACTTGAGAGTACAAAAGATGATTTTGAAGAGGAACTTTTACCATTGTCTACTAAGTTTGAGACCATAAACCTAGATGTGAAGCAAGAATATGACAAGCTGCAGCTTCCAAAATCTAAGAAAGTATCTTCCTTTGTCGTCAATTCCACCATGTCAAGTTTAGATACCAAGCTATCAGAGCTACAAAGCATTGTGAAAAACATTTCATCTGCCAATAGAGAAGATCTCCTTGAGCATAAACTTTCATTTGAAAATATTTTGGAGGATGCTGAAGAACTTCTGATGAAACTGAAATCAGAACATAAGTACCGTTTGAAACTACTGAAATCTTTGTTTGAAAGAAGATCTGCTGCTCTCAAAGTGTCTACAAAAGCCGATAACATTACTCAAACAACAAGCATCAATGATTCAGACTCTACGGATATCAGGGAGGAGCATGAAAGTATTGATAACAACGATGAGTTGGAAAATGATGAGTTATGACCGTCATTTCGCATTATTTACATAAAGTATTACACATAAACAACTTCAATGTAAAATCGATATACAATAACCACAAATTACTGTTCACTATGTTCTATTTGTCGTTCAACATTGTCGAAAGTGAAGGGTTCATAGGCGTATCCTTCACCTTCAAAGAACTTTGACATGGCTTCGACCCAATGTAGACGCAATGAATGCAACATTGCAGATGTCCCTTCCATCAGAACCAGGATACATACCGTCAAGACAAACCACATGCCAAATAGTATGACCACCTTTGCAACAGCCAGGGGCGATCCTGATTTCTCTGCAGTGAAAGCGTTTGCAATGGTCATTGTCCACAAAACCGTCGATAACTGAGCATGAGCAAGGGATAAAGCCCAAAGTCTCAAATAAGACGCTGTATGAGAAATACAGTTCAAACAAAACTCAATCGTGTGAATGATTTGATGAATCATAATATCTCCAAAGTTGAAAGATGAGTGCTGTTCCTCTTTGCTATAATCTGCGACCACCATACTGTCTTCAGAGCTCTCCTGTACCTGCTGTAAGCGTTCATGAATTTCTTGCTCATGCATATCAGAATATCCTTTTCTAACTGCTTCATTGTTGAGCTTTCTCAACATCAAAGGTTTATAAAGCAGTAGCCATGGAACACACACTAAGGCTGCCAGTAAAAGAACAATTTGCAAAAACCCCTGACCAGTATACAATTGTTCTTCGATCACACCTGGAGACAAAAACATACTGATCAACATGTTCAAAAGGCCAGGGGCCGGCTTTTCGTCCTTGATCCAGTCTTTCGTCCACTTGAAAACAATGGCCCAGGATAAATAACCAAAAATTGATTGCATGAAGATCAGGCCTGGTATGAAATTACCAACAATATCAATCTTAGAGTTTCGATATCTATAGTTGACAAGTGAAAACATCAAAGAATATGTCATGTGCAAAAATCCCATAAGGATGGAAAGTTTCATTTTATAGGAGTTGGAAAAGAGTAATGCATTCTCCGTACCATGCCAGGCATAATCCAAACCAAATGGATACACACCAACTTGAGAAGCTTCTATCGTGTCTCCAGCTTTAAATTGGCTCGGCCATTTCCAACCAGAGCGAAATAAGGTCATGGATAAGGAGAAGATATCGTTGTACAACAGCCCAGTATATATTGAGAAAACCCCCATCAATAATAAGACGTATCTTCCCGAGAAGGCCATGTCGAATATTTCTCCACGTTTCATCTGTCCAAATTTCTTTTCTTTCATAACTAAGACTAAACCACATAAGGCCAGAATGAAGCCATGTCCCAAATCACCAAACATGATGGCAAACATGAATGGGAAAGTGACGATTGTGGCTAATCCAGGGTTTACTTCCTTGTATGTGGCTACACCATATGCATCCACAATATTTTGAAATGCTTCTGTGAATTTGTTAGTTCTATGATAAGTCGGAGGACTTTTATTAGTTGAGATGACATTCAGTACTGCAGTGCTGGCCGATGCTGAAACTTCCCCAAAGTCCCTCAATGCGTTTCTCACACTTTCCAATTCAGAAGTAGGTACCCATCCTTCAGCTAATACAGCTTGTGACTCTTGTCTGAACAAATTGAGGGTGGCATAGATATATTTTTCTCTTTTGATCAATGCGTTCCACATTGCGAGTTGATCATTGACAATAAGTAGCTCGGTATGAAGGGTTTGCTCAGTAGTCGTACAAATTCGCTCCAAGTCGTCAATTCTATCGTTTATCTCTTGAATCGTTCTATGACTAGTAGAAATTGGATATAATGAGCCATTCAAGGAATCGACCACCCTTCTTACTTTGTTCAATAGCACGTCACCATGAGTGAATACTATGAAACAGTCTTTCTCCACCATTTCTTCTCCTTCTAGGAGCTTTTGATCAATTGGTATATTATGGAAGAACAGATTCCCTCTAAGAATTCTCCACAAAATCTTATTCAAAACTGGTATCTTGGCTCTATTAATAGATCCTGCCAACATGAACTTATTATGCAAGGTCAGTTCAGCACTTACTCTATTCAGTGACTCATCGGCATCCAGATCGAATGATATGTCACTGAGTTGGTCTGCTTGAGCTTCCTGATCAACAGTAAGATCAAAGTCTTCTTCCTCCATGCTAGATCGGATACGGCCACCAATCCCAGGGTTGACCTCCATGAATCTTCCTGTCTCAAAAACAACATACCTCTCCTCTATCAACTTGTTCAGATTACTTTTTAATCGTATCAAAGACTCATCCAGCTGCCTAACACGCGCTTCAAACTGCACGATCTCATCTGCCACATCATTCACAGAATCAATAGTGTGATGGTTCAAACTCTGTAATATGGACTTTGTGGATGACTCTACTGAACCCATAGGATCATCAACATTCACCGGATGGTATGTATATTTCCAAGTTGCGGCTGCATGACGCTCTGATACGCTCAACAGATATTGCACTAGTCTATCAGTCTCGTCAAACTTTCTGATTTGATTTACATGACCTCTTTGAAACGCACTAAGCTCGGCGTTCATATCTTTGAACATGATCGACCCGAGGTTTCCCAGTATACAGACAACCTCTCGAGATACCTCCGACGGAATGTACAATTCCACATACGTCATATCTGCAGACCGAAATACGGCCTCCTCAGGTTTATCCCCTAATAACGGCCCCATGTTCATCTCTTGACCAGCAAAGGTTCCACGCCAATTTTGAAGCAGCTGTTCTGAGTAACTTCCTATTACCCGTGTATTCCAATGCTAGCCTTAACTTGCTAGGAAGAGGTGAACTGCTTTCTAACTACCAGATTTGATCTAGTATCTCAGTCCTTCAGCTAAAGAACACCCTATATTTTAGGTCGTGACTTCAATCAATTATAAAAGGTATTAACCTGAATAAAGTCTGCAATAAATTATCGATGCTAAGACTTTATGAACCCCGCAGCGAAGTATCTGCTCAAAAGCTCTCGGTGTTCAAGAAGTTTAAGGTCTTAATTGATATTTCGTTAATGAGGTAAAGAGATAGGTATGAAAAGACGGGTAATGGTTTTCCAAGCTAAGCCTTCTCAAGCATTACTTGGAGACATATAGTTGTGGAGCCAAAAGTTGTCACCAGAGCCGATTTGACGACCAATCAAAGCATGCAAAAGTCCCAAGGAAAGCTAGATGCAAAACCATAACCAAAGCACAAGTGGAACCCCTTCAAAAGTGGCTTTAAGCCAGATGTCTTCTAAAAATGATTACAAGAAGCAAGGCAAGCAGATTATAAGGATGGACAAGTATTTCTTTCCGGACTTCCTCGGCATGTATAATCTGGGAATACTCGAGCATGAGGATCTGCAATATTGTGAGTACACAATTTACGGGTTTGAGCTGTACATAGTAGAGCAGTGGGTATCGGCTAGAAAATTTTCCAATGTCATCACGTCATACACAGGAAACCCTAAGGAAGCACTCCGAGGAGTACTGGTACGGCTTCCAGATGATATAAAATATTGGCCAGAAGCCTTCCAAGAGTATTACGACAAAATAGAGGACTATGTGTCTGTGAAGAAGACTGAAGATGAAATCACTGTGTTCGTCACTAATTTGGCCTACTTTCCGTCAACACTGAACTTGCTACAGGTAACTAGTGGTTCGATGAAGACTGCTTGGCCATTGTTACAGGTTAATTTTAATTTAAAAAGACTGGGATGTGGAAGTAGATCTGGAAATCTGCTGGGCACTCCCTCTATCACTTCTTTAGAGAAGTTCTCTCAAATTTACAAGATGACTACGACGGAGCACGTCGAGATGTTGCAAAATGTAATAGAATTGGTGCGAGTAATTCAAATCTCATTGATATATTTCAAGCTTCTTGACGGAAGGTTCAAGGATGGCATTCTGTGCCAGCACACGGTGAATGCAATACACGAATGGTGGATAACATATGGGAAACTATACTTGGGTATGGATAGACCTAAAAATGAAGGAGTATTAGGTCCTACGACCGTTGCCGGTATCATAAGTTTTGTGCTCGCATGTTACTTTAAGTTTATTGTTGAGGATTGTATCTCATACAAGGATCCCTACATGGAGAGCTCCTTCTATTCCGGAATTTATACTTTCCAAAAGAAGCACAACCTTCCCAAGACTTCTTATCTAGATATGGAAACCCTGACCACCCTTTTCAAAGTCACTTCTAAAGTTAACACAGATATTTTTAAGTTGAAACGGGTTCTTAAATCTACAGTCCAGGACATCGCGAGAAAAGTTAACCCTATCCAACTTGCCAACGAGATTTTAACGCCAGATCTTGATTGGTTAATCGAGAATGTCCAAGGTGGTTATCTAAGCCTATTTTGGGGCCGAAAAAGACCGAACAAAATAATTTTGAACAACGACTGCTTCTTTGAACACGAATTTACGAATGGAGATCCTCTAACAAACAGTCAAATAACCATATCAATCGAAGATGACGAAGCCATCTCAAAAGATGTACCACCAGGCGAAAGTGTTCAATGTTGGGGTGTCCCAGATACAGAGAAGAAAGATGTTCGGCCACATGATTGTAGTAATAATCAACAGTTTCAACGAGAATTCTATAGAAGGGCTTCATTTTCGCAGTTGAGATCTGACGAGAATGTTCTTAGATTGCATTGCAGCAATGAGTTTTCAGCGGATGAAAAGGAGGTTCAGTTAGGAAAAATCAAACCGAACTATAGTTTCTCTGATGTGCATGATATTCTTCTTACTTGGGATACTCCGTTTCAAATTTCACCAGTGAGAGTTGCAAGGGATATTTTAGCCACTGAATGTTCAATGCGACGGTTCTGCAATAAAAGTAGAGGGCATATGGGTGTTACTGCTGGTCAAGAAACCCTCGATAGGTCTTTAGAAGATTGCAAGAAAACTTTCGAAACAATAAAAATCAACAAAGATGAATTGGATAATAAAACAACTGCCCTTAAAGCAGCGATGAAGGAAGTCAATTCATTAGAAGCCAAGTTCAATTATGATCTGCGTATACTTGACACTCGTATGAGAGATGTTAGCGAAAACCTGACTAACTTTGGAAACAGACTAGATGCTCTAGAGCAAAGCTTTAAGATGAAAGGTAAACGGTTTAGAGCTCTAGTAGAAACCGATATTCTACACAGTGCTTTGGAGCTGGATAAGCATGCTTTTGAATTCTTTGAAAACGAACAAGAATGGAACGAGGGTATTTTCATCAAATCGATAAGACAGTACGTTTGGCCCTTCGTAAAACGGGAGTGGGAGATATTAAGTGACTGGTGGCATCCTTCAAATATTCAGTAAGATCTATTCTGGTATATAAGATAGAATATTCTCTGTAATTATCTGAGTGTCGTATTTGTCCTCAAAATCTCTGATTTGATGTTTAAGTCTTATGAAATTCGGATCGTCACTGGGTATCTTATTCCAAGGAACATTTTGGCAAATTTCTATCAGTTCACCGATCAACAAATCAAGTTTAGATTCGGCCATTTTATGACCTCGGTTCAATAGTTCCTCGCTTTGTGTAAGCGTATTTATCGGTTGGCTAACGTTTTTGTCGACAAAGTCCTTGTATCTCTGCGGACTGTTCGTTTTATGATCGATAATGAAGTTCCTCATAGATACTATCATCTCATTGATTTGCTGTATCAGCAGGCAGATCTTGGAATGAATGTATTCTTGTTGCTGGATCTGATACATTAGCCTAAAATTTTCCTCTATCATCTCTTCTTCGGGCGTTTTTGGTTTCATCGCGCGGAAACTTTCGGCATCTTCTGCAGTAGGCTCTTTGCTATATTCTTCGAAATTGAGCTGTGTCTGCTTAGCCAGCCTCTTTAAAGACTGCTCTATCTTATCCGTCTGTTGACGGGTAGTCCAGGCCTGCCCACTTAAGGTCTTCATCAGCTGTAGCAAATATTCAAAACTATCTCCAGATCCCTCCATGATGGCAGTTACGCTTGATATAGTTTAACTCTTCTCTGTGTAGTTATTCCAGCATCGAATGACTGACATCTGTCTTCTGTAAAGTTGTTAGGGTCTTGGCAGGTAGTTAATGATCTATTTATTCTATTCACTACCTACAGATATTGTTTTAGTTATAGATGAACAACAAGAAGCCAATAAAGCTTGAAGAACTAAATTTTGGTGTTTAGTGGGATCAAATAATTATCGACAAAACGTTGCTACTCCATCAGAATGAGCAAGCCTCGGTGACTGATATGATATTGTGTTCGCCATCAAGTAGTCAGGTGTACTCATACAATTCGTCTTTATTAACAATTTATTACATGTCTATTTTTTCAAGAATGAAGCGGTGGCTCAATGGTAGAGCTTTCGACTCCAGTTAACCCCTGGAATTTTCTGAGGAAATAATATTGCAATCGAAGGGTTGCAGGTTCAATTCCTGTCCGTTTCATTTTTTAATTTTTTTTATTCATTTTTGGTTTTGGCCTGAATGGGGTCAACCTTAGGGTTTTTCTGGAGACATTATGTCGAGTCAGAGACTAAGCTCATCGTGAAAGTCGCCAGCCACATTTTTTGAATTTTATTGTTACAACTGTGTCGCAAAAAACCAGTAATTTTTTTTTGAACCTCTATACGTGATCCAGTTTTCTAACTCAATCCGCTCTTTGAGATGTAATTACCTATAAATCTCAAAGAATCATGAAAAGAGACAACTTTAAAGGGAAATCAAGTGTACGTAGTCTTTGTGTGCTGTGTTTTGAGACAGGCAAATCAAGGAGTAGTACAGCCAACGCATAGTTACATAGTTAAGCAGAATGGGAGAAGACGGCAAGCATCATGCGGACTATACCTCTTTTCAAACAACGGACAGGAAAGAAGCTCTGGAAAATGTCTTGGAGTCTTACAATGCTTTAGCAGCAGATCAGGACAATTGGGTCTGTAACCTTGCTAACGCAGCATCTCTGATCTGGCACTGTTATATCTCTTTAGGATTGAGAGTAAACTGGGCTGGATTCTATGTTACTAGGAAAGAGAATGATCAGGAACTGATCCTGGGGCCATTCCAGGGTAAGGTTGCTTGTCAATTGATTAAGTTTGGGAGTGGTGTCTGCGGCTGTGCAGCCTCCAGCCAGAAGACACAACTGGTCCCCGATGTGCAGAAATTCCCTGGCCATATTGCATGTGACGGTGAGACCAAAAGCGAGATCGTGGTCCCAATTTTGCATAACAACAAGACAGTCGCCGTTATCGATATAGACTGTTTGGACTATGAAGGGTTTTCGAAATTGGACCAAGAGATGTTGGAGAGACTCGCCGAATCCATCGCCAACTCGTGCACGTTCTGATTGTCCTAAGACCAGAATTAGATAGCATTGTCACTTACTCTGACATAATTATAATAGACGATAAAAAATGATTTCGCCCAGGATCGAACTGGGGACGTTCTGCGTGTTAAGCAGATGCCATAACCGACTAGACCACGAAACCATAACTGAGAGGTTGCCGCCGATAAACTAGATCCACACACAGGGACGTGATCATGTGACATATTATGAGCGCCTTCCTTCAGCGTCAGTCCAGTGGTTACTGAATCGCTCATATCGTATTCGACAAAAGCTCGTTATAGCTTCGCACACTAGCAACTATAGTCTAATACTGAACTATATCAACTCATGAAAGTTAGCATTTGCCTATAATGTTACATAAACCCCAACGAAATGTATCTAAATCACACTGTTGTCCATAGAAATTAAGCTGGTTTCACTATACTGAGCAAAAATACCAACTAGTTCATCAAAGTTTACCAATCACTTTCCCAAATTTACTGACGTTACTGTTCTCGCATTACGGTTCAAGTCTTGGAGCGCCTTTTCTTTTCACTTTTCTAAAATTTTCAAGAAAAGATGAAAACCTCTTCAGACGAGATGAGATGAGATGAGATGAGGTACGAAGTGTTTTCAAATGAAGCTATCTTATGGAAACCATAGAATTGGGATATCAGTCGAAGTTAACACTCGCAGGATAGACGAGAAGTATTTTTCAACATGGCACGAAAGAATGCTCCTGTGAAGGCTATTTCGGCTGAAAAGTCTGACAAGAAAAGAGTTCTTGACACTGAAGAATCGGATTCTGAGGATGAAAGAATCAATGTGCATGGGCTACTGGATGATGAGGCCAGTGAGGATGACGATGAAGAATCTCAGGATGAAGAAGAAGAAGAAGATGATGATGATTCGGATGCCCAGTTCAACGAGCTTTTGGCGGAGGAAGAAGATGAAAACGATGAAGAATATAATACATCGGATTTCTCAGATGAAGATGGCACTTCAATAACCGACAAACTCTCAAACGTGAAGCTAACTGTCATTCCAGAAGCAGAAAATGACGGGGTGATTAATACTAAATACTCTGACGGAAGGCCTAGAGTCATAAAGCCCGAGATCAACCCAGTTTATGACAGTGACGACAGTGATGTCGAGACTAAGAACACGATAGGGAACATTCCATTGTCTGCGTACGACGAAATGCCGCATATTGGTTACGATATCAATGGTAAAAGAATCATGAGACCAGCAAAGGGCTCAGCACTTGACCAGCTACTGGAAAGCATAGAACTACCAGAGGGCTGGACTGGGTTGCTTGATAAAGACAGTGGTGCGGCTTTGAATTTGACAGAGGAGGAACTTGAACTGATTAACAAGCTTCAGAAGAACGAGCAAACCGACGAATCGGTAAATCCATACGAACCACTAATTGATTGGTTCACTAGACACGAGTCTGTTATGCCAGTGACCGCTGTTCCTGAGCCAAAGAGACGTTTCGTTCCATCGAAACACGAAGCCAAACGTGTGATGAAAATCGTCAGAGCCATCAGAGAAGGTAGAATCATCCCACCCAAGAAGCTGAAGGAGCTAAGAGAGAAAGAAGAACTCGAAAACAACAACTACGACTTGTGGGGAGATTCTGAAGAAACTTCAGAACATGTCATGAACCTACGAGCTCCCAAGTTACCTCCACCAACAAATGAAGAATCCTATAACCCACCAGAAGAGTATCTTTTGACTCCTGAGGAGAAAGAAGCTTGGGAAAAGATGGAACCAAGTGAAAGAGAGAGAAATTTTGTTCCTCAAAAGTATGGTGCTTTAAGGAAGGTTCCTGGTTATGCCGAATCTGTCAGAGAGAGGTTCGAAAGATCATTAGATTTGTATTTGGCTCCTCGTGTGCGTAAGAACAAGCTGAACATTGACCCAGAGTCCCTCATTCCGGAGCTACCATCTCCAAAAGACCTAAGGCCTTTCCCTATCCGTTGTTCCACTGTATATGTTGGACACAAGGGTAAGATTCGTACAATGTCGATCGACCCAAGTGGATTGTGGTTAGCAACTGGTTCAGATGACGGCACTGTGAGAGTTTGGGAAATATTGACGGGCAGGGAAGTCTATCAAGATACACTTGTGAATACCGATGAGAACAAAGAAGATCACATTGAAGTTGTGGAATGGAACCCAGATGGTGCGACAGGTATTTTAGCCGTTGCAGCTGGTGAAAACATTTACTTATTGGTGCCACCAATTTTCGGTTTTGAGATTGAAAATAACGGTAAGTCGATGATTGAGAATGGTTTCGGTTTCGATACTTTTGGTAACGTCAAGAAGACAAACCTGAATGTTAACAGTGACGATGAGGAAGAAAATGATAATGCTTCTCAAGCAGTGAAAAAACAAGTAGCGCAATGGAATAAACCAACTGAAAGACAGAGTGCGAACGACATTTGCATTGTAATAACATGCCGTAAAACTGTGAAAAAGCTATCATGGCATAGGAAGGGTGATTATTTCGTGACTGTTCAGCCAGACTCGGGTAACACATCTGTTCTCATTCATCAATTATCCAAGCATTTGACCCAATCTCCTTTCAAAAAGTCGAAGGGTATTATAATGGACGCTAAATTCCATCCTTTCAAGCCGCAGCTATTCGTTTGTTCTCAGAGATACATCAGGATCTACGATCTATCACAGCAAGTTCTGATCAAGAAGCTTCTACCTGGAGCCCGTTGGTTATCGACTATAGACATACACCCAAGAGGTGATAACTTGATTGCCTCTTCATTTGACAAGAGAGTATTGTGGCACGATCTTGATCTGGCCAGCACTCCATACAAGACCCTAAGATATCATGAGAAGGCTGTCAGAAGTGTCAGTTTCCATAAGAAACTTCCTCTATTTTGTTCTGCCGCAGATGATGCTACAATCCACGTTTTCCATGCCACTGTGTATGACGATTTGATGAAAAATCCAATGATCGTGCCTCTAAAGAAGTTGACAGGACATAAGTTGGCCAGTAGCTTAGGTGTTTTGGACACAATCTGGCACCCAAGGGAAGCGTGGTTATTTTCCGCTGGTGCTGACAAGACAGCTCGTCTATGGACCACTTGAGCCCCAGTAACCTGCCGATTCTCGCATTCCGAATAACTATTGTCATTTGTAAACTGATATTAAGTAGACATTAATCCTTTATAAACGTGAAGGTTGAGCTGACTATGGGTTTAGACTATCCATTTCTCGTAGCATGGCCATTTCATCGTCAGAAGGAGGCCCACCTCCGGCCAATTTTTCCAGTTCCTCATCATCAGGTATATCAGCGCTCCCTATGGCTTTGGCATCAGTGTTTTGCCTACGATGAGAAGAGTACAGTACGTCATCGTCGTCATTGTCTGTCACAAACAGTCCTGTGGTTTGATGTGGTTCAGACTCTTGGTGAGTTCCGTGTCCATCCGCAATACTGGGCAATGAAGCGGTCCGTTGTGCGTCATCGTCAAAGTCTTCCAAGAGCACGCCCATGTCTTTTCTAACTAGGTTCATCCTGTATGCACGCAGCTCTTTGTCTGTCTTTCCCAAGGACTCACATAAGGACACGAAGTCTTTGAACTTAGCCTTAGGATACAGATCGTGTGCCCATAACTGGTAAAACTGTATGAAGGACGTGAGATTGTCGTACCCGGACCTGCGTTTGCTGATCCGTACCCTCTTTGGAGCCTCTTCCAAGATATACGGCAGACCCTTTTTTGACAGCAGTCTTTCAGACGTCAGCTTCACACGGGGCTTCCGCGTGCTGGCGGAAATTACTGTCGGGTCTTCCCCGCCGATGTTAGACTCTAGGCCACCAACGGTTGGATTCAAGTCAAAGTCCAGCGTCATGTTCTCATCGCCTTGGAACGCTAGAGGATCGCTGGCTGGGTTGTTCCCAGCATCCGCGTTTTCAGGAGACATTACAGCTACACACCCTCAACGCTGCACTCAACACACTGACTCCTAGCTCGCCACGGTCTGCCACTACTGTTCCGAATCAAATCATCTCTGCTGGCTGCCTCATCGCTATCAGTTCTATATATAATCCAATACGTACACACAAATCACGTGACCAACGCGTCTCTATTCCTCCACCTCTGACGCGTTACACCCTTTCGTATCTTTGTTGGTCACGTGATGTTGTATTTTCAAAAATCTCATTTTTTTTCTTATCACAGACTAAGACAAACTGTGTGTGGCCATGAAAGCCACAGTTTTACATACTGTGAGTGAAAAAAAGCGTGAAATGTGTCAAAATACCAATCTTTTCTCAGTTTCAAACCAGCCATTGTAACATCGGCATTATAATATTATCAAGTCCGGCAGACACAGCTCATGGGTTCCTGTTGAGACCATGCCTCAAATAATCGATAAGGCCACAGATGCGGCGCCTATATAAAAGCTTGAGGTTTGCAGTGACTAGTTATTATAGCATTTGTATATAATCGTAATGCTTGGCATATTGGGATTGGAAGCAGACAGCAGAGGTTAACGCTACAGGAGAGTTAGCACAACTCGAAACACACATAGCCATTCTGACTTCCATGATGTTCACAGACAAGTTCAGCAAGGCGAAAGAGACACAGCAGGTGTCTGCTGTAATGGTACAATGTTCCAAGGGAGTAACTTCTGAAGCCAAATCGCGAGCCGAAGTGGCCAGCCAGCTTTACGATTCGGATGAAGACGAGGATTTGATTGTGGATTTGGCGACCGGATCGCTCAAACCCATGAACCTCAAGAGCTATTTGCTTATGAACGAAGTGATGGACGGCCTGCAGCGTCTGTGAGCCGGTAACTGCGGCGCCAGACGCCCCACATTTCACCCCGCCGCTTCAGTTCGGAACTGGTCAGTATTTTACGGTTAGGTGCTAAGTGTATAGATTGTTTATGCTATACAAGGATAATTTTGGTTTCACGAAGTGCACCATCAGCGTGCAGATCCTCAGTCTTTGGTGCAGCGAGCATTGCGCTAAATGGTCACGTGACACATTCTGATATCACATTCTACGATGTTGATCTTTCTCAAGCGTAACTTTCAGCTTTCTTCCACTTTACCAACAAAACATTGAGTCTACAATAAACATAACAAGAAGAACTTCAGATATTGTTAGCGGTTAGCAAGTCGAAAGTGGTGCTTCACGGCTTTTGGCGTTGTTTATCAGCGTATAAAACAAAGTAGGATACATCCTCTGCAATAAGAGATAAGCAAGTGCGTTATTGACGGGTCAGGCTCCTTAAGTTCCGCAGAAACTTGCTTTCACACTCTTTCATCAGCGAATTTTGGCAATTGAGAAAGACAGTAAGAAGCTTTTTTAGAGGAGATCTATTCTGAAATTCCTTCTTGGTGTTAGTTCTCCATGTTTGGATCTACTAGGCCGGCTTTTGGCCAGACAAACAGCTCTCCGTTCGGACAGCAAACGCAGTCCAATGCCAGCGCATTTGGACAGCCAGCTGGAGGAACAGGCGGGTTGTTCGGATCTGGTTCTGCAAACAACGCGCAGACAGGGTTTGGTGGGTTTGGTGCAAGCGGTGCAAATGCTAATACCTCACAAGCCATAAATTCACCATTTGGTATGTCACAACAACAGGGTTCTACCACTACTCCGTTTGGCGGGGCAGCAGCAGCTCAAGGAAACTCATTGTCGAACCCACCATCCCTATTTGGTGGTAGCCAATCCAGCGGTACGGCTACCGGAAGTCTGGCTTCGGGGCAGATGGGCGGAACGAGTATTAAGCCGTTCCAACCTTACACTGAAAAGGATGTATCCACGGGGTATCCTTCAGTTTTCCAATCCATCACTTGTATGCCAGAATACAGTAACTTCTCGTTTGAGGAGTTGAGGTATCAAGATTATCAACAGAATAGGAAGTTTAGTACCGCAGCTGGAGGCCCGACAGCTTCTGCAATTGCCTCGCCATTCGGGCAACAAGGGACAACTGGTACTAACAATGCTTTCGGTTTAGGGAACAAAACCACTCTTGGCTCAACAGCGTTTGGGCAACAGCCACAACAAACAAACACATCACCATTCGGGCAACAAACGTCAAATACTTTTGGGCAGACGAATGCTTCACCGTTCGGACAACCCCAACAACAGTCTACTGGGCTTTTTGGCCAGCAACAAAATGCGTCGCCATTTGGTCAAACTAACACTGTGGCAAATAATTCGCCATTTGGAATGAATAAGCCTGCTACGGCAGGTGGTTTGTTTGGACAAAACTCAGCCAACAATACAACTTCTGCATTTGGTCAGAACAACACTTCCTTGTTCGGCCAACAAAATCAATCCACTACCTTTGGTCAGAATACCACAGGAAACACTTTTGGCAACGCTTTTGGTCAGCAAAACACCTCAAATACTTCAACAGGTTTGTTTGGGCAGAACTCTAACACCACAGGTGCTACGAACGGTGGGCTGTTTGGTCAACAAAACAATGCCACCGGAGCGTTTGGCCAAACTAACGCCAACACCAACACTGGTGGTCTTTTTGGTGCTAAACCTGCCGCAACAACCGGCGGGCTTTTTGGACAACAGAACCAAACAAACAATTCACCTTTTGGACAGCAAACTAACGTCGCAAATAACTCTCCATTCGGACAACAAATGAATAACAATCAGGCTAATGGGGGTTTATTTGGGCAATCAAATACAGCATCAGGAGGTTTGTTTGGACAACAACAAAATACCAACACTGGTGGTTTATTCGGCCAACAGAATACTGCAAATGCCTCTGGCGGAGGTCTATTTGGCCAACAAACTAATAATATGAACCAACAAAGTAGTGGACTGTTTGGTGCTAAGCCAGCAGCTTCCGGAGGTTTGTTTGGTCAGACAAATCAAGCGCAGCAACAAGGATCGGGAGGATTATTTGGACAGCAAAATAACACTGCTAACCAACAGAATGGAGGTCTGTTTGGTGCCAAACCAGCAGCTTCAGGAGGGTTATTTGGACAGACTAATCAGAACTCAACTACTGGAGGTCTCTTCGGTAATCAAAATGTACAAAATCAGCAACCTAATACTGGCGGCTTGTTCGGCCAGCAAAACAATACAAATACTGCGAATACTGGAGGTTTGTTTGGCTCTAAACCAACTTCAACAACGGGTGGAATTTTTGGCCAGAACAATCAACAACAAAGTACTACCGGTGGACTGTTCGGACAAAATACCCAACAAAACAACACTGGTGGCCTCTTTGGACAAAGTAATCCACAACAGGGTACAACGTCAGGAGGGCTATTTGGCGCCAAACCTGCTATGAACACATCTGGAACTGGTGGATTATTTGGTAATAACAATGCACAACAATCTCAAGGAACTACTGGGGGCCTGTTTGGTGGTAACAACCAGCAACAAAGTACTAACACCTCCGGTGGATTGTTCGGAAGCAAACCCGCAACCGGCTCGGCTACAACCGGAGGGTTGTTTGGTGCAAAAACATCGGGCACAGGGTTTGGAGCAGCTTCAAACAATACTACATCGACTCTTGGTGGCGGAGGATTGTTCGGAGCTAATAAGCTCAACAATACTGGCTCAACCAGCCTGTTCGGTTCGCAAAATAATACTACCTCGAATGGTAATACAGGTAGTCTTTTTGGTTCTAATCAGTTACAACAAGGACAACAACAAGCTAATCAACTGGGTAACCTTCAACCGAACGGCAACCCTTACGGAACAGATGAGTTGTTCTCACGTGTTATTTCTATTCCAAACTCCATTACTCAACCAGCTAAGCCAAGCGCAACTAAAATTGCTGCAGATGCCAAAAAGAAGAATTCTCTATCTGCTGCGTACAAGCTTGCACCCAAACCGTTGTTTGATGTTAAAAAGCCAGAGTCTAATAACTTGAAGGTCAAACTTCATCTGTCCTTACCATCTTCAAATGACAATGTCCCTTCTACTTCGACTTCTATAGTCAAAAAATCAACTGAGGCTTCCATTTTTGATTCTTCAGTGGACGATGCTATCTTGAATGCTGACGAGCTTCTCTTCAATCCTGACAAAAAGTCTTTCAAGAATTTAATCATAAACCGGAAGAAGATGGAGAAAGAAAATACCTCTTCAAGAGATGTAAAGTTCATCACCTTTAAGGACGATGGCGAACCAATAGAAAAGTCAGAATCTAGGGATACTTCTGACCTATTCAATAATGTCCAAGAGACTCCTGTCGATAATAAGACAGATAAGATACTATCACAAGCTCACTCAACAAAAGCTGGTTCTAAACATCAAAAAACCTTCTTCAAGAGTAAACTAATCGGTGAAGATATTTCATTTTTAGAAAATGGATACTACATTTCTCCTTCTTTGGAGACTTTAGAATCATTGACTTTAATGGAACTTCGTAAGATTGAGAACCTTGTGATTGGCCACAAAGATTTCGGTAAAATTGAGTTTTTAAAACCTGTCGACCTGTCTTTGCTTCCTCTTTCTTCAATTTGCGGGAAACTGATTGTTTTTGAAAACAGATGTTGTACTGTTTCGTTTGTAGGCGAAAAACCAGAGAAAGGCCAAGGTCTAAACGTTACTGCAAGAATTACTTTGACCGGATGTTATCCAAAGGACAAATCCTCAGGTAAACCCATCAAAGATCCTCAGCACCCAATTTTGAGGAAGCACATAGAGAATCTAAAGTCCATGGATGAAACTCAATTTGAATCGTACGACGCTGAAACTGGTTCTTGGACATTTATCACTGAAGAACCAGTGGTTTAATCTACGTACGTTGCATTTCAAGTGATTTAAACCATTCCTTTGTTTAAGTGTACATATAAGCCCTACCTTAACTAAACAAGCTTCAAAAATTATAGAAGAAATTCGATGATTTGAACACACTGGGCGAACTATGGATTATGTTGAAGGCTCCCCTCCTTAGCTATACAATCATTCTTCAAAATTTCGTTATTTTTTGACCAACATATATTCATGTAAAAAAGAAATGCCACCTCCAGGAATCGAACCTGGGTTTCATCGGCCACAACGATGTGTAATAACCCCTATACTAAGATGGCAGTACAATGAAAATGAAAAATCAGTTTTTTAATATGTCATATTAGAAGAGTCAGGCACAATGTGTTGACTAGATGATATCATCACATCTATTATTCAAGTTACCTACATCTATGTTAGCCCCTTTGTCCTTTCTAAGTGGAAGGGAGGTAAATAAATTCATCTCTACTATTACAGATTCCAACAATCTTATACATGCTCAGCTACCGCTACTGGTTGTTCCGATTTACTATCAGAGACATTAGGCTCCTCTTTTATTATTTGAGCAGTCTTCGACCAATCGTGAGTGTCAAATTGAAAAGAATGGTCGTATATCACGTCGTACGCTTCTAAAAGCTTATCTAGAATATTTTCCTCCTCTAGTTGTTTCTTCTTTAAGTTCAATAGAATACGAAAGTTCAACAGTAGCTCAGAATTTGTGAGGAACATCGCCCAAAGTTCATCATTTTTACCTTTTAGCGAAAGGCAAATATTAATCTCATCAGTTAGCAGATGTATTAGTTCAGGATCTTCACTTTTATCCAAACAGTATTCAATAATCATCCGGTTGACAGCATTCAGCCTATCTTTCAACTCCATCTTCAAGTCATTATGTTCTTCCAAATTCTTTTTAGTCAACAGCTTTGATACAAAAGGTGGATGGGACTCCAAGTCCAAGTCTTGTTGCCCTAACCCAACAGCGGTCCAATCAATATCATCTTCGTAATGGTACACAACTGGTTGTGGAGGCTCTTTTGGTAAATTAATTTTGACCCGAAGTTTAGATGGTGCTTTAGCCTTACCCTTGGATTTGTTCCTTGGTTTTGGCTCTGGATCTACCATTTCAGCTTCTTCAGCTTCACCAGAGATATTATCCTCAAGGTCATCGGAATCTTGCTCCCTTGAGTCTTCTGTTTGTTTAGTGTTGGATCTCGTTGATCTCCTGGGCGCTGTTTTTGCTTTCTTGGTCGTTGTTCTGGCACTAGAGCGTGTAGGCTTTCTTTTTGATTCAGAGTCCGCTTCTACATACTCTTCTTCTTCTAAATCATTCTCCCCTTCTGTGTAGTCCTCGTCGTCTGGTTTGCCTTTGGAACCGTACTCAGCAAATTCCCATACGTCAATCCCACTGGTCAAACCTAATTTCGCCATCTTGTAAGCAGCAACCAGATTCTTGGATGTTTTGCTGTTCACTTTTGATAGGAATTCTTCTGTTTGATCAAGGGTGAGTGGATGCAAGTTCTTGGGGTTCAACCATATGTATGAATCATCATGGAAAAATTTGACACAATAGTTGGTCAATTCATGAGTAAACTTCTTGAAGTTGAGCATCGGCGAATATTCAATATGCTCTGCATTGTCAGAATCATTATCAGAATCTTCCGGCAGCTTGGATCTATTTTTTGACAGCACTTGTTGAGGAATTATCTCAAATGGAATAATCATGGCCGGCCATGGTGGGTAACCCTTCACCTTGGCAATCACGATGTCCGTTGGCTGGAACATTTCAAAACCCTATAAGTTTCCAAGAATCCAGTGCTCAGTTCTGTCACGCTTGTAACAACCAGTTTCACGGTCCGTTCTGGTCATGAGCCTTGTTCTTTTTTGACATTGGACCATAGTTGAGATTTAGTATAGAATGTGCGTTTTCATTGTTTTAGCGAAAAGTAGAGATTTCACGAAACTTTTTGTGGGCATCGTATAGATGCAGATCTTCCAAGCAAGACCTGAAGCAGCTGTACTAATGATCATACGTAACCGAATTAGGAGGGCTTAAACACCTCCACAACTAACTAAAGTTCTATAACGGGCGTTGATCTAAGGTTAGGTTCTTGTATAAAAAAGTTTAGTATACACCAATGAAGAATAAAATATACATACACTGAAAGACATAGATCAATATTTCCCTTTGTGTAAGTCAAATACCATTTGAAACATTCTGTAGGATCAAAATCTATGATTTCGTAAAATAGTAGAGGCAAGGTAAAGTAGAACCAGGGAAAACTTGGGATTCAATAGGAGAATGGTGGGAAATACTGTCAACTTCAATGAAGCAGTAGCCGACATGAAGAGAATATGGACAGTATGTAAACCAGAATTGGCTGTTGTGAGATGAGCAACGGTGAAACAACAGTGAACAACAGCCAAACATCCAGTACAGGAGTGTGAACAGATAATCCGATGAAACATAGTTTAGCCAGTTCTAGCTCTATAGGTGGGTTCCAGATGAGGGTGGTTAGTTAAGAAGACAGTAATGGTAATGTTTTAGATGAGCACATATTGATGATCAGATACTAATGTTTTTCAAGGTAGGGAGGTTGTAGTTGATATCACAATGAGCCAGTCAATTTGAGATAATGGGAGAACTCATCACAAGAATATACAAAAAGAAAGGAAGAAGAGAACGAGATCCTCTATGATCAACAAATAAGAGGTAAAACTTGCAGTAATGATAGAAGAAGCAGGAGATGGCGGGGTATGGTAAACAGTCAAGCACCGTAACTGTCTTCGAAGCGTCTTTGGAAAGGTGTAGCTTTCTACTGTATTTTAGGTTCCAGTCTGCTCAGACTAGACATAATCTTTTAATGGATTGCTCGCCACAAGTACGGAGGCACGAAATAGGTTCGAGCAACGCTAAAACTGACCATGTTGGGAATTGACCCCGTTGAAATATTGTTCGTAAGCAGCTGCATGATCTGGATTCAAATAGGACGCGTTTGTGAAGTTTGGAGCCTGTTCAGAACCCTGTTGCTGCACACCATGCGGGTGTTGTTGCTGCTGTATACTTTGCTGCTGCTGAGGTTGCTGAGATAAATGGCCGTGAGGGCCTCCAGCAGGCACCTGAACCGAGGTGGGCACACCAGCGTGGGAGAGTCCCTGCCCGGCCACATTCACGTTCATGTTCACGCTGTGATCATGATCCTGGTCGTGTTCATGATTGTGCTCCTCTTCGTCCTCTTCGTCCTCTTCCTCTTCCTCTTCCTCTTCATCCTCTTCAGGTGCATTTAGGCACGCCTGGATCAAGTTTTTGCCCTCGGCCTGCGTCACAATGGGCTGGAACTTGGGGGTGGTGAAAGTGTAAACGAGCCCCGTCTCAGAAACCACCAACAAAAGCACCTGTGTCCCTGTCAACACGGACAACTCGTATGCTTTCTTCATAATCCCATGCTTACGCTTGGAGAAGGTGATGTGACGCCTGGTCTTATCCTGAATGAATTTGATCTCAATTTTTCTTCTCTCCTTGGTTTCTTTCGGAACCGTCTCGTCCTTGACCTCTGTATCAGACATCTTGTGCACCGTCAGTTGAACGCTCTACCAACAAACAAGACTGCTGTTCAAATACCGTGAAAAACACACACAAACAGTCTCAATCTCTCTCGATTACTACCAGAACTTGGATATATCTAGCAAAACCCACACAGTAAAATTTCCACTCACTCTGGTACGGATTGCGCGTCAAAGATCTCTTGCTTACTACCTACCACCAGGATGTGCAGATCTTTGGCCTGTGCTTCTTATTGTAATAACTCCAAGCTATCGAAACCACCGCAAAACACCGCCAATGAAAAGCTTGTGTCACACACTTCACACGTAACAGACCGCTGGTTGTTGACTAAAACCAAATCCACCACTGCTGCACCTTCTGTGTTGGTCTGAAACTTTTCGTAAATGTCCTTTACTACTGCCATATTTTATCCATTATTTATTCATCTCTGTTAAAATCCTGTTTTCTTCAAGACACCGAAAATCAAATTCCCGGTCACGTGACACACGCATCTCTCTGGTTTCCACTAAAAAGCACAACGGCACACGGTGAGCTGCGCTGAGCCCACACAAATCACCACGACAGACCGGACACAGGGGCTACAGCCCGCGCGCGTCTGCTCGCTTCACCACGGGCCACCCATCCCTCGGGTCCTGCGCACAGACGTATCGTTTTGCACGGCAGACCCAGAACAAAACTCATCGGCGGACTTGGTCACGTGATCGATGTCCTCGTCCTGTGCGGGTAACACGGTTATCCTGCCCCAAGACGTTTTCGCCCGTTATTTTTCGCTTATGTCAGCAGTGGTATGACTGGCCAGGAAGCACTACAGGCCAACACCCATGCACCGCATACTCCAGCAGCAAAAGGTCTCCTTACCGATCCATCACAACAGGAACTACAATCAGACCACCGGTTTTAGAATAATCAGAACACCGGCAACAGAGTGGCCAGACATCAGTAACTGTCAGTAGCTTTCAGCAGCTGTCAGTAATTTCCAGTAACCGGTACTTCCAGATACCCTGTATTTGCTGTATAGAAACGTGCTGAAGTAACCTGATTTTGAAACTGACACTGCTGTTCCTTGCTTGCAGCGCCAGATATAAAGATGAGACTAAATCATGGCACGGATCATGGGTTCGGAGCTAGTTTTTTGTTTTGTTTGTTCTCGGATTTGTTCATTTAATAAGCGGTAGCCTAAACCAGCATCGATAAATAGTTTTTGAACTAGTGCCGCAGACCATCAATACACAATGAACCCAACCTTTGTAAGAAGCTTCCAGAGATCCGCCGTGCAATTGCAGCACGTTGCAGACGCTTCAGCACACACAACACCTACAGGAAAGTGGTTCTCTACACTAGTTGCCGTCGCTGCTCTGCTAGGTGCCGGCGCGTACGGTGTGAAAATGGCTTACGGAGAGTCGAGAATCGACCAGATCTTCCACAAAGAGAGAAGAGCGGGCCAGTTCCACAACTGAGCTTGACGCAGACTAGGACTGGAGGCTCCAGTTTTACATAGCCAATAGCGAATATCCCTACGTATCACGACTGTACTTATAATGAATCTTTCCAGTTTACTGAGACTACTGGCGCCGGTCACGTGACCGACAGTCCGGCTCCCGCTTGGATATTTAAGGTTTGCTAAGGCTTCTGGACAGGAAGCAATGATGGTGGGATGGGCACCAGCTGTGTCAAGACGACACTTCAGCTGGGATCAAGGACTCACACAGCAACCAAAATACAGCAACAGTAACACAGAGTATCCACGCAAGCATGTCGATCTATTTGACATCTTTATTCGTGATTTTGGTGATCCAAATGGCGATCATATTCACCTTGGTGATGCCGTTGCACTATCAGATTCGGAAGCGGATCACCGACTCTGGTAACAGAGTTCTAGGAAATGGGCAGGTGAGAACAGTGCTGGTGATCATGACGGTGCTAGTGTTCCTGCTGTTCTTGGATTCGTGGAAAAGAGCGCATATTCCGGTGCTTTCGCACACCAAGGCATCGATAACGCAGGACGTGGCCAGTTCGCTCCAAGTGCTGACCTCTAGAGCATACAACCAAAGAAACGTTTACATTTCTGGGTTCATACTGTACTTCAATTTGTGCATCCCCGTGTTGCTGAACCTGCTCTCGCGTTTAGTCAAGTACGGGACGTTAATCCGGGAGTTGAAGGCCAAGCCCGAGAATTCGGAAGAAGAAGACTCAGCAGATCTATCAGAGCTGAAGTCTGTGCTGAAGTCGAAGGAAGTATCATTACAGGCTCTAAAGAAACAAGTAGAGAATCTAAATATGCAGTTCGACGCCCAGAATGTGGAAAAAGAGCCCACCAAGGCTACGGAAAAGAAGAACCAGTAAACTGTTTGTAGCCCATTTACAAATTCATCCTCTTCCAGGAATACCAGACTCCCATGTAGTGTTGAGCAATTCATTGAAAATCTCGTTCTGGACATGGGCTGCTAATTTGGCATCACGCTCAGAGAGCGAACCGCCATTGTCTATAATTTCTTTGTAATTCTTTAAAGCATGCTCGACTTCAGCCAAGTTACTACATCCCAGTACCGTGGGGCCGCGATTTAACCATTTACTGATGGCATATTTCGTTGCCAAATCAGCAATGTTGACACCTTCGCTTGAGAGATACTCTTCTGCCTTGCGACTTCTCTCTCTCAGTTCTTGGGAACAAGGGTGGAACTGTTTCGTTTCGCCAGGAGCCAACAGGGACATGGACAGAATTGACCCGTTGCTAACCACTTTAACGCCGCATTCCCCGATGAACTTATCGTAGTAGTCGTCTAAAATCGTGTTTTGCAGACACAGATTGCTATAGGAAAGAATGTTATCCAACGGTCCAATGTGCTCGTCTGACTTGCACTTTTTGGCAATCTCGTACAGAAACTTCACAGGATACCCACTGATCCCAAACTTGTGTACTATGCCTTCATCCTTGAGCTTTTTCATCTCTCTCAACGCTTCCAGGATCATATTTTCCTCAACAAATTCCACGTCATGCAGATAAAGCACGTCCAAGTACGACGTTTTCAGTCTCTCGCACGACCTCAACACACTAGCACGCACACTCGCTCTGGAATAGTCAAATTCGTCCAGCCTGACCCTCCCAACCTTCGTACAGATCTTATACGAAGCTCGCGGCCACTGGCTCCGAATTTGCTCCAACGCCTCGCCATATATCACCTCGCTTGGACCATAGTATGGAGACGTATCTATTGCACTTATCCCATTTTCAAATGCGTACTTCAGCATGTCTACCACAGGTAGTGCGTAAGGATCATCGTTATACTGCGTGTTCAAAGTCGCACCGCCAAGAATCAATCCAGGTAATCCATCAAATTTAGCTGCCATTGTGCCAATATTGCTAGTCCAGCCAATTGAAAGATATCAAAAGTCTAAAACTGGCCAACTTCCTTCCACACAAATCTACAGCGGCCTCCTCAATCTTCCTTTAAACTTGATTCAACATTTCACAGATATCAATAATGCTAACCCTTTGTATCACTTTTTTTTGAAGTGTGCTTTTCTGTTCAAAGTATAAAAGCTTGAACAAAACGATTCCATTTGGAAGAAAAGTATTTAATTCAGGATATACTCGCATAAGAGCTGCGGCAGCGTTGGATACGCTATATTGGAGGTAGATTGTCATTTAGTTATGGTGATGAGATCTGTTGATGATGGGAATTTGTTCATTTTACCTGGTGTAAGGTAGGCAAACAGTAAACAAGAAGCCAATTCCAAGATGCCGTTCAAAAGGAGAATCGACAGTATTATGAGCAATGACCGTGGGTTTGAGCTGGGCAAGAACAAGCGTGTGACGATCAGGCGGTTCAAAAACATCAATTTGATAGATATCCGTGAGTACTATCTGGATCAGTCGTCTGGCGATATGAGACCTGGGAAGAAGGGAATCTCACTAACGGAGGAGCAGTACGACCAGCTGATCAGACACAGGAATGAGATTGAGAACTGTTTGATAGATTTGGGGTCGTCGCGGTCGCTCACAGACCGTCCTGAAATGGAGTCTTTGCTGGAGAAGAAGCAGAAGAAGGAGAAGCTGAAAAAGGAGAAAGAAAAGGAGCGCGAGTTGGAAAGAGAGCGTATCCAGCGCGAAAAGGAGCTTCAGAGACAGAAAGAGGACCAGGCGAATACCATGGGTGGCATTGTCGTGCCCACCAACTCCAAAGCAGTGAAAACTGAGCAGGAGAACGAAAACTCGGACGACGCCAACATCAAGGACGAAGAAGCGCAGTTCGAGACCGTCAACACGGACCCCGTCAACGCTTCTAGAGCCTCCAGCGGCAGCTCAAGTAGCAACCCCAGATTGGACGACCATCTTGAGAAGCTGTCTCCCCGTAAAGCCAGAGAAGAAGACGAAGAAGGCGACAACACCATGGAGAAGGATCTCGCCAAGGCTCTTTCACAAGAACCCGCTTCTACCAAGAAATCGGGACAACATTCGGACGAGGACATATCCGAGGCTGATTGAAACCCGAATTCAGCGTTCACTATCTGTTGTTGTCAATGTGTCAGCCGTTCTTTCACCTGGACCGTGCCTATTAGGTTTCGGTTATTTCTTAGGTAGTGCTACTGTATAGTTTCAAGTATCAGTGTCAAGAACCAATACTGCTGGACCGTCAGAGCTTCAAACGACATGGCTAGCCCTGAGGCATCCAAGCATGGGAAGGCGATTCGAGATATTTCAAAAATTACCCGGCCTTGAAACTCTAAGCAAAACACGTCCAAGTTTGAATCAGAAACTGGCTGACCTTAACGAAGATGGCGACGATTCACTCACGAAAGCTCGTACTCGGCTGTAATTCCGTAGGTGAGGTTAAGTCGAGACTCAAAAAGATTGAATAAACGGTTTAATCAGATATCCAGTGATGCTAGCAAGCGCATAATATTCGAAGTACTTGTTTTTCCCATTTGAATCAGCATAAGGACCCTGGCAGTCAAAGGTATATTGGGAGATTGAATATGTCCGACAAGCAGCTGGAAGTACCTTTGCTTGGCTCACAGAAGCCCAAATCGAAATCCGAGAGGTCTAGAAGGAGATCTGTATTTCAAAATTCTGAGTTGGATTCTCCGTATCGAGTAAGAGTGGATAAAGCGGACTCTATGGGGATGCTGCACGGAACAGACGATGAAGATGACGAGGATAGTAGTGTTTTCCACTCAAATAACATGCGCAGATCGCATGGATCGTATGAAACGCATTATTCGACTTCTTTCATAGACCACAGGCCAACCATGGCTGTGATAGGACAGTCTGGGTCGTCATCCAAGAAAAAACCTGCCTCCAGATCTTCCTTTACTGATAACTTCACTGGACTCTCTTCGGGTAGAATGAATACTGGAAGCCATGGAAAGCATTCCTACGGATCAAGCTCTGGAAGACGTGCCTCAATGATCCCTCATAGCTCAAGAAGGGGATCAGGAGCAGATATCGGATCAGAGAGATTAAGATCTGCTGGAAATTATGGATCACTAAACACCAGAAACGACGTTGTTATCGATATGGATGCCCTGATGGAACATGTGAAGAGAAAGAATAGATCTCGCTCAAGTCTCAGTTCCAGACCGAGTACTCCATCGAAGTCCACATCGGAAGATAAATACAATTCTCAACCTTCTTCGCGTGGTACGAGCGACTCAAGCTCATTAGATGATGTCTGTTTACCTCTAGACGATGAATCTATGGAGGGCTCCAAGATTTGGCCTGATGTCAAAGTTTTGGAGGAGTTTTCACGCGAAGAGATTGAAAGGTTGAGAAGAGAAGCTATGAAAGATACGGAAAACTTTCACTTCCAATACGATGAGGATGACTTCGATCATGATTATTCCGACGAAGATCGCATCGTCTCATTTGGTGCTCAGAACACGTCTCTCACAGACTCACAAAACAACACTAACGGGCTGAATTTTACTCGCCCCATTATCACCAATATAGACTTACCTGAACTAGGCAACACTAGAGTCAATGAAACAGAACATTTGAGAAATGGAAGATTAAGGCCTACAAAGCTTACTCCTTGGCACCTAAAACGCGGAAACCTGAACTTACCTGGCCTATCAAGTGCTACAAGACCCGGTCCATCCGGAACAATCAAACAGACAAGCGGTGTCGGCTCAAAAAACACCTCAACAAATGTCCCATCTCATGAAAATGATGAAATACTGCATTCGAGTAGCCAGGATATTCTTGCCGGAAGAAGTATCCAATATCCTCCTCATATCATTTCAAACAACCCGGAAATTTTCAGATTCACTTATTTCAGAGAGGACTTGGACTCGACTATTCACTCTCCGACTATTTCTGGCCTATTACAACCTGGTCAAAAGTTTGACGAATTGTTTGTGGGATCAGTGTATGGACACCCTAGTCACTCAAATGCCGAAACAAGAGATGCTACTCCTGCACCAGGAATGAGCTCTCTCAACGTGACTCAGACAACTTCTAGTTTGCCACATAAAAGTTCTGCTCCATCAACTATAGATTTTGAAGATGCTACCCCCTTTTGGCTGGACGTTTTGAACCCAACTGAAGAAGAAATGAAGGTTTTGAGTAAAGCCTTCGGTATCCATCCTCTAACTACCGAGGATATTTTCTTGGGAGAGGTTCGTGAAAAGGTTGAGCTTTTCAAGGATTACTACTTGGTGTGTTTCAGAAGTTTTGATATCGTTGCGGAAAGACACATCAGAAAGAAGAGACAACAACAACAACAGAAGCAAACAGACTCAGATTCTAGCGACTCAGATAGTGGACCACAAGAGAGCTGGTTCAAGAGCCTATTCAAAAGAAAAAGAAGGCCGTCGTTGTCAAGAACAGTGAGCTCGACTGATTCGAGTGTCCAAAGAAAAGCTAAAAAGGAAAAGGAAGAAATTGAGAAGTATAAACGTAAATCTGGTGATCGCAGAAAGCCTCGTGCCGGAGAGCTAGAGCCTTTAAATGTTTACATTTTGGTGTTCCGTACTGGTGTTCTTACTTTTCATTTTGCTCCAACCCCTCACCCAATAAACGTTAGAAGAAGAGCCAGATTGTTGAAAGATTACTTGAACGTTACTGCTGATTGGATTGCATATGCCTTGATAGATGATATTACCGACGCTTTCGCTCCAATGATTGAGTTAATCGAAGATGAGGTATACGACATAGAGGATGCGATTTTGAAGATGCATCATACTGAAGACTCCAACGACTCGGATTCAGGATCAGATTCAGATTCAAATTCAGATGATGAGGACCCAGGTTTCCAGCAATTTGATAGAATTTCGAAAACTACAACCTTTTCCAGGATCAGCAAAAGCAGCGCTTCTACTAGCAGTACTCGGTCTTCTTCTTCTTCAGACTCTACTCTTAACCCCAAGAGCATCATTGGATGGAAGAAAAAAGGTGATATGTTGAGGCGAATTGGCGAATGTCGAAAGAAAGTGATGAGTATTGTACGGCTGTTAGGCTCCAAGGCGGACGTGATCAAGGGCTTTGCGAAAAGGTGCAACGAACAATGGGAAGTTGCTCCGAGATCCGAAATTGGAATGTATTTAGGTGATATCCAGGACCATATAATCACTATGGTTTCCTCTTTGAATCATTACGAAAAGCTGCTAAGTCGATCTCACTCGAATTACTTGGCCCAGATCAACATCGACATGACTAAAGTTAATAACGATATGAACGACGTTTTGGGGAAGATTACCATCCTAGGTACTGTCGTGCTACCAATGAACATCGTCACTGGTCTCTGGGGTATGAATGTTCTTGTTCCAGGGCAGGAAACCGAATCCCTTACGTGGTTCATGTCAATCGCTTCATTCCTCGTAATCGTAGCATACTTCGCCTATATGTACGCTAAGAGGGCATTTGGATTTTGAGAAAAAGACATCTGCTGTTCGAGTTACTAACGTATTCTTAAACCAGCTTTCTGTCGAGATTGTTGTATAATATTGTGCATCCTGAATTCCGTACTTGTATTTAAGCTAAAACCATCATACATCACTAGAAACTAAAAAAAAAACAGTTTAGAGATTACAAACTGTTATAATCTCGTTGTTTAACTGCAACCCACCCCCGCAACTATAATCTCTATTCGGTACTCCACCCGTCAAACGATTGGACTTCACACGCAATGTGATTTTGCTCTTTCACTATGGTGATGATATTTGATATAAAGGCTTTAACCTTAAAAATCCAGTAATACAGAACTTTGAGCATTTACTAAGCATGATGAGGTAGGAGAAAATTGTCCATTTGTTACACACCAGCAGTTTGTGGCAGTAGAAGGTACCTGAAACAATGACAAGAGTTGATGAGGATAATTTTGAGGCCACTTTTGCGGTTGAAATGGACTGCGAATCCTGTACTAAAGACATTCAGAACTGTTTAAAGAATGTTGTTGGAGTCAAGAAAGTGTCGTTCGACCTAGACCACAAGCTGATGAATGTTGAAGGCCATGCTGCACCCAGTAGTATTATCAGGGCTTTGAGAAACTGTGGCCGTGACGGTATTATTAGAGGTACAGGGAAGCCAAATAGTGCTGCTGTATCTATTCTCGAAGACCACACTGTTAAGCAACCATTGAACCCTGTCAGAGGATTGGTGAGGGTTGTCGAGGTATCTGATGACAAGACTTTCTTTGATATCAATATCAATGGAGTTGCAAAACCCGGCTTGTACTACGCTTCTGTGAGAGCTTCTGGAGACGTCACTGACGGAGTAAAGAGCATGGGCGACGCTGTGTACAAGTTCCCGGAACCCATCGACTGTTCAGTGCCCAGTGACTCAATTGCTAACACGTATAGTGGTGGCGCTTTTTTCAGCGCTCCATTACGCGTGTGGGAGCTTGTTGGCAGATCGTTTGTGGTGACGAGCAACTCCCAGCATAGCACCAGCGACAGCAGCGACATCACTGCCGGAGGAGTTATCGCACGTAGCGCAGGCAAATGGGAGAACACCAAGGAGGTATGCGCGTGCAGCGGCAAGACCTTGTGGCAGGAAAGGACGGACGCCATCCAGCACAACATCAGATTCTAAACTAATCCGTTCTGGAAACAATGCATCTATGATTATAATAGAATGAGTACGTATATATATGTATATACAAAACGAAAGGTCTTCTTCTTGACAAAAGACCTCATGCAGAAAGTTCATAGTCAAAGCCGACGGTCGCGTCACTCATCTTTCTTGTATGGTGCCGCCTCCTTGATCTCTTGCGCCTTCTTGTCAATGTCCGGCGTTCCCTGTTTGTCCGCCTTGACACTATTTCCACCACTCTGCTGGCCCTTTTTCGCGGCTGCCGCAGCGCCGTTCGATCTGTCCTGCGGCGAAACCATCTCGTCGTTGAATCTCTCCTTCTTGCTGTCCGTCGCCGCCCCGCTTTTCTGCAAGATCGCGTCTGCAACGTCCATCTGCGACTCTAGCGCGTCGTGGCTTACCCCAGCAGACCCCACCGACCGCTCTAGCTCAAACTCCACAACCTCTGACTCCTTTGAACTGAACGAAAACCGTATCAACACCCACACAAACAGCAGAAGCCCGATATAAACCAGCACTTTCTTCATCCGAGTTGTCAACCATCCTTTTGACCTACCTTGTACATTATAACGTGGCAACAAGTCGTTGCCCCGGCGAATACCCCCCTGCATTGTCAATTGGACACCCTATTACAATTTCCTTCCGCTTTGTGGCCAACTAAACCTTCTTCTACGCCGCCTATCACCTGTTTCTGTCAATGGTATCATTGTTCAAATATATGTATGAATGCGATGCGATGCCTTATTTTTTTATCAGAACTGGGCTTTGAAAAAGTTGAAAATCGTGAAATGGAATAAAAAGCTGAAGTTATGTATGTGGTGTACGGGTTAATACAAGGCGTTCTAGCGTGCAAACAGCAGCGCACACCCGCTGCGGACTTCCATATGGTACGCTGGACTGTGCAGCGACCTTGTGGTGTATCTCAAGTGTAGTACGAATCGTTGTAGCCTTTGCTATGCTCTTTTTCATGTGTACTTTGTTTATCTTGTTATGACCAGTACTAATTGTTTGATTATGACTTTTCCGGACAATTAAGCACTATCTGAATTGATTAACAGTAAATGTTAGAGTCATTAGGTAATTTGAGGCTGGTATTTGAAGGGTACAGAGTGTGGATATGGGAATTCTGAGTCCTGGAGGTAAAAGTTGGGTATCTGAAATATACGTGAGGCCCGATAGCAGAATGAGTTCGGGTCAATATGAAGCTGGAAACATGGGATCGTTTATGTCAGAGAATTCACTGGACATTCGACATGAATCAGTGGGAGGTCTGAGAGAGCAAGAGGCCACTAGGGGCGTGACAGCAGTTGATAGAGGCTCAGAAAGTGTTGAGGAAAGCGGCGAAAGCACGCCGCCGGCCGTTCGAAGTATGAAGCGGGAGGCACTGCGTGGAAATGTGGGAGGAACGCCGACAGAGCTGAACGACTTTCTGGCGATGCTGGACGACAAGACGACGTATTTTGAGGTGAAACAAGCGGACCAGCCGCTGGCGAGCATACTGAGGGATGGAGCAGGCATAGAGTACCGCACTGGGCCGGATCCTGGCCTGAATGGGTGGGACCCGGGAACCGCAGGCACGCCGGTCGGCAGCTACCCTAATTCGTTCAAGATTTCTAATCATAGCTCGCGCAACAACACGCTGAACTATTCGCCCGAGGGCACGATGTCGGCCGGCGCAGCAGAACAGTCGTCCTCCCCCAAATTAGAGGCCGAGAGCTTTGCGAAGGACCCCATGATGGATGAGGTGGCCCGGCATTCAAAGTCGCTCCAAGAGTTTTTGGACCAGATAGACCTTAGTTACTCAGATGAGCAGTACATCAACCCGTACTTATTGAACAAAGAGCAGGACTCTGAACAGGTTCATGATGGTACCGCAAATACCATTTTCATGGACAAAGGAACCGCAGCAGAGACCTCAGAACAGGATCTCCAGGTTTCGGATGAAACACAACGCTTTCTGAACGACCCTATGACTAATTCACCAAAAATAGAATTTGACCACCATAGAAGGATGAGCGAAGTAGTGGGCCCCAACCTGGTATTGCCAACTCATTCTAGAGGCTCAATTTCATACCAAGTGGATTTTTGGAACTTGCAAAACGGCAAATACAACAGGGATGCCACTCAAAAGCACCGGCATTCTCATGGGAACCACAGTAGCGCACCGGAAGTATTTGATCTGATGAAATTCAAGAACAGAACACCTATTGAAATGTCTGACGCTAAACAAACGCCAATGATTGCTATGCAACCGTCTCACCCTTATACCGACACCTCTGAACTTCAGTCTACTCAGAGACAAAGAACCAGTGTTTTCAAGATTGACAACGAATTAACACAACTGCTGAACGACTATAACATGAACGCAGCCGATGTATCTGGGAGCAATAAGGAGCGTGGCAACATGAGGGCAGGATCCTTTAACCAGTCTACTGCTAAACGTAGCAATTCGTCAAACCAAGAACAGCTCAACAGGGTTGGAAAGCATCGGTATTCTGCTTCACTGATAGATGGACAGTACAATGTTGTGTCTAAACTTTACAATGATATGACACGGTCAGGACTATCTTGGGAGAATGCTATTGCGTCAGATGATGACGACGATGACGACGATCCGCATGGACGAGAGACTGTTGTGGACTCTAAAAGATCTTCAGCTTTGTTCCAAAGCATCCAGTATAGCTCAGAAAATCTTTCAGCGCCTCGTACGAATGACAAGTTCTTTTCACCAACAGTATTAAATACCGAATCTGCTGCTGATATCCCAGACCGGTCTTCTAAACTACCTATCGAATCAGAAAAGGCAGGGTTGAATTTCGAACTAAATTTACCTATTTCAACTCCAGAAACTTCGGCCCAGACCAGCCAGCTTACTGCGTCGCCTCCAAATGCGTTTGCGACCCCTATTAACACTGATATATCTGTTGAACTCTCGAAACCTAGGAGAAAAAGGTCTAGTGCATCCAAGAGCAAAGCCGCAAAAACTAACTCTCCGCTGGATGGAGAAGAGAAACCATTCAAATGTGACATTTGTAGCAAAACCTTCCGTCGCAGTGAACATTTGAAGAGACACATTCGGTCTGTTCACTCGACCGAAAGGCCATTTCACTGTCCGTTTTGTGGCAAGAAATTCAGTAGAAGCGACAATTTGTCTCAGCACTTAAAGACTCACAAGAAACATGGCGATATTACGGAAATACCACCTCCTAGAAGAGCTACACACTCTTCGAACAAACAGTAATCTCCTGGAATTTCACCAGATGAACAATTTACTACCCTAAGGGATCTTGAACGTCCATTCTCTTTTTTTTTCACTTCACAGCGACTTCTTGATATGCTCTGTCTAGAAAATACTTCAGAAAATCTAAGTAAGTTTTATATGATACAAGTTTTATCTCTTACTCAAGACTAGTCTCAGAGGTGTATCAAGACTTCATATTCAACGTTGTCTCTTGGATCGAGATCAAGTCAGTTTAAGGTTTACGTGTTGCGGATATTTTTCATAATTTTCATGTATAGAAGGAAAGTTTAATACTGTTAAAATGTAAACATCATCACTGAAAAGATGAGATGAGGGTGAATTTGTTGCAGAGCTTCAGAGAGTCTGATCATCAACCGCCAAGCCAAGTTGATATGAAAATACGAGTCTGAATCCTGTACTATGTATCCAACAGTCATCCAGTTTGAAAACTCTACGAGGTTGCATTCTGTAGAAGGGGAGTGTGAATCGTATTTTCAGCTCATCGATGATCAAAGAAGCAAACTTGAGTTAGGAGTGGTCAACAAGACGAAACTGATACAAGAGGATGAATCCGACGGTGAATACGATGATGAGACTGACGATGAACGGAAGGTTATAAACCAGTATCGGATCGGAGAGAGATTAGGTAGCGGACAATACGGGACTGTGTATAAAGGCCGTTCGACCGGCCGGATGGTGGCCATCAAGAGAATATACAAGAAGCCGCTCAACTCACCATTCTCTATGAGCCAGGTGATGAAGACAATGAAACGATATGAAACATTGTCAAGCGACCAAGTGATAATGGAAATGAACGTGAGCAAGATACGATGGGAGTGCTTTGTGACTAGTAAACTGGATCATCCTAATGTGATGCCTCTTATAGAGTGTTTGGACTCCCCGTACTCCGACCAAATATGGCTTGTGCAGCCTCTAGCTCAACTGGGAGAGCTTAAATGGTCTCGGCAAACACGGTTAGACATTCCAGCCCAATGGCAGACCTTTTGCCAAGGTCAATTGACTTCGGTAGAGGAATTTTGCATTAAAGTACTGCACGACCTATCTCACGGTCTGAACTATCTACAAGAGTGCGGAATTATACACCGTGATTTAAAGCCTCAGAACATATTGTTAGACCCCACATACAGGTGCTTGAGAATTTCAGACTTTGGATGCTCGCTGATGCTTCCCCAGAAGCTACCGTTTAAGGATCCCCGGATGGATTCCTTCTTTGAAAATGAGTTAAACAAGATTGTTGGAACTCCACTATTCACCGCGCCGGAACTGTGTGATTTCGAAGATGAATCAGTGCATGTTGACTCTGAGCAATGTTTCAAGATTGATATATGGTCTCTTGGCATCACCTTGTATTCGATTCTCTACAACGCCCTCCCGTTTTGGGGCGAAACTGAATTTGACACTTACAGACTCATATGCCGCCAACAACTGCCAATCACGCTTTCAAACAGATTTAATACCAGACGCCATACAAATTCGTGGATACATGAATTGGTAACGAAAGACACTTTGTGTAAAGATCCCGTAAAACGACCTTCTGCACAAGACTTAATTCTCAAGCTGGAAGATCACACCAGAAACGAGACATCATCAGTGAACCGGATGCTGCTGAAACTGCACAAATGGAAGAAAAATCTCTTGACCAAAAACAAGAACAGTGTCCTGCCAGAGATTCCCCATTTAAATCACGAGTTGCAGTCAACGTCAGAACCAGGATCTGCTGACGCTCCATCCACTTTGCAAGAAAATCATAAGCAACCGCTTAATAGATCACACAGAGCTACAATGAATCTCGAAAAATATGTTCAATGAATGCCTGCTCTATATACCACGGATTTGGCTTCGTTAGACCCAACCTCAGATTCTTGCGTTCATAGGTTTATTTCAGTTTATAAACCTGTGCTTTCCATCGGTCCCCAACCGCATAATTACATATAATTAACACGCAAAAATTAACCACTCCAAACCAATATGTAGAATTGGTTAGTACCCGGTACTAATGCAAATATCAATCACTGCAGAATCGCTTACCGTACTTCTACCTCTTTGCTGTGCTTCCCTTTTCGTTGTTAGGGTGGTCTGGTTGCTGTATTTACATTTCATTATATACGCAAAGGGCTTATTTGAGGAAAAAGTTTGTGTTTCAGTAGATCTTCAATAGCCCCAACTGAGACTCAGTGTTGTGAGGTTCAACAAGGATTAGGCACGACTAGGTTCATTTGTACACCAGTTGCTAGCATAAGGATTGTCGTTTGCTGGCTCTTATTTCCGTTCATTTTGAGGTGTTGGAGTGGTTTTTGGCAATAGGAAGGTTGAACCAGATCTGAGGCCCAGCGCACTGGTTTGCACTTATAAGCGACCCATATCTCCGTCTTAGTGGATTAAGAACCTGTGAGAATCGACTGTTAGGTTTTGTTGTCCAAAGTTTCAGGATTCTGACTTTGGTGGGAATGATCTTTTGGCCGTCTAGTCTTTTGAAACCTTAAGCTAAAACGTCTTGATATTTCCTTCAACACTCGTTGCGTTACGTGTCTGTGATCTCATCTAAACCTGTACCCAGGAATTAAGTCGTTAAATTAGGTTTAGAGCAGAATGGGCAGTTCACATGAAGGCAAGAAATCCTCCACAATATTCAGGCATCTGCACTCAATATGGTCTTCCAGCCTTCGAACAAATAAGAATGACAGACAATTACCAGGCAAGGATGAATTCGTGGAAGACAACCTCCGAACGGCTATTTCACCAGTGAGAAGCACGCTTTCGACTTCTATGGTTATTAGTGAAAGTGAATCCTCGCTATCAATGTGCCAGTCTCCAGTCAGCACAATCAACCTGACTCGGGAAAATTCTCTTTCGATGGAATCAAACCATGAAACTGATACTATGCTTTATAAGTGCTCTAGTACTGACGAGAACTCCAATGACGAAGGACAAGCCAAGAATATTGTTAAATCGGATAACATGATGAAAAATGGAAACGAGTCACAGAACACGCTTCTCTGTGAATTCAGCAGCCAAATGAAGTCTAAAACGACTTGCAATGAAGCTACTAAAAAGCGTGATACGCGGTCTTTCTCAAACAACGGAACAGAAAGAAATAAACTAAGACGAACTCATTCAATGTTTGCGAACACCAACGAAGTTACTGTTGACAGTAGTAAAGTACCCACATATGACTCCTGTTTGGAAGGGTCTGAACTACCTGTGTATTATGAAGAACAGTCTACCGATAGTTTACCTCGAATATCGGTTGAAACTCTAATTTCAATCATGAATAACAAATATACGGAGTTTTACAGGGACATATTCGTTATAGATTGTCGGTTCGACTACGAGTTTCGAGGTGGACATATCAGAAACGCAATCAACATATCTAAACAAAAAGACCTTGAGGAGGAGTTCATTCAGAAAAGGCACGTTCGTTGCTTGGACAAAAAACGCCCTCCTTTGATTGTATTCCATTGTGAATTCAGTACTTATAGAGGGCCTATAATGGCATCTCACCTCCGAACTTGCGATCGGATAATAAATCATGATACTTATCCTAAACTACACTTTCCAGACATTGTAATTCTGGATGGTGGTTTCAAGTCATTCTACGAGAAATACCCAGAAAAATGCGAGGGCACGTACGTCTGTATGGAATCCAAGAACCACGAAGTTGAATTGAGTGACTTTAAACGAGACAGTAAAAAGGTGATGACTCGGGCTAACTCAACTCAGTTTTTCCAACTGAAAAATCAAATCGACAAGTGTACAGTTGATGTTAACGAAGTGAGAGGTATGTACAGCAAATGCGGCGACTCTCCCCACAAACGGGGATCTCAAAGAAGACGTGACCATAATAATTTCCACGAAGAATGCGAAGAATCTCCATTCTCAACCTTTAGCATATCAATACCACCAAAACTCTCGCTCGGAAGGTACGGAGGATCACCAGGCAATAGATCAAATTCTTCCAAGAGCAGTAGTTTGAGCAGTAGCAGCAAATTGCTGTTTTCTGATGAACTTGTTAGTGGATTTAAACCAAAATTTCTGGAGCATGAAGAATCTGATCTAGATTCAGACGCATATAGTTTTCAATTCGGGGACGATAGCGAAGGGAAAGAAAGTTCTCTTTCGGCAAGAAAAAAGCTTCTTCCTGATCTTCTCAGTGCCCACAGATAGAACACAATATTAGCATTATATTCATTATCATCATTAGGCATTACATATTAGCAAAGTCTAGAGATCTATTCACACGAATCGGAGTCAAATCGCTCAAATCAAGAAGAATGCGTTGGGTTCTGGTTCAGGAACACTTTTATGTCCCCACGTCCTGTACTTTGATTTAAATCTGCTGTCCACCTCGAGGGAGGCCATATTATCTTGACTGCTTTTCCAAACGCAAGGCCGGTACTTATCGGCCCAAAAGTGTTGGAATCCACAGACTGATAGATGTTATCTCCCTCTACCCACAGATGATTTCGTGGAATTAGGCAGGTGTCCTTAGGGTACGGCGCGCGTGTCTTCACCTCGTCAAACTGGACTCCCTTTATTCGCTTGCAGTAGACTTTTTTGGGGTCCATTGGCGACTTGAATAGAACCACGTCATTTTCTTTCCAGCTCTTGGCCTGTTTTAAGTTGAACTTCCATATAAGAACCCAATCTGACTCGTTGTTGAACGAATCGCTGGGGTTCAAGGTGGGCCGCATGGATGATCCCTCAATTTTCGCAACGTAGCATACGTGTTCGGTAAAGGTGAGCACAACCGGGATCCATGAAACGGTGATGAGTGCAGATCGCAGAGCTAGCCTCCCATAGTTCGACATTCCATAAAGATTCAGGTGTGGAATTGAATAGCAAGATACCTGATCTATGCTATCATATTAAAGACAACGTGAAACGAAAGAAACCCAGCTCTGCTTCATGTTTATATCTCCGTAAGTTTCTCAGCTTACAACTGAGTATGCTCATCGATGAAGAAAAGGCCTTTAACAGATATACGATCACGTGATTGATATTTAAATGGTATGGCGAACTAAAATCATGAGCCCTGTCTCGAGCGGAGCCACAGGGTATAATGCTAGACTAGACTACATCTGAACTACCAACGATGCTAGCGCGCTACTGTTTGGCACGCTGCATCTTTATACGTTATCTAATGTTTAAACCCGCAACTCTGAACCACAATACCGATGCTAAGTCTTTCAGATAAGGTCATGTGATCAGCACAAAGAAACTTGATTCTACTATTGGATCTCAGAGCCCTGCTAACAGACAAGGCAGCTGATGATCGACGTAATTGCCATTCAACCTGCTCTATATGACCCAGGAAACGGTAGCATTCAAATTTCCGGTACTCCGGTCCGCGCTTTGTCTCGCCCGTAGCTGTTTATCAAAGTTAATAGTCATTTCAGCCTTAAAGCATATAAAAAAGCTTTAACCTGTCATAGTGATATGAATCACTGGAAGAAGTGAAAAACGGAAAACTGACAAGTTCATTTGTTTAGCGCTTCAGAGCTCTGACTGCTGGTTGATAATACTGAGCAGAAAATACTGAGGAGTGTGGTGCAGGTTTATGGTATTATTTGTACGGTAATCTAGTGCTAGGAGAGGATTCAGAAATAAGAGGACACTTACCCCAGATTTATTCCGAGCAGTGTTGAGAAAGAGCTCCAGGCGTCGTATATGCGTTAATGGGAAGCAGGGAGACCGAAATAAGCTATAGTAGCATTGATATGTCAGTTGAGAGCGAGCAGCGGGCGGAGGAAAAACCGGTGCCTTCGCCGTTTCGGCAGCGGGTTTCTCAGTTCTATAACCACAAGATCACACAGTTCATCATATCCCAGTGGTTCTTCATAGTACTAGCAATCTTCATTGTGATCGCCAGGTTTGCGCCGAACTTTGCTCGAAGTGGGGGTTTGATCAGAGGACAGTACTCCATCGGGTACGGTGCAGTCATCGTAATTTTTTTGCAAAGTGGGCTATCAATGTCAACCAAAAAACTGCTGATAAACATGGGGAACTGGCGTGCGCATATGGTGGTCCTTGTGATTTCGTTTCTGGTCACATCTTCCATCATGTATGGTATTTGCTGCGGTATCAAAGCCGCAAACGATGAAGCCATCGATGATTGGGTCTTAATCGGAATAATTGTCACTTCAACTTGTCCCACCACCGTTTCTTCGAACGTGGTCATGACTACCAAGGCTAATGGGAATTCTCTGCTATGTCTTTGTGAGGTGTTTATTGGAAATGTTTTGGGCGCCTTTATCACACCGGCGCTGGTTCAGATGTATACCTCGAACGGACCAATGACATTCGGTAATCCTGCCAGCGATACATCAGTACAACAACTATATGCGAATGTGATGAAACAGATCGGACTTTCTGTATTCATTCCGTTGTTTGTGGGTCAGGTATTGCAGAATTTGTTCCCAAAACAAGTGACTTGGTTTTTAACCACTTTCAGAATGAACAAAGTGGGCTCTTTTTGTTTGCTATTAATCATGTTTTCGTCCTTTTCCACTGCATTTTATCAACATGCATTCACATCAGTGTCACACACTTGTATCATTTTCCTATGTTTCTTCAACGTTGCAATTTATCTTTTCTTCACCGCTGTCTGTTTCGTTTGTGCTAGACCATGGTTTATCATACGGATATTTAATCATGAACCGAATGAACATTCTTCAAGAGCCTACACTATATGCTATAAGATTTTCAGGCCATTCTATTATAATAAAAGAGATACCGTTGCCGTCATGTTATGCGGCGCCGCAAAGACCGCTGCTTTAGGTGTTTCTTTAATCTCTTCTCAATACGGTGATGATAACCCCAAGCTAGGTACCTTACTGGTTCCATTAGTATTATACCAGAGTGAACAAGTTATAACGGCGAATTTCATGGTTCCTTTCTTCAAGAAATGGGTTTCTGATGAGGACGAACATGGTAACAAAATTATAAAGCCTAAACAAGATGAGGAGAGCGTTGTTTCTCAGAAGAAGGAAGATGCTTCGAAAGAGAATACTGACGAAGCAGATTCTCGGAGCTAACTTAGGTTTAATAATACCATGTTCCATGTATCCACGTGACATTGATATGTGGTTTGCATATTGTTGAGATACATGCCAAATACTTGTCCTGACAAGACTATTTATGCATAAAGATCGAGAGATTTCTCGATGATACCTAATCCTAATACTGGATCATTCGAAGTATAAATAATACGATAAAGTATTTTACAGTTAACTATATTGATGCTTAAGTATTGAAATTCGTACCTAAGTGAAAACCACCACAAAACTCTCATTCTTCTTCGTCTTCACTTCCAGTTTCGTCTTCACTTTCAGAGTCCTCATCAAACAACTCTTCCACTTCAACGTCGTAATTATTGGACGAAAAGAATTTTTTGATAGCATCAACTTTGCTAGGATGACATGCAATAAAAACAGAACCGTGTTCTGGATTAAACATGTTAACGTAGATTCGCTGTAAGGCTTTTTTCAGATCTTCTGCCGTAACCTTCTGAATATTTTTCAATAATTCAGCATTAAAATGGGGCCCTCTCTTCTTGCAGAAGATATTCAAATATTTGTTCACAGCTGCACTAAAATAGTTAGATTCTCTTGCTGCAATTGTATTGATAACACTACTAACTGCAGCTGATATTAGTACTGGATCAAATATTTTGATGCCATTAGCAAAATCTTCCACGATCTGTTTTCCCGTTTCAAAACACGAAACTATGTCAGAGCCACGGTATACGTTAAACCCTACCATGTTTGACTCGAACATTTTAGTCACATAAGCCCCATATGCTAAACCGGATCCTCTAATTCCTTTCCAGAATGGTCCCTCCACACATTCCAAATATACAGCAGCCAAATACACAGCAGCGAAATCAGAATGCATGTAATTAAAATCTTTTGGCAATGATGATAGCGCAATCATGTAAGAAGACTCAGATGCGGGTGTTGACACAATATGTGCTTTTTTTGTAGGATTCTTTCCCCATTCAGAAAGATGGGAAGTCATTAAAGGTGTCGGAGGTAATGACGTCTCCACGGTGTCATGCTTAATATGTTCCCCGAAATATTTAGTCCACGGTTCATAAACATCCTTTTGTTTCTGGATATCACCAAAAATTAGGATATGTCCCTTGTCAATGTGATTTACAATCTCAGATTTCAGTAATTCAAGCTTAGGTAAAATTTTGGTTTTAAATTTTCCATTTTCTATATCATTTAGGATATCTGCTACTATTGGCTCAACATAAATCTCATCTGTGGATTTTTTGGTAGTAGAATTATCGTACAGGTTTCTATTCATTGATGAGTACATCATTTGATCACCTTCTCTCTTCGTTTCAACAATTGAGTGATAGAAATTTTCTAACAATATGGAGACTCTCTCTTCATCAAAAATGGATCCAAACAACACACGACTGAGCCACATCACGGCTTTATCATAGTTCTTTGCTTTACATTTGATTTTGAAGTCAATTAAATTGGTGAAACTTCCAGAGATACCTAGCTCAATTTTCGATTCGACAACGTCAGCTTTGAGTTGAGACACGACTTCTTCGTAAGAGAGAACTTCATGACTTTCATTTTTCATTGGCATGGAGAAGAGTTCAGCCAAAATGTGATAATAAGGAAGTAATTCAGAATCCTTCACAAAGTCTGCATTCAAAGCGACATGAATTTCCAGGAAGTTCGAAGGGAAGTCCTCGAAGTGCAAAAACAATGCTAGGTTCTTTGGTTTCGATTGCACAATGTGTTTTGTCAGCAAGTCATCATCGCTATTAGTTGGAGTTGGAATACAACTTATACTTTTAGTTTTAATAAAAGACACCGATTCTTGTGGGTTCTCTAATTTGAAGTCATTCAGAACCTCATCTGGAATTGCAACGGTATTATTTTGAGCAGCTTTTTCTAACAAGTCTTTAAGCTCTGTTCTCTTACTTTCGTTGAATATTTCTCGCCTCTTCTCCAATCTTTTAGTAGCCTCTGTTTGAAGTTTTTCGTTCAAGCTTGCACTTGGCTTTCCAAGAACAATCACTGGCTTGTTCGTAACAAATTTTTCGGTGAGCAAAACCTGCCATTTTTCTTGGGGCCATTCCAATAGCCTGTCGAAGTCCTTGAGTGTACTCACACTAGCTTCAATGCATTTCCCTTCGAGATCTCCATACAAAAAGTCTGTAATGGCAGTCTGAGAAAGGATGTGATCACCATTCTTTTCAAATTTGGAGACAAAATCCCACCTCATATTCTCAGTGACGAGTTTAATCCTGTCCAAGGAAACTTCATGAGTACTGACGACCTCTAACAGTTTTTCCTTTGCTTCTTGGAGTCTTTCCGTTGGTACTCCGCTTAATGAGATGTTGGAGATAGTTCTCATAAAATCATCAGTGTAGTAATCTGCTTCTGTAGCAAGGGGGTCTTCTATTTCCACCAATTCCTTTATTAAGGGTGCTAAAGCAGAGTCTGTCAAATATTCAAGAAGAATACTAACAGCTTCGTCCTCAAGATGATTCAAATACGCCGAAGATATCCAAGAAAACAGAATCTCACCTCTAGACTCATCAAACTCAGGAAATTCCACTGTTTTTTCTCTTACTTCGGCTAGATGCTCAGGAATAACAGATGCTGGGGTATCAAGGAAAGGTCTTTTCCTTTGTGAATCTTCAAACTCAGGCAGTTCGCTGTCAAATTCCTCCATTTGTTCCAAAAGCTCATCCATAGGCACATTTCCCGTAACAATAACACAGCAATTGTCTGGTGTATACATTCTTCTGTGAAACTCTCTGATCTCGTCGTTGGTTAGCACACGAAGATTGGATGTTAAGCCACCCGTCTCTGAACGGTAACCACTTCCTTCTGGGAACATGAGTCGTTGTTTTTCTAAGCCTGTGATAAACCATGGCTGTGACTCAATGCCCTCCATTTCACTGAACACAACACCTTTGTCAGAGAGGTCTTCGGGATCAATATGATAAACCTCAGTACTGCAAGCTTCATCAGTCAACGTAGGATGAAAAACATGATCCAAATAGACCGGCAGCAGCTTCTTGAAGCCTTTCCAACCAGCAGTGGATAGAGTGTAAACGGTCTGGTCAGTCGCTGTCCAAGCATTGGTGTTGGACATGCATAGGTTACCCACAGTATCTAACAATCCTTTATAAGGATATTTTTGAGAACCCATAAAAATCAAATGCTCTAAGGTGTGGGGAACTCCAGAATCATTGGGACATTCGGTGCCAAATGCAAAAAAACCTTGTACTAAAGGCGAGGACTTGTTCCTGATATGCACAAATTGTAGTCTTGTTCGATCAGATATGAACTTGGTAAAACTGTACTGTGGAGCGTACTCCACGTCGAAGGAAATCAGTTTTTTGAAAGTCATCCTGGCGCCTCTTGTGGATGTCCCCACGTAAATAGTGCTGTGCTACTTCTGGATGTTGGCGTGGTAAAAACATTCGAGCAACCTCTTTACTTGTTTAATATTGCATTGTTAAGCATATTAAAGTTTTCCATTTTATCCATGAAAACGTCCTACAATGGGAAAGCTTCTTTGAAAACGCTAGCCACAGCTGCATTAATTGGCTGCTGCACTGTCATCTATGAATCAAACAATCTCTTTTATAACACGTAAAGCTTTGCAAAGAGTGTGCCTTCCTAAACACATACAATAGTTACTACTACTTATTAAGTTCAAGAGTAGCAATTGAAGCACCATTCAGATATCTTTACCGTTTTCTTCCCAATAATTTCAGAAGTCTAACGTCTGAAAAGTATTTATATCATCACTAGAAGCGCTTCAAAGCATAGTTGCCACCATTTGCAACATACATCCCAGTATATTCCTCTGAAAAAAAACTGGCATGTATCTTGCATATGGCGGTGTTATCATTAGAGAATCGAGCTGGTAATCTTTTAAGCAGCAGCGATTTCATGGACGCATGATGTGGGTTCGATGAACCCTGAAGGCTACAGCCTTTCGGTCTTCTTGGTCTGCTACTCTGAGTTGTAGAGAAGATCGAATTTAAATTTTCACAGTGATTTTCATATTTAGTTTATCAACAGACAAGACCAACAGACAGTTTAGGGTTCCGTGTGATTGATCACATGATCGCTCTGCCAATATCTTGTGTCAGCTGCTTGCATTCAGAAAACATTTGAAAACCAAATATAAGCCGTTTTATCATTTACAAGTTACAATCAATCTATATCCTAAAACAAAACACATTTCGGAGTAATCGATTATCTCGTCATTATCATCATTCTAATCATACGCATTTTGTACCGGAAGGTTCTTCAATGATACCCCTATCAAATAGTTCTAGACTCAGACCATCATAATTATTGTCGCCATAAAGTTGATCTTTCAGCTTTCTGTTACTGATGGACGTTTCTTTCTGTCGTTTTAAATACTTTTTTTTGAGCTTTGACTTGGTTTGGTCTGGCAAATCTGCTTTTGATTTGTTTCGTAAGATCGGAACTGACCCTAGAGTCCTAAAAACACCACGATTTTTATAATAATACAACCAACAATTCCATTTCATTCCCAAAACTCCATCCCATTCAATTTCATTGGCTTTTTGTTTTAATTTAGAGACAGATTCTTCTGTGACAGATTTGTTTTGCAGGTTATATTTTATAATCGCACGACACTTCATGATCCAGTAATTCATGATAATGCGGCCGTGTGTGATTTCCTTAAGTTCTTCTATTAGCATCCGGTAGGTCAAAAGGAAATTTCTGTGATAGCCCTGTCTTACTAAACACTTGAAAAGCATTTCGTAAGAGTGTAGATCGGGATTGATGTTAAATTGTTCTCTCAAAGAATTTCGTGTCATAATTGCCATATCAAACCTTCCTTTTTCTGCAAAAGCTCTGAGGTATTGGTTCAAGAAAAATGTGCTATTAATTTTAAATCCTAACTTCTCGGCGTATTTTAGAAGCTTCCAGGATTCCTCAAACCTGTCATTTTGTATTAGCTTCCCGTGACAAATTTGTACTAGCTTTGTGTCCATCGGAATCTCATTTTCATGTAGAAATTGAACGGCCATGTCGAAGGAAATATCATCAGAACGTAATATGCCGTAAACTAGATGATGGGTCAACGGTACATTTTTCTGTATCATCTTTTCCAGAAAGATCGACTTAGAGATACTATCCTTCAAAAGCGCATAGCAGATATTCCAAGTGTAAACATCTGCTGGTACTGAATCTATCTCCATTCTACGCAGGTAATAGATGGCTTCATCGTACGGCAACTTTTGTTTTACCAAATGCTCATTCAAAAGTAGATTCTTCAAAAGTAGATTGTACGTTTTTGTGTCCGCTGGAATATTTTCAGACTTCATTTGTGCGTAAAGCTCTCGACAAGTAGCAAAATCGTGCTTCCTACCAAAAAAGTGAATAGCATCATTGAAAACAGAGGTGGACTTTAGATGCATAGTTCGTGTATTTGACGGGTGCAATAGATTTCGCAAGAGTTTTGAAACTATACCATTTTGTGAAGATGATCCTTTGCGATAGAATGTTGTGTGAGTCAAAATACCAATGTAGTCTTCGAATCTTTTTATATCACTTACTATTTCTGAAGTGAGCATCGGTAATTCTGTAAAACATTCCTTTGGATATACTCGTTTTGGTTTCAGTTTTACGTTATTATCCAGCCTTATTTGGAGTAGCAATGATATAAGCTTTGCTATTTTCTCACTGGAAAGTGAGAATAATGTTTGGTCTGCATTCTTGGTTCCACTATTTTGTTTTAAGGCCCTGGTAAAATCCCTTGCGTTCTTATAGTCATATTTTGTATTCCTCAGCTCTGATCTAACCAAATGGGGAAGCTGTAAAGCTTTAACATATTCATGCTGGGGTGATAAATTCTTCGTCTCAACTCCTTTCTGGGTGGTTTTAGCCAAATGAAGCTTGTCAGAGTTCAGTTTATGCGTCTTGGATTTTGGTATTGTGAATCCGAGATCTTTGGCAGATATTAGAATATTCGGTACTTTGTCAGGGGCGGCTATTGGAAGCTTCTTGAGATTTTGACTCAACAAACGAAGCTTTTCCATGGCTGCGGAGATTTTAGGCCTCAAAGTCCTTACTGGAACAGAAGCTTATTCGGTTTTTACTCACATTACCTTGCTCTTTCTGACATATTATTATTCTTAAATTTGAATATCAATAAAAATGTACTTTATATTCAATGCAAATTAATGTTGTCCGCACGTCGGGAATACAATAGGCGTAGAAAGCGGCAACCCGGCGGTTGTTCATTTGAAAAGGTATATATTGCGTAGTATTTAATTGATGAAGCTTGGTATTCTTCTGTTTAGACCTTTTGGTCACATTCATCGGAATACAAAAAGAGATCCTTATTATCAAGAAGCAATTTGAGACTCATTCTCTACAAACCCCTTCCCACCCGCCATGGACAGGGCAACGGGTAAAAATATCAGAGCATGTAAAGCTGCAACAAATATCAGCAAAGCCCACATTCTGAAATAAAATACCTGGAAAATTTTTGATTGTGTCAAAGCTAGTACCGAAATTCCAATAATCTTTGTCATAGTGATGCCCTTGAAAACAGAACCACCAATGGTGAGCATAGTATTTTGAACCCGAGAGTCATTATCTTTCTTTACTCCAATTGGGATGATTGTGAAGGATCGAACGATATGCACACAAAATTCGACTGCTAGTCCAACACAAATCAATAAGTTCACCAAGGAGACTGCATTCAAGGTAATTCCACATAGGTACATCAAAGCACCTATATCTGTAATTATCATTGTTACAGTCGCAGATAGTATCAATGATGTTTGTACTGAACGAAGAATCCAGACAGAGACTAGGAATATCAACAGAATAGAAAAAGCCAAAAGTTTTAATGTAAGCGAAACAATTGTGGCGTATTGGACAAAAAAGATGTAAAATGGAGAGTATGCAAATACATCCAGATCTGACATTTCCTTGGAAATCCTTTCAGCATCTTTATACGCGTTGATGTAGTCTTGTTGCGACCTTAAAGGTGAATGGGATGTTCTGAAAGTCGAAGCAATTATTGCGCTTTCGTTATACACTACAGCAGACGAATAAGGAGCCTTTCCACCAAGAGGACAAGGGTCACTAGGAGAATTGATCCATATGTGGAAATACTTCATAAAATCCTCTCCTATTGGGAAACCAGTCATGTTGTAGTTCCAGCTTCCTCTCTGATAGCACGTCTGGCACTGTCTGGAAGGGAAACTTGGGGGACACATATCATCAGTTCCCTTCTTTACTCTACAACACTGATCAAGATCCGGATTCAAAAACATCATGAAATCATCATACCAGTTTGCCACAGGCTCTGGTATTGATGATCTAGACATTTCCATCTCAAGGACATTTCCTAAAGAGTATTCATCACAAGTTGTGAACTTACCACAAATCTTCTGCTGTGCTGATCTCTCGGTCAAATCAAGGTCTTTAACAACGAAATAAACAGGAGGTCCAACATTGAGGTATTGGTAAACATCCCTAAAATAATAGACCAAATAGGAGCCTTCAGGGACAGCCATTGTTTGATCAAGACCATATTCTGTATAAGGGATCAAGGCCAGAGATATCAGGAACCACGAGACAAATATGCCAAGAATACGCCTTTTCTTATTAATCAATGCAAAGTAATTCTTCATCATAGAACTAGGCTGTGTAGGCTCTTCGGTGGCATACTCCACAGTTGCAGTGTCGTAATGTTTCTCATAAAACTGTAGAATGCAGATATAACACGAGAGTTGTAAGAATACATTGAAAAAGACTGCAACAGCTGCACATATAGCGAAATTCCTGACTGCTGGCATTTCAACGACAGTTGAAATCAAAAAGCAACCGCCCTGGCATAACAGCGAGAAAACTATCGAAGGGGCTATTCTTTTTACAGCTTTGACTATCTTCTCGTCCAAATTCAAGGAAGACTCTACTGCATTCACTCTATCGTACTCGTGTGTTATCAAAAAAATGTTGTCGATACCAATTGCAAGTATCAAGAAAGGAATCACTTCAGCGAGAATTAACGTGGACTTTACATTAAACAAACTTAACAATCCTGAGGCTGCAACAACTGAACAAAATACAATCAAAACACCAGCGCATCCCAACAAATATCTGGATTCACCAGATTGTCTTTTGAGAGCCCAAGACGCGTAAAAGAACATTATGAGGTAAGAAGCAGATACAACAATAAAGTCATTGCTGCTGTTAAGCTCTTTTTCCAACGACATTCCTGTGTTGAAGCTAATTCTAAGACCTTCTGGGATATCCAGGGATAGTAGGTGATTTTCAAGCTGTTGTTCCCATAATATAGATGATTCAGAGTGATTTGAGACGATCAATGTAACTACCAATGCGTTAGATTTGAAAACGTCCTCGTCACTAAATAACACGTTGGGTTTTAATGGCTGTTGGAAGGTTGGCAAGCAGTTCACAGGGGAGTCAACACATAGCTCCAATTTTTCCTTCCAAGATGACTTATCAGGCAGCACACCTTGAAAATATTGCGTAATTGATTCAATGACACAAGTGGATTCCTGCGTGGGCCGGAAACACAGATCCTGATAGCCGACATTCTCTGACGAAAGCATCTTTTGAGTGATGTTGTTCTCCACATCAAACCACCAATCCAACGTCTCAAAGTTCAAAACTGGACCCGTTTCATTAACGATGAATATTTGTTCTGTTCTGTAGAATGGTCCAAAATTCTCGTCAAAGTACTGCTTCTCTTGGAACTTTGGTGATTTCGAATTAACCCACAAATTAACAGGATCAGTTTCCAACTCCCCAAATACAAATAATGCAATTGAAAGTACGGACAACATGATGACAGTGTATGAAATAACAATAATGGGGTTCTTTATGCAAACTGAAACGAAAGAAGACACAATATCAGCAATTCTATCGTTGATAGTATTTCTGTCAGTAGCATACTCAACAAATAATTCATCATCATCCAGATTTTGAGCAGAATCTTGGTTCCCTAGTAGCGGTTCGTTCTCTGGTCTAATATCAGCGGATTTACTTCTTTTCTCTTTCAAAATGCGAATGTGCCATAAACCGATTGCAATGACAGCTACACCATAGAAAACCAGAAGAGAGAAGGACATACATGGCATGCCTCCCACCTCACAACGTTTGCCTGGGATATCCTCTAGGATAGGGCATGACTCCTTACAGTCTGTACATGCACATTTGTACTTATCATCATCGCAAGCATACACCGTATCATTATAAAAGATAAAGTCTGTCTTCAAAGTGTCAAATTTATAGTTGATCTGGAAGGGAGACCCACCTAAAGCAGGCTTCTTGTCACCCAAGAATTTCATAAAATCTGTATAATTCGTGGCACCCCCACCAATCAAGTCCATGGCATACCCATTGGTAGCAGAGAACTTAACATTTTTACACGAGTTGTAAAATGATGATGCCCATGATGAGTTCAGGTAAAAGTCAAGTTCTGATACGATTTCTCGACCATCCAAGGATTTCTCAGTGTGCGTGACATCAATGAATGCCCGCTGGTCAGGTGAGCATGTGAAATGGCAAAATAAGGTATCGAAATTTTTCATGCACGCAGGGCATGATGCGATTATACTTTCCGCTTTTTGCAAATTCGTCTTCAACGCTTCCATCTGTTCTCTGTTGCAGCACAGCTGTTCATAATCTTCGAATTCTGGACCACAAAGCTCAACAAGAAACTTCAAATCGTCCTTTCCAACGGCTGGAGGCTCGAATTCAGAGGTAACTGGACAAGGCAAAGAAGCTCCGAATAAACTCTTCTTCCCACAATTTCCGTACATGGAACACCCTTCGTAGCAGACCCCAAATCGAGCCAAAGCAGCGAAGAAAAACAGCCACATAACTAACCCATTCATCCCTAGTTCTCTATTGTCTGCATCATACCATAGAGCTATCGTAAGAAGGTATTTTGCAAACTGGGGGCATACTTCGCTTAAGATTGATTTGCTTTATTTAATCAAGGCTCCCTTTAAATATTTCAATTGTTCATAATATTTTGAGATGATTTAAGGTAAACAAACAAAATGCTTGAATATTTAAGACAGGATTCTGTTTCACGATAATCGATTGGAAAATCGGGTCCTGGTAGGCTTGAATATTGAATCCAAAGGACTTTGGAGAATACCCTCTATTGAGAAGTTGCACGATGAGTGTTTTGCAGGAACTGAAAATTACTAGGAAATCTCTTGAGAATTGGACAGACAATATTCGATGGGGCAAAGACGGGTCTCTTTATGTTTCGACACAGCCTGAAATGACAGTTTGCGAGCCGGTATTCACAAGGAATGTGAACAATCAACTGAAAAATCTGTTTCACGCCCGGGAGCTAAGTTTTCCTGGAGTTAGTAACAAATTTGAAAATGTGTTTATGGACCAGAACCCGATGCTCACAGCACTACCGGAACCGGTCATAGATCGCTGTGAACCAGCAGGGATACAAGGACTAGTAGCAGCTATAACGAAGCACTGTAATGTTCTCTTATATTTGGACGAAACATTGGTGGACCAGGTAGATAATTTAAATGGAAGCATGCCTGAACGGGCCTATCATTGTATCGCATGGAATGAGAAGAGCGACACGCTATATGTTGGAACAGAGGCTAACACGGTTGAACAGTTTACTGTGACATCTGCTGGCAAAGCTTTATATGAAAACAGCTACAGGCTGTCTCCTGATGGACTTTCTGGAGAAAAATGGGTTGTCCATATACGTTACAGAGACCAGAAGATAATATGTGCCAATAATATGAATGAGGTATACTATATTAGCCTCGACCAAAAATCAGTTTCAAAAATCAAAGGTGCATCTCTTTCTGCGATAACTGACATTCAGTTTGTTGGAGAGAATGTATTTATTTCGAGCTTGGGAACCGTTTTCTGCTATTTAGTCGATTGCGGGAAACTGTTGACGCAAACCCTTGATAAATTTAGTGAGTTTTACATCATACAGCTGCCGGATGAGAAAAGTGCATTATTATTGTCAAACAGAACCAGTTGCAGATTGCAATGTGACGAAAATGGTATTACCATCACTTCTGATAGTATTGTTTCTCCAGTGCTAGAAAGAAAATTCACTAAATGGAATAAAACGTTCAATGAATATAACAAGTATGAGACTAGGTTATGCGTGAGAGGAATTGCCATATCCCCTGACATGTTTACTGTGGCAATTCTTTACAATATCGAAAGAATTTCTTTAAAATACTCTATACCCTCTGAGCAATTGTTCAAATTAGTGGTAATACCACTCGGAGATGATTGGGTATTGAACCAGCGAGCTTCTGGTTTGGCTTGGTACCAGACATATTCAGTGTACGGGAAGTTACCAGCCAATATATCAGCTGATACAAGTCTATCAGCTTTCGATACAACGCTTGATTTCGAAGCGTATATATCAGCCCTAATAAACAGTAATGACATGCTACTCTGGAGTTTTAGAAACTTCATAAATGATCCCCCAAATGCCGAAGATGTTTTTCAGCAGATATATTCTTATATCATAGAACACGTTGAAAATGTCAAAAATCCATTAGACAAAGCATGTACCATATGGTTATCAAATGTACTTGGAAAGAAACCTCCTTTTCACTCATCACAAATAGAATTCAAAAGTGAGTTCATATCAGAGTCTTTTGACTTTAACGTGAATGTAAACAAAAACATTATAATCTCCCAAGCGGGGCATAAATGGAAAAGATGCAGTGTGACTGGACTCCCATTGTTATCCACAGCTGTTAGGGTCTGTCCTGTAAGCAAATCAAGAGTTATTGATATTAACAAAGACAAATTGAACCAGTATGGCTGGCTTACGACTAATATTCTCAAAACATTTGGAAATATCAGCATATTTACAGGAACCAAAATGGCAGATGTATAGTTACACCAAGAATTCAATGTCTATTTGATGATTTTGTATTATTTTTAACGTACTTGAGATATAATTGTCTATTTCTTATTACAGAAAAATGCCATTGTGTCGCGCAATGAATCTATTACATCGTGCTGCGGTCTAACTCTATTTCTAACCCAAGCTGATAACTTTGCTGTAATGTCTGAATTTTTGTACCTGGAATCTAGTAGAAAGATACACGCATAATCATTAATATGACGTATAGCTCGTCCGACACTTTGGTTTACAGCCTTCATACAAATATTCTGATAAAATTCTTTTGTTACTTCGTCTGCCTTTTGCTTGGTTCCTCCAGCAGAAATGATAGTCTGCTCAAGATGCTTTTTTTTAACCAGCAACTCCGTGCTATAAATATTAGGGTATGGTAATCCGACCATCACCACAGCTCTTGCTAAGTTATCCTGAAAATTTATACCTTCTGATAACTTCCCACCAACTACTGCAAACAAAAATGCACCTTCGTCATTTTGTAGGATTTTTGAAGTAAAGTTTTGAAGAGCATCAGTCTTCGTAACTGATTCATAGAATATACTTTTCATCGATGACAACTCATTAAAAAGACCCTTTTTCTTCCAGAAACTAATCACATAGTCTATGTACCCATAGCTTGGGAAAAATGCAACAACCCCATACGGCACAATTTTACCTAATTTTGAAAAAAACTCGTAAAGACTTACCAGTTGATCCTCATCAGTACGTTTCGCGAAGGAAAAGTTGAAGTTTTCTGAAATGATATAGGTGTTCAAATTCGAGTCAGGAATGATATGGTCGCAAGAGAATTTAACGATACTATCACTCGATAAATAGGGAAATAAATTGAAGACAAAATCATCCATAGGTTGCATTGTACCACCTGCAAGGATAACAGAATGGGATTCATTCACAATGGTCTTGAAAACTTCACTAGGTTCTAACAGCATGTATTTTATTACCATGTTCTCTTCAAAGAAAAAAGTGCCTTCACAGGAAGGGTTGGATAAGGAGAGGACAAACTTTGAAACTTTGAATAATAGAGGATGATTTGATTGATCTACCATTTCAGAGTTTTCTTTTTTCTGTTTCCATTGAGAGTATGCTTCAATCTTATAGGCAATTTTGGAGTCTTTCATGTATTTGACTAATTCATGTATATTCAAAAGATCTGCATTGCTTCCACCTAAAATATTATGAGGAAGAATCTCTTCACCCAGCACAAAGTTTTTTTCAATGAATGACGCAAGAATATCTAATAATTTCAGTAGTTTCATGATATTCACGCGATTTCCACCATTGAGCTTCCTTTTGAATCTGGCAAAATATGTTTTCATTGCCAGTTTACACTCCTGTATCTCAACCAACGAAATGTCACAGCTATAAATCGAGTTTATAGTATCAATGAGATTATGTGCTTCATCAATCACAACAATACTGTTCTGCAAGTTGATCCCTAGAGCCTGTCGAACTTCGGAAGACAAAAGATGTTGATACGGGAGAGTTACTACTTCTGCCCCTGGTAAAGACCCCCTAGATGAATAGTACGGACAGGTTTTCAACGTTTTCCCTAATTCCACAAGATCCTCAATATCGTTAATCTTCGAAAAAGAATAATCTCTAAACTGTTTTAAAGTAACCGAATCCTTGTAATTGGTATAATATTGGCATTCGTGCTTTTGGATTGTTTCGGCACAGGAGTCGCTTATGAGGTCAGATGCAAGCTTTAAAACTTTTTCGTGGACGCATAACTGTTTCCTAGATGCAAGAGGTAGGAATTTTATTCTTTCTTTCTCCATCAAAGAGCTAGACGGAGGAAAAGATGGTATTGAAAGTTGAGAAGCAAACTGGGTCAGCTGCGAATGTGTCCTGGAAGCAAAAAATATTTTTATTGGTGATTTGAACTCCAATTCTTGTTCTGGGGGTCTTGAAGAATTAGTCTTGTCTAGCTTCAAAAGTAAATTTTGAATTTCGTTACTCAATTCGGTTTTAACAGAGGTCTGGGTATTGTTATCCAAACTAACATCAAACGGGTCTAGAATAAACGCGTCTTCGTCGTCCTCAATAGAAACATCGACATGTTTTGCAACCCTTCTACGTTTTATTCCTGCAGAATCACTCAATTCTCTCAACACAGGTTTCACATTGGTTGTAGTCAAAGTGTCCAGGTACTTCTCGTAGTCTTGTAAGACTTTGGATCGTTCACTCAAGATTCGCTCCTTGTAAAACTCATTTACCCATTCAGGCTCGTCATCTGAAGACTCGTTTGAGCTTGATTCACTATTAGGTATCCCGCTTTCCAACTTTTCTAACTTGTGTTCCCGTAGCCAGGTAACTGTACTACAAATAAGAGAGAGCGTCTTACCAGTGCCAGTTGGACTTTCAAAAATGCCCACTTTTTTATCAGAGTTCAGCAGATCATATATTTTAGTCATAAGCTGCACTTGGATTCCATATGGCTCGTATGGATGGTGGAAATTCGTCGTCATCATACTGAAATTTTCCAAACGTTCGTTCTACACAAATCCAAACAACGTCCCGTATACTGCAAGTCATACAGCCGATCCCATCTCTGTTGCAGCCAGTCCCATCCTTACACATATGCAAATGGTAATTCCGCACCAATTGATCACAACCTCGCTCTTTTGCCAGACGCATTTCTAGATGGTATACCTTAGCAGCAGTATCCAATTGATTTTGAATAAGTGTATGATATCATCTTATACGAGTAACTTCAGCGTCTAAACAAATGACCTTAGCACCACTCACTGACTACAGTATTGGTTCTAGATATTCATTATATCTTCAATATCATCTAAAATACTTTAGAATCCAAACGTTTTAAACAATAACTGATATGGAACATTTTGTCAGATACCCAAGAGTTGCCTAGCGGATAGCTAATTTCACAACTGACGCTGAAATGTAATTCTGATCGCGTTCAAAAATAAAAAAAGCTCAATCTGCATTATAGTACCGAAAGACAAGATCAATACTCAACTTTCTTCACTTTATATCGTTGAATATAACATCAATATAATCCAAGCATTCTAAACTTAACTAAGGTGCTTCATTCACATTATCGAAATTTGGTTCACGTGACCACACATTTTCATTGACGTAATCTTAAGTCACGTGTCTCGGATGATCTCATTCCCAAGAGCTGACTTCTGTCAACATGGAATCGGAAAGAACAGTTCAATATTTTAAGGTTCCTGAATTTCCGAAACGAAGGTGATAGAAGATTGCTGTAAGTCAAACAGTTGCATTGCACAACACTGGGTACCCAGAATCAAAAAGTAAACATTTTGTATTAGTGCTATGAGCCGATCTGTAGGTACTTTTTTGGCCACTTTTATTTCGAATGTAGAAAAACCCATCGATTTGCTTTGATTGGGATGTCTGCTAATCGCAAATCTGCGTTTATCGTCAGATTTGCATTCTTTCACTTGTTTGTTTCTTCTCGGTAAGATGTACCAGTGTACTAGGGTCTGTATGCTCCTTCGATTGTCGTTGTTTGGTGTGTATTGAAAGCGCCAAACGTACAGTTCAGCATACGTTAAGGTCTACAAAAGCAGGTCAAATAGACTCAACAGTAGAAACAAGTACTTGAAAGCTTTGCGCAACCTTTTCAAGCTTGATATTCGCTGTAGTCGGCTTTCATCTTATGAGAGAGGCCTCACACTAGTCATATACAGATCAAGTGTACGAATGCAGAAGATTGTGTCCGCGTATACGAACAATTTCTGGTAAGGTTTCACTTGGTTCATTACAAGAGGTTCCATGGCATCACCCATTTTCATTTCGAACAAGCCGGCCTCATTGACGTCGAATTACTTTGTGCTGGGGTTGAAGTATTTCGTGCTGTCGTTTTGGGGAATCGACAATGGGATCAAAACACTAAGTCCGAGCCACATGAGACGATGGATTCCCATATTCGCGTTATCCGCTGTGACCTTCAAGGTCCTGTACACCCTGCAGCGATGGGTGTTGCAATTGGAGTGCCGGGGTTGTGAGTACCTGGAATGTGTGTTGAATCCCCATATGATCGGTATTTGCATCTTACAATTTTGTATATCCAGCTTCGAAGTCACCTTTTGGCAAGCACTACAGAACTTGGATGATCGATATCAGGTGTCCGAGTATTCCGAATTAACTCAATTGCACGGAGTTGGAAGACAGCGCACTAGAACTTTACAATTGCAGCTTCGCATCGTTCTCTCGCAGCTTTGTTTGGCCATTGCAGTTGCGTGGCTGCCTAGTTTGGCGGTTCATGCCATTGTAGCCACTCTGGTTTTCACCCAACTGTCACAGAAAGTGGGCACGGATTTGTCTTTCTTCACGTGCTCAATCATGATACTGTTCCCTCCGGTGGAACAGATCAAATTTCTCTTGCATTTCTACTCCTTCAATCTGTTACTAAGGGCTTCTCTGACCCCATACTTCAATAAGACCATGTTTCAGAAAAGTGAGCGGAATACCTGGATTCGCTCTAGAAGCGGAGTCCTATACGGATATATGGTTCCCTTCTATCTATTAGTGATATCCACCTCCTACATTTCAGCTATGGTGTTCTATTTTGCTCACATGTCTGGGCTACCCCAGCTAATCAGAGACCTGTCAGACCCTTTTCCCGACAATTATTTGCCTGGAACCCTCCAGATGTCAATCTGGAATTCCAAACAATCCGTCTGGGCAAACAACAAATTGCATCCTGAAGACAGCATGGAACGAAGTTGCTCCCCTTTGCCTGTGCCTTCTTCCCAGTCAACAATCGTCAGCAGAACCCACAATGGCAAGCAATTCCGTACCTATGTACCTGCATAATGGGAATCAGTTGATGTTCATGTCGATTAATTACTCAATTTGGAAAATATAATCCAAAATCTCAAAGATGAAGCCAGGCATCCTCCAAGAATCAACGATCAAGAGTGGAACCAGCTTCTCTGATACTTGTGTTGTGTTGTGTAGTGAGCAACGGTTCATAAGTGAACTGTCTGTCAGTTGATATGCATGCGTTACCTCCTGCAAATCTAGGTGCAATGTGAATCAATTAAATAAGACCATTTGAGTAACGACGCCTGCATGAATTTTGCATTAAAACGGGTTTATCTTCTATAATACCGTAGGATTGTTACCACAAGGTCCGGTATGCAACAGGTAGATAATGAATCTGTTTAAGATACGGTGCTGAAAAAAACCAGCTCCCCTTGTTGTTATGCGTAATAAGCGAGAAAACTACTGGTGACAAAGGACATGTATCCACTTACAATTCATAATCAGAATACAAAAATGGACTTATACTCTTGTTTGCTATACTGCGTCAACACGCCTCCGTCTCTGAACCGTTTTCATGGGTACCTCATACCCCTAAATCTCTCAGAATGGTTGTTTTGCTGTTAAAGGCAAACAGTTACATTCCTCGTCTCTACACGAAAACAAAATCGCTCGTTTAGTGTCCATCGGATAGAAAATATAATAAAAGAGGGCACGTCCGGCCCTGATTTACGTAACATATCTTTACATAAACGCGTCTGACAGTTGGAAAACCAATCATCAGTACCGGACCGAGACTCGATTTGTTGTACTTCTGGACGCTTCTTTAGTTAGGTAAGGTTAAGACACGACCGCAATTACAGGCATATAAAACGCGTTTCAGCTCCCTGAAGGCCACGTACATTGGTTGCTGAATATTTCGAATTGCTTAGAATAACTTTGTGTGACGTGTGTTGCTCCTTCTCCTCTGCATTAATCTTCCGGATTAAGTTTTCTCATCGCTCGAGAAGCGTACGTCGTTACATGAAAAAAAGACTAAAGGTTGCAATCTGGAATTAATTAAAGTCAGATTTATAATCTTCAGGAACTGCCGAATCTGAATCGTGGATTGAATATACATCGTTATAATTGGAGCGTTTATTGTATCAGGTGTACAAACTGATCGAGTATACTGTGGTCAACTGGGTGTTTTTTAAGAAGCTAGAACGCGTTAAAGGAATCTTGCTGATTAAACTTGATAAAAGCGTGTTAACTTAGCTCAAAACTATCATGAATGAACATAGCTCGGTCCATGGAAAAGGCCTGAGAAACCTGCTTCGGGAGAAGTTCCAGTCTAAGTTCATCCAGACGAAAATAGAAACTTCGACACACCAAAGTGGTCATTTCAGGTCTGGTGAGTCAAACTCCTCAGGTTCCACGTCAAACGACACGGATGTGGATATGACAGAGGACGACACATTACCAGAACAGGATCCGCTTGAAACAGACGTGGAGGTTCTGTTCGAGAAGACTGGCTTTGGACAAGGAAAGCCTTTCGCTAACAGGCTACAGATTAATACGGACACTTCGTCAACGTGGTACTCCCAGGAACAACAGGTGACTACTCCGGTTATGACGCCGGTAAATCAATCAGGACTGCCCCCGATGTATGCGAGACGCCAGAATAGCACATCTTCTCTAGCGAGCTCGGTATCAGAGTTTGGTCCTTCGAACGGTAGACCTAACACTGCAGGAACCATAGCATCCATACCAGCACCCTTCACTCCTCAATTTGTTAGTCTACTGCTGGAAATATATCTACAAGCATGTTCTGACCCGACAGTTACTCCTTTCGATAGTAACAATCCTCCTTCCGGAATTTTGCATAGAGTGTCTAAGCTTGCTGTTGAAAGAGCTGAAACGGAACAGGTCGATATTGGTGTAGAAAGAAACTCATGGCTTTTAACTCTAGTAAGGCAGCGTCTGCTAAAAGAGGTAAAAAAGGACAGTTACTTGTCACGAAACAGTTCGATAATTTCGTTACCTCCAGTACCACAATTTGGCACGGAAGGGATACCCATCGGCCCAACCCCGCAAAACCAAAATTCTCAAGACTACTTCAACTGTAATGAATCATCGAATGTGACACCATTCAGTCTTCCAAGCAGTAACTATTATGCAGGTTTGAATTCTCCATTTGACTCAAGGCATTCTTCACAATCCTTCCTGGCCGGACAAGGTCCGCAATTACAGCAGCCAATCCAAATGTCTCAGGGATCCCCACAAGTGTCGCAACCACCAGTGCAACATCTGAAATCATTGGCTAGGTCCAGGAATAATAGCTTTATTACAGCCGTGACACGGTCGAGGAGTAATTCTTTCAAAGTGCATCCACAACTATCGAACCCGATATGTTCTGTACAAACACCACCTCTGCCCAACATAACCAGGTCTCGGTCAACAAGTAATTCGCATTTCGTTTTGACTCCTACAACTTCCCACCCATCCCAAACTTCATTTATGCCACAATCTAATTCTGCAACGGTGCACACCACGTTGAATGGTAACTCATCGGTTACTAATAATAATATCACGGCTGCTGCAGGCCAACAGCTAGACGACAGGAACGTTAGACTTCCAACCCATCTGGAGAAATAAAAGGGTGTATTATTTTTCATCAACATCGAATTAAACATAGTCATGGATCAGTATACCACCTTTATTGCAGGTGTCTCAATGATCATTTTTATTCGAATACTTTCCCCGCGGCTCAGAAACATATAAAAATCTACCAAACATACCTGCAAGTTTTAATCCAGTTCTTGCTTTAAGAAATTCCCGACAGCTGACGGACCCCTATGTATATGTAAATATCTCCTTTCTGTTTCAAAAGCTCATATGCCCAAGTTGTGTAATATGAACTGTAACCCTATAATCATTATTAGACATAAAGGAGATTCGCTGGATGATAAAGGGCCCATATATTCGGTGTTTAAGATATACGTTAGAGCTGGATAGCTACTTAAAGTTATGGAACTTGATGTGGGTATATCCCGGGGTTTCTATATACATGCTGAAGTCGGATTTTTCTAGCGTTTACTCTTCCAGGACCTCTTTTCTAGGTTCCACGACAGCCCTACTACTGGTGTAAGTCTTGCCCCAATTCACATCCAGCACACCTGCCTTTTTTAGCAATCTTGTCACGGTGTCGCTGGGCTGCGCGCCAACACCGATCCAGTACTTCACTCTGTTGAAATCGAGCTCTACATCCTTCGTAGGCACGACACCTTGTTTTACTTCTTTTTTTGTCAATGGTTTAGGAATAGGATTGTATGTTCCCAGCACCTCAATGGGCTTCCGGTTTAGAGCTTTGTGTTTGTTGGTGACAACAATATTGTACACTGGGGCATGCTTCCTTCCAAATCTTGCTAACCTTATTCTCACCAGACCTTTAGTCATTTCGCTATTAAAAAACAGGGCACTTTGTGTTCGAATCTGGACTGCACCTTTTGAATCACTCTCCAACTACAACTGACGGAACTACAGCTCTCACTTGCTCAGCTTCAGGCATCGATAACTACATCAGTCCTCAATATCTCGAAAAGTTTTATCAACACAGAACAGAGGATCACTAGCCAAAGTCACGTGATCAAAACTGTGGAGGATGAGACCATAAGTACATTATGGGCGGTGATTAAAAAGGATTTCTGTCAATCTATATCACGATATGGCAGTTTTGAGAAACTACATGTCCATTGGGAAACAACTGGGCGGTTTCGATCTCATTATACATATTTTGGACTTTAAACATTCAAAATTAAGTCTCACAAGATTTTTATTCTTTAGCTATGTATGTGGCGGTATTTGGTGTACATCCAGAGCTAGGTACTGAAACATTAAGTTTTATCTAGTCATTACAGCTCACTTTACACAGACATCAACTCTCATTCCTTCATGTCCTACGTATATCAAAAAGAAATTTTTCATATAATGTTAGAAAATTTTCCATACAACTAAGCTAATCTCATCTCATCGCCAAACCTTTGACATAGAAATACTGGTGTTGAAGATCTATTTACTCGTACTTTGATAATTCACCTTTCTTCAAGCCAATATTCAAGCGTTAGGAACTCGTTGTGGACTTTTATTTAACAAATTAGTGCACCATGGATCCAGAACAGGTGTCCAAACTCCTGGAGTTGGAAGACAGGCTTGCAAAGATCAGAGCACAATCTACCTCCAAACTCGATAATCAAAAACATATAGCGATTATCTTGGCGGCGATTGAAGAAAATATTAATGAGCAGGAAGCAACAAATAAAAACATAGTCAACTATTTGATTTCTTTGTTGTCTTTGTTAGATCAAACGATAGATGCCGAGACATCGGCTGTGCAAGATTTACAGTTGGCCACTTCAACTGTCTACTTGCTAGATATCATCTTCCAGTACACTCCAAAGAAACTGCTAAGAAGCAAGTTTGCTGAAATTTTGACCAAGATAGCGCCTTGTATCACAGACGAGAAAGCGTCTGCTCTTTTGATCAGAGCATCTATCGGCTGTCTAGAGTCTTTGTTGATTGCACAAGACACCCAAGCATGGAACAACACCCAAAATCTGAAAATCACTCCAAAGAGAGGTTTGGACGGTCTTCTGGAGCTATCTTTGGATGGGAGACCAAAAGTCAGAAAGAGATCCCAGGATGCAATTGCCAACATTTTGCGGAATCCGCCACCTGGTCCTACAGCAGAGCATGTTGCCTCGCCATTAGTTGCTGAGTTTGCGATCAACGCCTTGGTTTCCGTGTTGGATGAGGCAGCCAATATTTCGAATAAGAAATTGCGGGCTATGGGAGGAATAAACGAGTTGAACTCTAAGATCATTCATGTGCTAAAACTTCTTAATACGATAATATCCACCAACCAGTGGCCCTCTTCCCGCGTTGAAAAACTGTGTGATTTATTACTGGAAGTCTGTAAAACTTCAGATCAGTTTTTGGTATCAAACTCTTTCAGCTGCTTCGAAGTTCTATTTCAATCTATGGCTGAATCCACTGTATCGTCCGGTTTAGCTGAAAATAAATTTATGAAAGCATTGGATGTTATTTTCTCATTGAAGCCAGCCCAAAATGATGCCCATTTGGTGGGTGCATGGATAGCGGTCGTAGCAAAAGGCATTACAACGTATGCTATTCATGATCCTCTAAAGTGTTTTTCAAAGGTACCAGAAATATTTAAAACTGTTTCGTTTTATCTCCAAAGTGAAATTCCAGACGTATACAGCAGTGCTGCACAATGTTTGATTGCCATTTTAACCGATGGTGTGAAATCTGATATTCTTCTGCATCCACCAGCGGTATCAGATGAACAATTTGAACTTGTTGATGACGCTATCGCATCACTATCCAATGTATTTCTGGACCTTCTATCAATCAAATACACGCATTGTGCAAAGGCGGTATTAAGCGTCCTCTCCGCTGCTTACAGAAAACTTAGATACAGAGCTAATCCAGATTTTTTGAAACCTCTGGAGATTGTTGGCAGTTGGAGAACAGATGAACAAAACTTTTTGGATTTGAGAAATGAGGCCGAAGACGTAATTGGCGCTGCTATTGAAGGCATGGGAGTGGAAGCAGTTTTAGGATGTCTGCCATTGAATATAGTTAATCCATCCTCTACGAAACCAGGTAGGGCTTGGTTGTTGCCAATTTTAAGAGATTCAATTAAGAACTCTACGTTACAAACGTTTTTCAAAGAGTTCTTACCTCTAATCAAGCATTTTGAATCCAAGTTCGATAAACTTGGTAAAGATTCGGTACAATTGAAAGTGTTCCAAACCGTTGTTGATCAAATCTGGTCCTTGTTACCGCCATTTTGTGACTTACCTACAGACTTGGTATCCGCATTTACTGACGACGTTGCATCCGAACTGTCAAGTCTACTGTACTCAACCATTGAGCTTAGAACAACCATCTGTCACGCCCTGAAATCCCTCGTTGAAAGCAATTTAGAGTATGTTTCAAACCAGTCCCAAGATGTGCTACTCCTTCAACATTACCCACAGGAAAAAGCGAAGGAAAGTTTAGAATACCTCGCTACCAAGTCGTCAAATCTACTTGCGGTTCTTTTCAATGTTTACACACAGACGAGCCCTAATGCCAGAGGTTATATTTTAGAGACAATTGAAGCGTATCTCAAAATCTCCAAGAAGGCAGATCTTGCCAAAACATTCGATAACGTGTGTGTTCTTTTGAACACTGCTTTAAAAGAGGATGCCAAGAAAGATAGTATGGAAATGTCTGCAACCTTATTGGATTTGGTTATTGTCATGGTAAAGTATGTTCCATCTACCACGTATCCCGCATTGTTCACTATTTTCAATGGAATCATCAACTCAGATAACAGTTTATTGCAAAAGAGAGCGTACCGTATAATTCATAAGCTTTCTGAGATTGAGGAAGGTTCGGAAGCAATTTCAAGCTTTATTACTGATATTGAAAATGTTGTGGTGAACAGTGCCAATACAGTGCATACGTCATCTAAATCTGCCAGACTAGCTGCTATTAGAACGCTGGTTAATCTCCTTCCACCAACACAATTAGGCTTTATTGTCCAAATCGTGGCAGAAGTTATACTGTGCACTAAGGATGTGAATGAGAAATCCCGTGAAACTGCTTTTGGTATTCTCATTGACATGGCCAATAAAATGAATGATCCTAACGGCATTATAAGACTGTCTAATATTCCTGGATACGACCCGAACACACCAGATCAAACATCTTCTGTGGCTGAATTTTTCAAAATTATATCTGCAGGTTTGATTGGGGAGTCGCAACACATGGTTAGTGCAACTATTACTGCATATTCGTGTCTTGTTTTTGAATTCAAAAATATTGTCGATGTTAACGTTTTGTTGGAGATTTATGACACTATTGAGTTATACCTCACCTCAAACTCCAGAGAAATCGTCAAAAGTGCCATTGGTTTTGCTAAGGTTTGCTGTCTTGGTCTTCCAGATGATATCATGAAGCCTAAGGTTCCTGCTCTTCTCCCAAAGCTATTAAGGTGGTCGCACGAGCATACTGGACACTTCAAAGCTAAGGTGAAGCACATCATTGAAAGATTGATCAGAAGGTTTGGCTACGAATACATAGAATCCATTTTCCCTCAAGAGGATCTAAGACTTCTGGCCAATATTAGAAAGACTCGTAACAGAAGTCTCCGCAAACAAGATGGAGAAGGAGAAGCTGTGCAAGATTCGACACAAAGCACCAAATCTTCAAGATTCATGTCAGCACTTGACGAGGCTTTATATTCATCTGAAGAAGAAAGTGATGTTGAAGACGACACTTCCAAAGAAGACAGAAGAAGGAAGTCATCTAAGCAATTCATTGTTGAATCTAAGGATACACCTTTGGATTTGTTAGACTCTCAAACATTGGCTCATATTTCCTCAACAAAACCAAGGAGCCAGAATCGTGAGAGAAAAAGGCTAATCGATGATGAAGTGTTTAGTTTCGACGCCGAAGGTAAGCTGGTTGTCCAGGATAATAAAAAGAAGCACAATAGAGAGGATGATCCTTTGGAATCTATTACTAGTGGGGTTAATGCATATTTGGATGCTGTCAAACAAGGTCCTGTGAAGGGTCAAAAGAACAGATTGAAGTTCAAGAAAGGTGCTCGTGCCGGAAACAATGACAATGAAAGCGATGATGAATCAGATTTGACATTACCAAAAGCCAAAATCAATGACAAAGGTCGCGTTGGTAAAAAAGCCAGCGGTAGGTTCAAGAACAAGAGAAAGTTTTAATTTCTCATTAGATAGAATTAAGGACTGCATTTTTTACGTCGAATAGACAATTGTATAATAGTAATCTCGTTAAGCAGGTTAATCCGAACTCTGCTATAAGTTACAAAACTGTGTAAAGTTTTGGAGCGTCAAATGATACATCTAGATGTCGAAGGGGTGTCCATAATCAAGAGAGTTTCTTCTTTCGAAGGTATTCTGCATGTCTTCCATTTCGTCAAATTCTCTGGTGTCTATATGACCCAGTGTCAGTCCACCTGTCTGAGCAACATCAAAATCAAAGCCTTCTCGAGTATCCAAATCATCGAAAGTGGCATCTGGCACATCCAAGTCGTTGTTAATTTCGTAGTCTTCTATCTCCTCTTCGTAAGAAACTGAAATTTTCGCAAGTTTGTTATCCGGGTTTCCGATAGGAAGCTTCGATACAAGCTTATCGAGTACTTTTTGTTTTTCAAGTTCATCAGGTGTCACTTCATTCTGTTCGTCATCTTCTTCAAGTTCCATCCCAATTGGTAAGCACGAAGTGTTAGTTGCATTTCTGGTTTTGCTGAGTGTAGAAGATTTGAAGCCAGGAATGGGGGGAAGAGCAGAGACATCTGTCGGAAGTTTCCCCGATTTCCTTTTCGCAGATTCTACTCTCTGGTTTGCCAAAACAAACCGTACCCAGTCGTCCATATCACCATTGTTAATCATGCTGTCTATCAGTTCAGTTTCATCGTCACCTTCGTTGTTCTTCTTCTCTGTAACATTGAGCTGGTTTATGTATTCAGGAATCATTGACAAAGGTTTGTTTGATATGTCCCGGACCTTCAGTAGTTCCGCTGTAGGTTGGCATATAATCTTGGCATCAACATTAGATGGGTCCTCTAGCACCCATTTTTTAAACTTCTGTATTCCCTCATCTGCAGGAGACAGCGGATCTTCATCATACACATCCAGAACGTTAAAAGGCTTGAATACTCCGTTGTTCAAAAGCCCCTGGGTGATATCCTGTAGTGCAACTTCATCGTCCAAATCTCCACGGTCTAAAGCCAGTTTGCGTACCTCTCCAATGAGCTTTTCCAGGTATCTGATGTACAAATCTGTGAGCACATCCAGTGCTATAGGCTTTGCCTTGTCAAATCCGTGCGCTTTTAACAGTTGTACCATAGAGATTCTCAGGAGAGAAAAATAAAACCTCTCATCAGAAGTCATGATCATATATTTTGATGCAAATACGATGCCCTATAGTCCCCTTATCCAAGACAATCTGGGAATGTCTCAATGCTGATGCTTTGGTAAAATAAATGTAAACCGATCTGACAGCCAATTAGACCCAGTTGCCAAAATATGAATAGTTATTCTCGCAGCCCCTTTGGAGTCCAGGCGTCAATCCAAGGCACGCCGAGATTTAACAGACGATTTATTGGTATCAACCTTAAGTATTTGAAGATTTCCTTACAGTTCAGAACTGATTTCAGTCAATATTGAGATATCAAAATCATTAAAATTGTTACCCGCATTGAATCCAAAAAACAACTAAATTTTGAATCAAAATTTCCGTACGATATGATATCAAAACTATTGATTATGCTGATTTAACAAGGTCAAACAACCCTAGGTAAAAGATCTTGGATAGGACCAAATAGTAACCGTCAGACTACAATTGTGGCTAATATATGGCTCTCAGTCATTGACTCAAAATAGCCTAGTGTATTTTTGACGCGTTTTCTAATACTCTGGCGTGAAGTACACCATATTCATTGTTGATCATAAGCTGGCAAGATCAATTTTGGCACAATGGTGAATCTCTCTCTTTATACCATCAAGGCTGTAATAGTCTTGGACAGCACTGGAAAAAGACTTTACTCAAAATATTTCCATCCGCCTCATGAACCCGTGTTGCCAGAGTCTTTATCAGGAAATTCTAAGAAACAGAAGGATTTTGAGTCGAATTTATACTCCAAGACGCATGGCCAAAACGCCAACATAATGGTCTTGAACGACTCACTTGTCTTGTACAGGGAGTATGTGGATGTGTCTTTATACCTGATCGGAGGAATTGATGAGAATGAGATCGTTTTACAAGAGGCTTTCAACGCTTTGAAGGATGCATTGGAGCTTATCTTGGACACAGGTATCGACAAGAGAAACATTCAGGAACACTATGATATGATGCTTTTGGCTATTGATGAATTCGTAGACGATGGAATCATTCTAGAGACAGACCCAGCCACAATTGCTTCCCGCGTAACGAAGCCACCTTCCAAAGACGCTCCTTTAAACATCGAACTGAGTGAGAAAGGCTTGTTAAGTGCGTGGGGATTCGCTAAAAGTAAGCTGGCTGAAAGATTACAGCAAGGCCTGTGATTGCAATTGAAGCCGTATAGACCCTTCCAGATTTAACACTCAATTTATTCCAACTCGGATTCAATTGATATGCAAACGTTAAAATATATATCTATAAATGATGTACGAAATGCAGCAACAAAGAATAAGCATCCTCGTAGAAGAGGACCGAACTTGACAGCAGAAATGAATTTCATTTCTTTTGTTTTTTTCCTTTGCCATTCGACTGTTTTCCCTTGCTAGACTTTCCATTAGACTTGTCATTAGAGCCAGGTACAGTCAATTTTAACTTATCAGAGCAAATGACTGGAACAACATCTAAAGTCTTCAAAAGTTTGATGGCATCATGCTCTCTCACCCAATCTGTTTCTTTATCTCTTTCGGAAGGGTCAACACTCCTGCCTAAGAAATAGTTTAGTACGTCATTGACAGACTTTGCCTTTTTAGCTGAACCCGGCTGAACTTTCACTTTGTACTTATACTTTGCCAAGGCCGGCCAAGGAGCAAATACGGGAATCACATCACCTATTTCATCGTCTTTGTTGATGCTTCCCTTCAGCTGTTGCAGAATTGTCGAAAGATTGCTTACATTGACTTTTTCTGCTTTAGTGAATTGCAAGATTCTTTGTTGTTCCTGTCTCTGGCGAACAATCTTCTTGAATTCACGTTTTTCCAGCCGTTCGAGTTCTTCTGCCTTTTTCAGTTTTTCTCTCTCCATCCCTTTCAAAGTACCGAGAGCCTCCAGTCGAAGAAGTCTCTCTTCTTCATCCTGATCCATATACTTCTTTTGTATTTTCTTGAGCTTTCCCTTTTTACCACGTACGTTGGTATTTATTTTATCCATGATTGTTGTAGATGCACTTTGATGATCATCATCTTCAGACACAGGATCTGTTTCAGTTAATTGATCATTGTTAGACAAGCCTGCGAGTTTTGGGTGGTCTATTGATTCATCGGCTAATGGACCCCCTGTGAAGGAATTTTCATTTAGAACCAATTTGTTTATGCTCTCAGTGACATTATAAGAACCGTCTGATGCTTTAGCAACATCTTCATCTTCATCTTCATCCCCTGAGGATCCGCTGTCGTGATTATCAATCTCTGGAAGGTTTAATTCGTTCTCCTCAGAGTGGATCTTCCAAACGAAGCCCAGTCCCATCACCAATTGTGCTGGAGGTAACATGTTGACTTTCGAGGAATCTTTAATTCTGAAAGATCCTGGAGGCAAAACGCCGCCATCAATATCATCAAACTTTGTAACATTTTTGGCAAATGTCCACCAAGGGGCGCTGGCAATTTTTTTTGACCAAACTTCACAAGCCGAGTTAACGAAAACACCTGCCTGCATCAAAGTGTTTGGAGGTACTTCTGTCTTCTCTGGGTTAAGAATCCAAGCTTTGATTTCAGCACTGTTGGAAACTAAAACATCATCGTCATATACATACTTGCTGAATATCTGATCAGTTTCCACAGGACTTTTACCCATGATTACAACAAAACTTTCACTAGAAATAAACCAGTAGTATTTTTCGAAGAAGTATGGGTTTCTGATTGTTTTCAGGATGTCATGTGAATCCTTTAGCTTCTTTTTTAGGTCCTTCTGAATCTTTTGTTCAATGCTTTTCAAAGCTTTGGCTGCATTTTGTTCGACCTTCTTCTGTTTCTCAGAGGTTGCTTTCTTTATATTGAAATAGTTTGAAGAGTTTGCGAAAGCAGATAAAGAAAGGTCAATAGTAACGCTTTGAAATTTAGTTTTGTCGAATGTTGTCCTCTTTTTGTTGTTAGATTTGGTAGGAACATTCTGACTTTCATCCTCCATATCTGATTCATCTGATAAATCGGAAGGATCTGAAATGTCTGATTCATCGGACATGTTAGATGTATTTGAATTATCATCTGAATTCTCCACATCTGCAAAATCATTTTGATTGACATCATCCTTTGGTAAAAACAAGGTGATCTGATTCTTCTCTAAATTCATAGGAAGCTTGATGATATTTGCAATCTTACTACCCTTTGCCTGTTCACTTTTAATCAATTTTTCAATACTCTTCCAATCCATTTGCTGATCCAATAAACTGTTGACTGAACTCCGTGCCTCTTCAACCAAATCAGCATACGTGACGAGCAAGTTCCCTTTTTCCTCGTTTACAGACTGTGCATCCAAAAGTGATTGGATAATCTTCTCATTGGTGTTTTTAGCCTCATCCAGTTTTTTTTTAGCCTGGGAATCTTGTGTTTGCAAACGCTGAGCATACTTATTGGACTCTATAGTTGAGTAGAAAGTATCCACTGTTGAGTTGTACAGGCCTTCGATTTCAATAACTTTCACCTCATCATTGGACTCCACAAATGGTTTGAAAGGATAAAAGTTAACGAAAGTAAACTCGAGCTCTGGCTTGTCTCTCGCTGCATCATAAAGCCGATTTTTTGTAGCAACGATATATCCTTTTCTGGGTGGTTTTGAGGTTAGTAACTCAATCGCGTCTGTTTCTAATCCATCCAGCAATGGAACAAGTGCCGATATGTTGTCTTTGAAACTTAAACAGGACTCGGAGGGAGCAATGCCATGCACCTTCAGCTTATTCTGAATCAAATCATTAGAAAGGTGAGGCGCATTGATAAACAGCAGCTTCTGGATCGAGGGAACTACGTGCTTCCTTTTCCCCTTTTCGCCCTCAAGTAGACCCATTTGGCTGCTAGCTTTGATTTCAACATCAGTGAACCACTTTTTCACTGCTTCTTCTGTATAGGTCTTGGCTTCAGGGGCTGCAGGAGCCGGTTTACTGATCTCCTTAATATCAAACATGTCGTATGTCTTCCCAACGGTTAACCTGTATTCATCTACCACCCTGTGTAACAAAATAATCTTGCGCTCCGAATCCAGAAGCATTACATTCCCAGCGCTGAAGAATTCTAGGACAAGATAATACTTGCCGTCTGCAAAAGTAAAAACGATAATACGGTCATTCATAATCTGTCTGATACCACTCAACCGCTTCTCTTTCAAGTATTGTCTTAACTTTGAGACGAACCACGATGGAGTAGGAGGTGTTGGCCGACTAAAGTCCGTCAGATGTACTCGCAAACCGCAATCAATAACCACATTGAGCTTCGAATCTGGTTTCCCAAACTTCAGCAAAAACTGTCTGTTGGATTCTGCAATGTTATAAATATTCCTCAACCGGTATCCGACAACTTTGTCCTCCAACTCACCGGAAATCAGCTGTAGATCAAGTGAACTCAGTCTCTGCTTCATCCTGCAAAATGCTCTCAGCAAAGTACCCTTGTTTATAAAGTCCAATCCACTAGGCTAGCAGATACTATCACTCAATTACAAGTTTAAGCCCTACAGCCACTTACTGCTCAAGCCATACATCCCAAAGACCAAGGCTACGTAGCTAACATTTCATCTCAAAGCCTATGTATCGCTTGTGATGTGCCTACGGTCGAGGACAAAATGCGTAAAGTGTGTCACGTGATTTGATGTCATCACATACGATGAAATTTTTCATGACAATAACCAACTAAAACAGAAAAACTGAGGTTTGAAGTCAAGTAAGGAATATCATTGCACAAGTTTGCAAGGGTCACACTGGATTAGTTTAGACATTTAAGTGTTATACACCAGATTTTTTAAACCAAGGAATTTATCAATTGTGATAACTGGAGAATACTAGGTTTTGAGGACCTTTTTGACACTGTCAAGGTAAAATAAGCTTCTTCTTTAAGCTATTGAACGCACAAAACAAAGGAAACATACTGCACTCCAATAGTTCTGGTTCAATTGGTCTTGTTCTGAGTTAAGAATGTCATTTTTTGGTTTAGAACCAACAGGGCGCAAGCCGCGTGACTCTCGAGACAGAAAGCAACGCAATAAGGACGGTTCTTTAGACTTTGAGGACACGTACAGGGGTATCGACGATGTTGAAGAGGAAGACCTTCTAAACGATGAAACATTCGGTACTGCCGCGGAGCTAGGGACAGACTTCGATTTCGGATATGGGAGGGGTGAGCTAAATGCCGGCAGAGACGTTGAGGCGCATGCAGCTCCTGCTCCAACTACAGTGTCCTACGCCGCAATCGCTAATGCCAAAATGAATAGACAGCAGCAAACTCCGAAAGAAGGCTATGAACAATCATTGGACATGCAGCCTATGGAGTCACTTTGGGGCAACAGCTCTGCCCAGCAACCTCGCGTGTCTCAACCCGCTCATCCACAGCAGGTGCTACAAGCGCAGCCTGCCCAAGATTTTCAAAGGCTACCCCAGGGTGTGCCTGTGGAAGGATTGTCTATTCAAGCGTTGGAAAGACAACAGCCAATGGGTGTGCCAGCACAACAGGGATTTTACGGTATACAACCTCCCGCTCAAGGTGCAGGTTACGGCTATGTTCCTCAAGGCTATCCGCAAACCCAGTTCCAACAGTTCCCAAACCAGGCTATGCCCCCTGGCATTCCAAGCCAATTTGTGAATAATCAGATTCCAAATCAGCAGATGAACCGTCAGGACCAGTTCCAGCAGCTACCTCCCAACTTGTACATGCAAGGTCAAGGTACAATCCCCCCACACATCCAACCACCTCAGATGGCTATGCCACCAATGCCAAATCAGCATCAACAACAGATGATGCAGCAACAGCAGCAATTGGCCATGCAACAGCAACAGCAGCAATCCCAACAGCAACGTTCTACTGAATTACCTCAACAGAGTCTTTCTCCTCAACCAACTCCTTCCAGTGGTACTTCCAGACCCAATGACGTCCAGGTACAGGAACATTCGACTTCCCCACCTCCTGTACAAGGAAGTTCCGAACAAGTTCCAACTCCACCTCACACCCCAAGGGAGTTCCGTCGTAATCAAAGAAGATTTGGTCCTCAAGATGCTATGACTGATGAAGAGTTGAGACGCCTGCAAATCAGACAAGCAAAGGTGGACAAAATCTTAAAACATTCTGGTGTTATGACTCCTAGGGACAAGGACTTTATTACTCGTTATCAATTATCTCAGATTGTTACGGATGACCCCTATAACGAGGATTTCTACTTCCAAGTGTACAAAATCATTCAACGTGGTGTAACTGCTTCGGAATCAAACAAGGATTCTATTGCCAAGGCATACCTGGAGCACTCGGGTCATAGGTTGGGTGGTCGCTATAAACGTACTGATGTTGCCTTACAAAGAATGCAATCCCAAGTTGAAAAAGCAGTTACCGTTGCTAAGGAAAGACCTCAGAAGAACAAGGATGGTTTAGATAGTGCAAAACAAGGTGTTTTGGGTAAAATTTCAGGCTCTAGAAACTCTAAGGCTCCAAGGAGACAGTTGCAAATTCCAACACACAAGGATGATTCTCCGGGTTTGTCATCTGCCTCGGCATCTGCCTTAGATGAGGTTGTTGAATCTTTGGAAGATGTCGAAATCAATCAAAAAAGAAGAAGATCTTCGTATGCGTTGAGCTCTTCAGTGGATCAACGCTCGGTATTGACTCGTTCTGGAGGACGTAAATTCATTCTTTCTTTGATTGAAACCGTGTATGAGGAAGTCCTTGAATTAGAAGCACAATTGAGATCAGGGAAACAGCCTGACAGTGCAAATCTATGGGAAGCTTTGCATATTGAAGACCATGAATATGACGTCTCCCCATTCATTTCTATCCTTTCCTTTGAAAAAGGTGTGAAGATCATGCCTCGTATCATGAATTTCTTATCTAGGGAGGAAAAGATAAAGCTCTTCAACTGTTTCTTCAAAGAATTGTCTCATTTGTCAGTTATTGTTTCTTCATCTTACAGCACCACGCCATGTCCTACTAAGGACCAATTGAAGAAGATAGAGCTTTTCCAATCAGTCTTCTTGAAAATTATAGTTTCATTCTTGTCAAGCTCTGCTGAGTTTATGGAAGTTATGACCTTATTGGTCAATGTTATTCAGAACAACAACGTCTCCTTCATCACAACTTCCAGAATTGGTCTAAATTTGATAACAGTATTGATCTCAAGAGCTGCATTGATGAAACAGGATGTCAGTAGAGGAAAACTATTGTCTTCTATGGAGATTGCTACCTGGGGCGAAGTATATGACAGGTTATTCACATCTCTAGAAACTAAATTGGCTGCAATCTTCCCTACACCTGAATACATCAAACACGTGATATCTATAAGTGAACAAGACTCTACTCAGTACGACCAATCGTACATCTGGCAGTTTTTCGCCTCGCTTGCTCTAAGTGGCAAGCTCAACCACCAACGTATTCTTATCGACGAAGTCAGAGACGAAATTTTCGAAGTCATTTCCAAAGCTGAGGAACTCACTATACCAGCGCAACAGGATCAGAAGCTGGCATACCAGAGAAACAAGTACTATCAGGATTTGAACTTGTTCTTGAACGTTATGGGATTGGTTGCCCGTGATGGTGAGATCAGTGAACTCAAGTGATGTAACTAAATTGTTTAAGTGTTCTGCTGAACCGTATGAATATTTAAGTACCTGCAATAATATTAAATGTATAATAGCATTCATCTTTCTCTAGCTGGCTCAGTTTGGCAGAGAACACCACCTTTTCTGTAAATTTTGCTCTGACCCTGAACTATTTATCTAGTAACTTATGGTTTTAGTTTATAGGTTAAACCTTACAAAAATGTTAAGAATTCTTATTAAGGATCATTTCAGAGATGTAAGATTCTAAACTGCTTGCGACAACAGTAAGCATTTAGACCTTCTTAGAATTAAACTGAAAGCAGCAAAGATAAGATACCATGTCACAAACTCAGAGTAAGGTTGAATTAGCTACAAGGCTAGTTTTGAGATACCTGGAGGACCTGAAACTAATTAAGGGATCATCAACCGTCCAATTACCTGATAACTCAATTAAGAATGTTACGTTGGTTTTACCAATAGAAGCGGATGCTGCTTCGGCCATCTTCAATCAAGAAGTCGATCAGCTTGAAATAGTTGTATTGGAAATGAATAATGCAGAAAAGTTCATGGTGAATATATGCAATTATGATATGAGCTTAGCACAAGGGATCTTCACATATGCAAGCTTGATCTCAGACGTTTCATCCTTGACATTTCCTATGAGTAAGGCCGAGACGGAGAAGCTTTATAACAAGCAGTCATACGAAACCTTGCAAGCTAAGTTACAGTTGGGACCAGAACCGGTAAGGACGCATGAAAAATTATCTGCTGGAGTTAAGGTAGACGATGCTGTTAAAGATGATATATTTAAAGAAAGAATTGAACGAATGGTAGCAAATGAGCCAAAGCCAAATCCGCATATTCCCGGATTCGATGATGAATATGAGGTTCAAACAGGACCTGGCATCCCTAGCTCCGGAGAGTTTGGAGTGCCTGGTGTGGTGATGCCTCCAGGAGGTTATGGTGATAGAGATTTATATCCGGATGGTATGAGATTCCCACAGGACTTTGATCCTCTGGGTAGAACTAGGAACGAAAACCCACAAGGAGGAATGATATTTGATCCATTTAGAGGGGGAAATCCCTCAGCGAACCCTCTTTCTGGCAATGATAACCAAAGACCGGGTCAAAATGCAACTCCTGGTGTTCCAAAGTTCCCAGGCATCAAATATGACGACCCCTACGGAAGGATAAATCGTCAGGGCGGTGGTGGTGGGTTCATTTAATATGTAAACAGAGTTTTCTAACGTCGTAGCTTCTTTTTCAGTCCTTACATAGTACATCTAATGTTCCTCTTTGGACGGTGTTGCATAAGTGTACACTGCAACAGTCTTGTCGCCCTGCCTGTAGAGCATAACTTGTACATCCTCATGTTGGAGCAAACCAAACCCCTCGCTGTCTAGTTCAACCTCCTGCAATTGTGCAATATCTTCCCTCCTCTCTTTACCAATGCCGACTGCTTCAATGATTTGACCTGCTTCATCGAATGCTATCATACCAATGGCGTTAGGCACCATATCCGCTAAATTGACACTCATACTGATCTCTGTTGTCTTTTGAAGCCTTCGAGTATGGTTAGATCACTATTTCTTGTCCTTTCTGGCTTCAAGGGTTTGTGCTTCAAGAGAGCAACATAATTAAAGATCAAGTTAAAACAACTCTTACCATCTCATGGGAAAGAGAAAAAGATAGAAGCACACAGGGCGTCGGACAGGTTAAAAAGATCAAGAGACATTTTTTAGTCATTCTTCGGATCAAGGAATAATTTGGTGGGGATAAGTACTATCTGAGATGAGAGTTTTATGGCTTGTCTTGGCAGTGGCAGTTATTATTACTGCCACGGTTGCATTCTTCTTTGTGAATCGTGTTTTATCCTTCAAGTTGTACAAGAATAATTACCCAATGGCTCTACTTGTATTGTTCGCAAATATGTTTCTACTGCTTTCAATCACATATCTATTACCGCTGGACGTATTCTACACAGCACAGACTTTCTATTCTGCTTCAAACAGTCTCAGCAACACAACGATGACAGAAGATATGGACCAATTAAATGCATCCGCACTAGATGAAGCTCCCAATTTCCATTTTTTGTGGACATTTTTGTACTGGTCGCAGTTCTCGCTTTGTTGGTTTGTTCTACCAGTGTTGATTTCGTACATCGAGTTGAAGTACATTTATCCGCGTGAAGATACGGAGTCCTGGAGTCATATAATGAAGAAAATTAAAACTGCGATTTACATGAACCTGAAGTTCTATCTTTTGTGCGCCATCGTTTTGCTATTTGGATTTGTGTATCTTTTGATGGCTTCGACACATGGGTTGAAGCAAATGAAGCCTTTGGTCATTGCACTATCACATTTGTACTCGTTGAGCTATACTTTGGTTCTTCTTACTAACGGACTAGTACAACTCCCGAAAGCGCTTTTGTCTCAAGAGCACGATGAGAATAAGCTGTTCGTGAAATTGAGTCAGAATAATGATGACCTCAACGATGCGAAACTCAGTCTTCTGGAGGTCTCAGAGAAGATTTTGTCCCCAGGCTCCGATGTCAATGCAGATTCATCGCTAAAGCAATCTATTCAAGAATGTAGGATGGAAGTTCAACGCCTCTGCAATCAACTGGAACTTACTGTTCCTGCTTTGGATAGTAATGGAGGAGCACACACTATGACATTTTCCAAGTTAAATGATTATTACAATACTTTTACTACGGAGTATTACAACTACACCTATTATCAAGCGAAGTCTGATGAAATCATTCACACTTTAGTCAGATCTCAGCACAAAGCGATTTCTATTCCTACAAATATTGCAACAAAGCTTTGTGGACTTTTACTTGGTTGCCTTTCGGTACTAATAATGATACTTGAGCTTACTCCAATAAGGTTTGGACATGCTTACATCTTTTTGGGAACAAGTACATGGAATTTCTTGTTAGAAGTAGCAATACTTGCTCATAACACTGTATGTTCCTTGTATTCTCTGTTGCACGTAAAGGTTCGCAATTTCCACATGGTCAGCAACGGCAATAGTAGTCCTAAAAACACTCTTTACTTTTCCTTGTATTCGAGTCGTCTGCTATTCCCGTTATGCTTCAACTACATGATATTGATTCCCAGAGATTCCGACATAAATCTTCGATCAAGCTTTGACAAAGTACTTTATTACCAATTAGAGAAAATTCCTCTGGCTAAGTTTTTGAACGAATATTTGCCCATATTCTTTGTTCTTATTGTTCCCCTGTCGCAATACTTTGATCTTAGAGAAAAGGTTTTGGCGAGAGTTTTGGGTGAAGAATACTACTATCAGCTATTTGGTTCGAGCAGTTCCCCCGATAGAAGCCCGATTGACCCCACGTCTCAAAGGTCCAGAGTTGCTGAAGATTACGAGTACTCGCTGCAGGATGGCCAGTATTTGTTCGAGAGAGCTACATCAAACTTCAATATGAATGGCTAGTTACAGTTATTGCTTGGATGCTTCAGCATTCAGCTTTACCACTATTCACCATTGGTTGGTCCATTGAGTTGTCAAACTTTAAATGAGGATTGAACATTTATAGAACACTTATATCACTGCAATGGCTCACTGCTGGTGCTTAGCCGATTTAAATGCAAATACACGTCAGTTCCAAATCCCTCCATAGACATCAGTTTTAGATCGCCACCAAAATACCGGGCATATAGTCTACTCAAGGCTAACCCGTAGCCATAGCCAGCCATCGGTATTCTGAAGTTTTGACTCATCTCTTCATCTATCAACCCAATCTGCTCATCTTCCGGCATTGTGGTATAGAGATAAGTCCAAACTAAAGGCAAATTCGATCTAGCAATGCCTCCTCCTTCATCGGAAATCTTAACGGTTAAATCTTCTGTACCTTCAGTAATGATTACTTTCACATCTGGGAACTTAAGATCGTACTTATCTGCTTTGGGGTTCTTGGCAATAACTTTCTCGACAGTAGCTCTTAGAGCATTCTTAAGAGTCTCAAACAACATATGAATCAGATGACCCGGCACATACATGAATTCAATATCGGGTGATTCGTTTGGGCATCCTGACTTCTCATCTTTAGAAGGACGGTAATCCAAAGGGAAGGTAAGTAATTGAACTTTAGGAGCTTCATAGAGCCCATAATGCTCGGCGCAAATATGACGGGAGTTTTCAATGGCTGTCTTGGCAAGTTGAGTAATATTGGTCTTGGTGCAGATAATTCCAACCCAATTCTCGTCATCTTCATCAATTGGTTCTTCTGCGGGTTGTCTTGCTGACTCTAGCAAAGCTAAATGCTGCCCAATCAGCATTCTTATCCCAATTCTGGATAAATAGAAGCGATCCAAGAACGACTGGATGGAATCATCGACGATGTTTTGTTGATGAGTCTTTTTCCATTTCAGCACACCTTTAGCCAAAGTAATCACAGTGGCATCATGACGACTCTTGATGTTTTGCAACATGTTATAGAAGTTTCTGTTGAACATTAAGAGGTCAGCTGGCCAAAACCCATAAAAGTCTTGAGACTTATTCCATTCTACAATTGTCGAAGAAGGCAAAGGTGAGAAGTACTTCTGAGGTAGTGGGACTAGACCATTCGTATTTGGATGCGATAAATGGTGATTATTTGACGCTTTATTTGGAATTGACATCACGATTCCGTCATCAACAAAGTTCTTATGCTTGAACTGGGTATTGATATTTGCCTTTTGCGAGTTTTCCATAACTTTGAACTCATCCTGAGTGAAAAGAAGCTTGGCTAGATGATCAACATCTGCGCTTTTTGATCCATAAAACAAAGACTGGTATATCGCGCCCTGTTTTTGAGATATGTCATGTCCAAACTCATGAAGTTCCTGAAATGATTGTGTATACCAATCTCTCACTGTTATGACCTCTTCTACTTTGTTCAAACCTCTTGGAAGCGATTCTAGTTCCTTGATTCTATGTGCTAAGCGTACCGGAAGTTCTTGCAGTAGAAAACATGATGCCTTGAACATCAAACCTGGTGTTGGATGCGACCCGAATTGACACATTTGGCGCAGGGAAACAGCAGTTTGGGGAGTCTCGGAGTACTCCCATATTTTTTTGAGTAAAGAGCTGGGGAACTTGACGGCCATGATAGATCAATTCAGATATAAGCTGGAACCGGTAGTAGAGCAATTCTTGACTTTGATTGTAATGTCAATTGGGACTCTAAATTCTCTTTGAATTATGCTCTGCAGATCGATGATTAGACGACGTGATGAGTACTCTTGTTTTCCAGTCTATCCCTTTGTGCCTGTCCCTATCCTTTTCAGCATCCGCTCAGCAAAAGCACACTAACAGCAGAAGAAGAGTTCAAAAACTGAGAACCTTTCTTGGCTACTCAGACGGGCGTATCTACTTACCGACTGAAATCTGTTTTGTTCAGGAAATGCGTGAGTATATTTCAGATCTCAACTGCTAATTCAATGTGTTTACCAATGAACGAACGCACAATCAGAATTTTGATATCCTGCGAAATATAAGCAGTATGGCGTGCGAAAACGAGTATTAGATGTAGCGAAACGCAGCGCGTAAGCACAATAAATAAAAGGCACGCTTCTTAATTATTCTGCGTTATTAAAAATGAAGCAGATATAAATTGCGAAAATTTATTCTGGGGAAAAAACTGCCGCCTGTACACAGAGCGTCTTCATTTTGACAGCTGCCATTACACCAAGTTTTGGATTCGGTGTCTGGACAAAAGGAACTATAGTCGTATTCAGAAGGATTCAAAAATAGGTAACTCGCTTATCTTAAATCAACGAAATACCTAGATAAATATTATCCATACCTTTTTCTTTTATATAATGGCTTGGATATATCGCACGGTAAAATGATCAAGTACTAGTAGCAATAGGATCACTCGGCTATAGACTGTAAGTCATCTGTAACTGCTACTTAAGTATTGCTTGACAATAATTTGGTATCGTGCATATTACGTGTTAGGCTTTGTAGTTCTGTAAATAACGGCTTTTCACTCTGAAAAAATCGGCGATTCTGCCCCATCTAATATTGTAGGGTACAGATAAAATGGAAAGGCTGGATCACGAAGCAATCATCATTGAAAGAAGACGGTCAGAGAAATAACTATTATCTGCTGACATTTGATTTGTGATTGCTTGGGGCTGCTGAGTTCCTGAGGCGTTGATGGAATCAATTTTGGGAATAAGCTATGTGGTTTGCTGGTCTATATCGGTGTATCCAGTTATATGGGCAAACTGGCAAAACGGCAATCCCAATGCTGTGTCTTATGATTACGTTGTGTTAAACACTTTGGGGTATGTTTGCCTGCTAGGTGCGATGGTTTTACAGAAGCTGTTCTGGATTGAGAATAGCGAGGAAAGGCTGATAGCACCGGAAATTTCGGTATCTGATCTGGTATACTGCATTCATGGGACAGCATTATGTTTCGTGCTGCTTTCGCAGTTTCTGTGGGGATCAAGAGTTTGGGGATTTCACAATACTGTGAAAAGTAACCACAGGATGCATTATATGTACTTGAGACTTTTTTCTATTATAATGCTTGTGGTTATTGTAACTACGGCAGTCTTCATCTTCGACATAAGCACAATGGGTCTGAAGAACTCATTTTTGATTTCTTACTGTAACAAGTTGTCTCTTGTGAAGATCATTACGTCTCTAGTAAAGCATATTCCCCAGGTCAAACATAACTTTGAGAGGAAAAGTATGGTTGGTTTCCCAATCCAAGCAACTTGTATCGATTTCATGGGAAGTATATGCTCCCTATCTCAACTTGCCCTTCGGCTTTTATCTAAAGAACAAGGCTTGACCGTCGTGTCGTTTATTACAAACTTCGGCAAAATTGGTATTGGATTGATCACTCTGCTTTTCAATGTGGTGTATCTGTCGCAGTGGATGGTTTATAGAAGATAACGTTTATAGAAAAGTTGGTGCTCTGGCGCTTAAGATTGTTGAAGTAATAAGAGAGTTCAAGAAAGGTGACGTGCTTATGATGTAAATGCAGTGTAAACGATATTCGGTGTTTTGGTGGTATTAAATCTCGTTTTATTCTAAGTTGTGTAACAAGTTTTGTCTGTTTGTAGAATAAAATGTGGTTTAGAGTTCTGAAATTGAAAAAACCACAATGGAATAATATCTCAAAAACAGTCCGTCTGTACCATTACAAGTCATCTCTTGCGTAACAATCGTTGTTCGTAATAGGGTTAAGAATATTTCTTATGTATCAGGTTATTTTACAAGATTCATTTCAGTTATGCTACGTCAAGTCATACTTTCTGATTCAGACTCACTATCGCTAGCAGCAGCCGATCTTTGAGGAGACGATTCGGTTGGTCTTTGGAAGTCAGTTGCATGTGCCCAAGGAATAATCTCAAAGACAGATGTCTTTCTGGTCGCCAAAGGCATAGACTCCAAACTATTTTCATGAATTTGAGAACCCTGCGACTCTAGGTCGGATTTCATAGCCGTGAGCATGGCAATATTGTCCATGTTATCAGCTGCGCCATCAAATTCTTGTTCAGCCGACTCAGGGAATTGCTGAGCAGGGAAGGGCAACTTCCAATTATCATCTGCAACTTTGAACAAATGCACATTTGCGACATGTTCATTCTCTACACGTAAGATAACCCAAACAAACCTTCTTAAAATTTCCAGCGTAGCCATGGCCAAAGCAATCAATGGATGACGCACGTAGTCGGTGTTGTTTTTCAACATGTAAAATGTCCATTCAAAACGTACAATGACATTGAATACCATAATAAAGTAGTAAATTAACTTATGCTTTAGTTTGTATTTCCCAGTTTTCCAATCCTTTTTCCCACCTAAATAGAGATCGTCTCTCAACAAAAAGTTTTTGGACCTACGCTGCAGTAGAGACCAATCCATAATCAAATCCCAGACACTCGTGATAGAAGAGTTAACGCAACCAAATAAAATCAAAAGCGTACGGAACTTACGGTTTTGTGGCCAGCTCTTGTACCAGTAAAGCGATGCATTGAAGAAGATCCCAATGGTATATTTGAAAGCATTCAATAAATGTGGAAACCAATCATAGCTGTCAAAGTATCTTCTGACACATTGGACAAATCTCCAGTAGCTTGGTAGACAAGATAATATACCGATCCATAATAAATTCTCGTATCTACATCTGTCATCTTTTGAGTCCTGATCATTGAAGGTTATACAACCGAGAGTAGCAAACTGGGACATTGAATAAGTCAAAGAGCACACTATGTCTCCAAGGAAGAAATCACCAAACTGGACGGGGAAAAAGCCAGAGAAAACCAAACGAACAAAAGTAATCATTATGAATTTTCTTGATTCCCACGTCTTATGCCAATACGGCCAGATTTCGATTGATTTGAACTTCCAGCACATCAGAATAAGTGCAAGGCATAGCCACGTGATGAGCCAAGGTTGTAGGTCCTCAATCATGAGACTGCAAAATGCCAATACAGAACATACGAATAGAAACGTCGTGGCCAAGAAAAACATAAGTGGAATGTGCGTCATGGCAAAATCATTACTGAACAAAACAGGCCCATTTCTAGAATGAATCTCGCCAAACATAATAAATCTGTAATTAATCTTCACCTTATACCAGATGAAGCAATCCACGATAAACAGCAACCCCGCCAGAGTGAAGTAATGGAAACTGGACCATAACGGAACCAGCGCTGCTCTTACTTCATCCGACGAATTTTCAGAGATAACAATCACCATCAACAAGACAAGAGTTATAGTAACACCAAGCTGGATACTTCCGAGGAACATTTGGAACATAGATGCGTTTACGCGATGGATTGTTTGTTCGTTCATGGAGTATTGTAGGGACAAGTTCTTGATCCGTTCCAAGTTGTCCTTTTTATCTTTAGAAGAGGAGGTCAAAGTCATAGTGTACCACTTAATAGCCCTGTTTTCCCAAAAGGTTAAAGGGTCTCTCTTCAGTGCTTCATCGTCCTTATCGCTTCCCAAGAAAAGATTGACGTTGATCACTTCTGCCTGCTCAACGTTGTCTTTGACAAGTTTTAAGTACTCATCATACTGACTGAACATCAGAGAGTATTTCTTGGCATATTCCATGAAAGACCGCAGCTGACGCTGGCCCAATACCTTGTCGAACTTCTTCACAATCTTTCTGAACCCGTTCACGTTCAAGTCTCTGTAATTCTTGAGCAGCTGCAAGTACAGGTAAAAATCTAGAATCGCGTCCGAAAGCTGGTGCCGTATTTGTGCCAGAGACAGATGCGATGTGGCAGATTCAAACGTCTCCTGGCCTCCTCGAACGGCCCTGTGGCCATTCTTGTTCTGCGACAGCAACGGATCCCTGTTTTTCCACGCCACAGGCATGGAGGGGTTCAAATTGTTCAAGATAAGCCACTGCCGCAGCTCATGCCACCCCTTCTGCTTGAACGTCTCTTTCAACACTCCTGCACTGAAACTGGGAAAAATCGATCCGTACGAGTCCCCGTGTCGCGACCTGCCGCTGATACTGCCTGTACCCGTGTACAGACTGCTGTTCGTCCCTGCTATACTCTCAGACTCCGCCCGGCTTCTTTTCTCTGTCTCTAGCACGTACATGTGGATTTGCAGCTGCAGTTTCTGGTATTTTGCCTTGTACTTGGACAGCTGCCATTCGTAAAACTCGTCGCAATTTTTCAGCTGGTCCTGCACTAGCCACTCATCAATGAATTCCCGCACCATTCGGGGGCCCATGGACCCCGCATCTTGCACGTTTTTCAGCTTTTTCAACTGCTTGATCTTCTTCTTTCCAAGCTTATAGGCGATATATTTGTCACTCCATTCCGGAACTACAGACTCCCGCAGATGCTCTGCAAATTTCATCCTGATAGCAGCCCTATTTCACCACTTTCAGAACCTCGCACTGGCTCTTCCTAAGCCGCTTCACTACCCTATGCTTCACCGTTTCCCTTCTTTCTTGCCTTGATGAGCTACAACTTTTATCCAGGTCATCACCGCTAAAGCCATATCGCTATATATTGGTCCGAACTGAAAAATTTAAGCTTTAAGATGAGAATCGGTGCTAAGGAAGGGAGTCACGTGACTATGATTTGCGGGCCTCCAATCTTTGAAGTCCCAGACAGACTCTTGTCTAGGCCACACCCAGGAGACTGTAGGCTTCCCGGTAAACAGCTGCCGTCAAGACGTCTCTTGCATATGGGTCTTGCTTCGCTATACCGGAATCTGAAAAATTCCTTAGCACTGGCATTAACAGTATAAAACGCTGACTCACATGCTTTGATGCCAGAAATGATTACAAGACAAACACAGAAGAAGACAAGGTATATATTTCAGGCGATCAGGTATTCGGAGTTGTAGCGGCAGGGGACACTTTTGTGAATTGTATCTTTGAAGAGTAAGACCCTAAGAGATAGAAATCAAGCAGCAATTGATCATGGACTTAGTGAATCATCTGGAAGACAAGCTATTATTTGCGATTCCCAAGAAAGGAAGACTATATGAGAAGAGTATTTCGATTCTGAAGGGCTCAGACATCAAGTTTCACCGGTCTGCGCGGCTGGATATCGCAATCTCGACCAATATGCCGATAGCGCTGATTTTCCTACCGGCAGCGGACATCCCGATGTTTGTTGGCGAAGGTAAGTGTGATCTGGGGATCACAGGCGTGGACCAGGTGCGGGAGAGCGAGGTAGACGTCAATTTGCCCATCGATTTACAGTTCGGAGCGTGTAAACTGCAGGTGCAGGTGCCCGTGGCCGGCGAGTACACCGAGCCCAAGCAGCTCATCGGGAAGACGATCGTGTCCAGCTTCGTGAACCTGACGAAAAAATACTTTGCAGAGCTCGAGAAGGTCCCTGAGGCACAAATGACGACCCGGGTGAAGTATGTAGGTGGTTCTGTGGAGGCATCGTGCGCCCTGGGCGTCGCAGACGCCATTGTCGATTTGGTGGAGTCCGGCGAGACGATGCGTGCTGCGGGACTGCAGCCCATCGCTACGGTTCTGGACACCAGCGCGTATCTGATTGAGTCCAAGAACCCCAAGAGCGATCCGGAGCTAATTGAAACCATCAAGGCCAGAATACAGGGTGTCATGACCGCCCAGAAATACGTCAGTTGTTCCTACAACGCGCCTAAAGAGAAGTTGCCAGAGCTTTTGAAGATCACCCCGGGCAGAAGAGCACCCACGATCTCATCTATTGATGACGACGGCTGGGTTGCCGTCTCTTCGATGATAGAGAGAAAGCTCAAGGGAGACATCATGGACGACCTAAAGAGAGCCGGCGCAGAAGACATTATGGTCTTCGAGATCTCCAACTGCCGTGTCTGAATTTCGCTTGCGGCCTTAACTTATATATAGAGTCTGTATCTGTATCTGGATCATACCACGTAGACACTGACCATCATTCTGCTCAGGGCATCCACCACTGAACGGTGCCATACGTAGTATGTGTTAAAGGATAAGAATACAAGTCACGTGCTTCGAGGCTTCTCGAAACCCGGTACCCATCCCCGGCTTCACAAAAAGCGAAGCAGGCTCAGCGCTCTCAGTCAAAAATCATACACATCTCCTTATACCTTACGAAACCGTTGCCATCCGCAATGACGAATGAGTCTTGTTTTATGCAGTATTTGTACTCATTTTGCATTGAGAGCGAAGTGTGGCGTACTTTTCATTTTCTATGTAACAGTGAGATTTATATTAGGACATCAGAAAACAATGGTCAATTAAAGGTTGCCAATATACTTATACAGACATTACATGTTCTCTTTTCCTGGTGCATCATAGTTTGAGTAGTGGTTCTGAAACTGGTCCAGTCAGTTTAAGTTGAGGGAGCGAAATTTCCTCAGTAAAACAGCACATCATAGTGTCAAAGAACCGGATTCAAAAGACCTGAGGTTTCTCTCTTTTCGAAGACATTGATGAGGATGGTGCTTGACCTTCAACAGACCTGCAAGCCCGCCTTAAAAAGGGAATTTGGGGAGCTCGATACCAACTCCGTCCCTGAGACGGCGAACGGGGTGTTTGTACCCAGCAAAACAGCCAAGACTGAGTCTCAAAATAAGGACTTGAGTTCAGATGGGAACCAGTCGGACAAGAAATCACTGATCAAAAAGACAGCGAAGGTACCGAGCAGCACAGGAATGCCACAGTTCAACTTTACTCGGTACTGCTACCGTCATAATCCAGACATACAGCATACGTGTAAAGACTCGATGGTTTTTCAGGATAAGATCCGGCTAGAGAGGTGGATGGAAAAGATGAATGCGGTGGACAGAGATGAAGACAGAAATTTGATCAAACAGACGTTGGAAAATTACCAGAGCAGCAACGATAAGATACGAAAACTGATATTGGAAGGGATCTTACAACTTAGCTGTTTCCCCCAGCTTTCCTTTATCGCCGATGAGGTAAAACAGCTGATTAAGATAGACTTTATCTCAACGTTACCTGAAGAACTCTCACTGAAAATTCTGGGTTACTTAGACTGCCAATCTCTTTGCACCGCTGCACTAGTATGTAAGAGATGGAAGGAGCTGGCTGATGATGACAGAGTATGGTATCACATGTGCGAGCAGCATATCGACAGAAAATGTCCTAACTGCGGATGGGGGTTGCCTCTGCTTCACATGAAGAGAGCAAGGTTCTTACGTGTGCACGAGACCCATGTACACAACCAAAATGGAACATACCTTTGTAATTCACGAGCTGGAACTCCTCCTAAGTCTCCTTTGGTGAACGGTAGTGCTTCTAGCTCGGCGGATCATACGAGCGCGTACAGAGGTAATAGTAACAGTAACAGTAACGTGAAATGCAACCCCAATAGATACTACACAAGGCCTTGGAAAGTAATCTACCGAGAAAGGTATCAGGTCGAGTCAAACTGGAGAAACGGTAGGTGTAGGATTCAGAATTTCAAGGGACACATGGACGGTGTGTTGTCATTGAGGTTTAACCATAGACTTCTATTTACAGGATCTTATGATTCCACGGTGGCTATTTGGGATACCAAGTCTGGGAATTTAATAAAGAGGTTAACAGGACACACGGATGGTGTCAAGGGTATTTATTTCGACGACCAGAAGATGATTACTGCGTCTTTAGACAAAACCATAAGAGTATGGAACTATATTACAGGCTCCTGCATATCCACTTATCGTGGTCATCAGGACTCAGTCCTTTCAGTGGATTCATATAAGAAAATCATTGTAAGTGCCTCAGCGGACAAGACAGTGAAGGTATGGCATGTGGAATCCAGAACCTGTTACACACTTCGTGGACACACAGAATGGGTGAACTGCGTCAAACTGCACCCAAAGAGCTTCTCGTGTTACAGCTGCAGTGACGACAAAACTTTGCGAATGTGGGACATTCGTACAAATTCTTGCATCAAAGTATTCAGAGGCCATGTTGGTCAAGTACAAAAGGTCATCCCACTCACCATTAAAGATGCGGAAACTCTTGTGGTGGATGGGAAGGTGGAAACACTTTCTGACCAGGGCCAAGACGAAAATGCCATCGATGACGATTGCAGCGGCGTATTAGATCCAAACTTGAAGTATCCAACTCATTTACTCTCGTGCTCTTTGGATAATACTATCAAACTTTGGGAGGTCGCATCGGGAAAGTGCATTCGGACTCAATTCGGACATTTTGAAGGCGTGTGGGACATCGCTGCAGACAATTTCAGAATTATCAGTGGTTCTCATGACAAGAGTGTCAAGGTATGGGATCTCCAGAACGGGAAATGCATCCAAACGTATACTGGCCACAAGGCTCCCATCGTCTGTGTCTGGATCGGCGATAGTTCTTTCGCAAGTGGTGACGAATTAGGAGAAGTCAAAATGTGGCATTTCGATGACATAAACTGACATTTTTTAAATACCGATCTATAGCATAACTTTAACTCTATCATCCTTCCTAAACTACCGTGTTTGGAATGTTTGCGTCTTTTCAAACCCCGACCCCAGCCGTCTATATAGTCTAGAAACTGTTTAATAGCATAGCACACGTCACAGGCAACATACTGATAATCACGACAATCATTGAATTGTTAGCTTACAAGTACTACAAGAATAACTTGATCACACGACCAGACTGAGCAACTAGACATGCCTTTTCTGAGTTTCACTCACCTTCACCTCAATCGGTCTTAATGTGTTGGTTTCATTCCACACCATTTATTTCTGAAAAAAGGGTTTGGCCGTATAAGTGCGTGCAATAAAGTGAAACTGGCTTTCAACTCCGGCCACTGAAAACTCATTCAAGAGTTCTAGATGAGCGGAAAATTGATAGATAATACAGTTTTGCAGTTATCTGTCCTGGATTAAAAACCTGTATTTTAGCGTGCATCAAAATTTACTGTACCAACGTGTGCCTTTTTTACTTGCCAAAGGTATCAAGAATTTGGCGATTCCCTTTACAAGGAAGCTTGATATTTAGAAACGAGGGCCTGAAGAATACTGGTAAGACCTATCCAGCTATAGAACTTGGTGTTGAAATTTTCAATACGTGATTGTGTTATAGGAGTATAGTTCAGTCAAGGTACAGTGAGGGCAAGTTAGAGGAGAAGCTAGAGGAAGAATTCGGACTTGAAAAACGTTACAGGGAACATGCAGCCAAGATGTATAAACGCGATGCTATACAAGATTCACAGGCAGGAAAGTTTAGCTCTCTGAAGTATCTTAGAAAACCTCAGAGAATCACACACCAGATCGAAACTTCACAGCTGAGCGATGTACTCAAACGAAATACGAACCTGAACAAGAGCAAAGTCATCGTTGACAAGAGTCCGTTTCCCCAGAAGGCTCCACAAACCAGAAAAGATGCCACTGAAGAATTGGCAGATTCATTGGAAGAAGGCCTCAATTTGAATGAGAGCACGGAAGGATTGCAAGAGGAGCAGTGCGCGCCTCCAGGGGTTGGGATGAAAGAATATTTTCCGGCCGCACCGACGTCACTCGACTCTGAAACCTCCGAGCAGAACGGATCTCATGAACTGAATATTAATCTAGACTGGTACAAGGATCCTATTTTCGGTGTTCCGAAAGGTCAGGACGATGACGACGAGCCAGAAGATCGATACCTACACAGCCGAAAGCTGAGCGCCACGTTCAAACCATCTTCAATTCTACTTTCTCGAAGCAAATCTTTACCTACTTCTCCTTTGGGTGGATCAAAGGCCGATGATTCAAGGCCTGCCCTCTTCAAACGGTCCAAATCTGTTCATTTCGAGCAGAGTGAGAAGTTTGAGGTCAAGTATTACAGAGAAGACGAAAGTCCCTTGTTTCTACGCAATGAGGCAGGCGAGTACGGCACCAGGTCAGGAAAACTAAGAAAGAGTAACAAGCACAGAAGGCGGGACCATCTGATAATAAATTCTGGCGAGTACAGCGACAACCTTAGCGCCGACAACCCAGACGACAGCGACAGCGACGGGCTTGAGATCGATAAACGGAGCAAATGTCTCACGTTGGTCAACGAGAACCTGATACTACGAGCGCAGACCCCAACTATGCTAAAACTTGACGTTTTCGGCATGCTGACCAGACTCCCCGTGGCTGCTGAAACGTCCGTCAATATAATTCAGCATAATTTTGACAACTACAGGTTCCCGCGAACCGCAGAAGCTCGGGATCCCGAGGCCCCACCGTTGTTGCGACAGCCAACATACGGCGCTGCACCACAGTCCCGCCTCCAGAGCTTCGTGTGCCACTTGCAGGACCTCCGACTGGGCGACGACGAGAAAGTCCTGATCGGAAACGTCTTTGTACGAAACATCTCCTACGAGAAGCGCGTCATCGTCCGCTACACTTTCGACGGCTGGCGTTCCCAACACGACGTTGAGAGCATCTGGGTCTGCAACAACAGCGACATGAGAATTGGAAACGACTCCATCAACATCGACATATTCCAGTTTGCCATAGACCTGGGCAGCATTTCTTCGGTGCTGCCGGTCGAAATCTGCATACTATACCAGACAAGAGAAGGCCAGTCCTGGACTGATCACTGGGACAACAATGCAGGCCATAACTACAAGCTCAGCGTGCGCGCTTCTTGCAAGGACTAACCGCGCGCCGCGCCGCGCCGTGTCCCATCGTCAACCCTAACGCGTTACCCGTACTTTTATGCCCTTTATACATTCACATATACCCACGCTAGCTATGCTGTACAACGTTAGCTTCTTTTCACCTGTAGCTACAAAAACGCAAATCTGTCACCATGAGCCTGTCAGGAACCGCGAATGCCGGCTTATTCGAGAAATGCGCATGACGGACTTTGTTCTCACATACAACCCTCTTGCTTCACCACACTAAGCAAAAACTTCAAATGTTGTTATAGGAACATAGCTAATAGAACAACCTCGAATGAATTGCACTTTACCGGCCGAGATGTTGAAAGCTTCTGGCCTTAAATCTACACTAATCTTAACCACCGCACCGCCTGGTGCGTGAACTCTCTCAGCAATTGCTGGCTAAGCGCGTGATTACACGGAGTCCTACTAGAACTTTCAGTCGAATTTAACCACCCTAGTTCAAGGAGGTGTAAACCTGAAAGTGAAATGCATTACCTGGTCCCACTAAGAGCCACTAAGAGCCTATTTGATTTTTTGTTTTCTTTTGCAACTTCAATACGTTCTACTATTGGTAAACAAAGGTAATTCGTAATTGTAACTGGAGTTTCTGTATATTTCTATCGCAAAAAATGACGCGGACAACAAGTGCGCAGAGCGCTTTGTAAGTTCTCGGAAGGACAAGGAACCGAAGATATAATGCTCCGGTCACTATAGAGAAGGAGCTCAGTAACTAAGGTTGCCGGCATTGGCGCGAAGATTTGTAAGCAATAAATTTATATGTCGATTTGCCTTTTTCATTAAATGGTTTACGTCTGAGAAGTTACCGTTAACTAAGAAACGGCGCACGGTAACATCGGTATATATAGTGATTTTCAGAGGTGGTATCATGCTAGAAAATGCCTGCTCGGAACTAACAGATTTCGGAGTCTTTTGAGGGGATATAGCAAAGTTAAGTTAGATATATAAGTAGTGAGAGATTTTGACAAGAAGTTAGCGGTTGTTGGAACCTTAGTGGGTATCAGATCGAGCCAACACACAGACCAACGGTTCTACCCTCCATAGCGCAGATAGAAAGGAAAAAAGTAACAGCTGACATAGCATATCATTTATACAGAAAAAATGAACCATCTAGAAGTGTTCTGTACCATTTTTGCCCTAATTTTCGTGTGCTACTTTGGATCGCACAAGACGACGATGAACCAGTTCAAGTGTGACGTGCCCTGCTTGCAATGATGCTGATGTGTGGTTCTCACTCTTATGCACAGGAAACAAGGCAATTCCAAAATTTATGATTTGCCGAGCTTTATGATTTTTATGACCGCACACAAAACACATTTTAATATCGATGAATTCGCTAACACCCTTTGTTCAGTAGCGAACAAGTGCTGAGACCCGGTGCTGGTGTCGGCTGTGTCCTTTTCTCGACACACCAGAATATTCTTGAGGTGAAGTTTTATTCTGTGACAGGCGTACCGGATTGTACGCTTCCGCCCATTTCTCTCCTTTCCCACCCAGATGTATCTCCGTTTTAATCCAAATAATATCCATAATACTATAATAGCTTCAATTCTATCACGGAATAAGCCTCTAGATGGCTCAAAGAGCACGGAGCTCAAGGCCATTTTGTCTAACCAAGCCCAAGGTTTGGAATTAGTTGGGAGATGAAGACTCTACATGTTTGGTTTATATCGATACAATCAATATACGGAATTCCGCAGAAGGATGAATGCAGAGAAATGGTGTCAAATTGGTCAACTCCAAACGTTTTTGAAAAGATCATCATCTAAAGATAAACTGGACTGACTAGCAGTATTGTCCATGCCACGCTGCCCTAACCATGGATTTGGAGACTGTATCCCATTGATGTTTGAATTAATGCTGTCATTTCTATTTGGAAGATGCAAAGAAGACTGTGATGGCGACTGAGTTTGGGATTGGGAAGACGACCTTGGATTTGCATACAAGGACAGAATCGATTTCTTCAGATCTGGTCTATCCGCAGGAGAATAAACGCTGTCTGTGACAGGCACAGTTGTTGATTTTTGAGGGGTGTTTTCCCGTATTAAACCACCAGTTGGTTCTGCAGAAATTGAATGAACTGTTCGTCTTGAGTCCAGATCTGAAGACCGCAGCGACTCCGACGATCGAGATGCAGCGTGGTTTTTTGGCTTGTAAGATATGCTTGTGCTTGTGTTTGTTGCACTTGTATCAGCCACAGAAACCTCCTCAATAGGGCCATCACCCACCCACTTTTTAAGTTCGTATTTCGTTCTGATAAATTGGCCCAGTTTACTTTGATCTGGTACATAGGTACCACCTCCAAGTTTATTTTCGTAATGCTCATTGAACTTCTTGTTGTTTCCGTACTTTAAAACAGCCCCAACGTGCTCTTCGGTCCACGTATCCAAGTCTACGCTTTTTACTTTAGTGATATGAGTTCCCATTGATCTGTGAAAACCAGCGCATTTGATGCAAACAAAAACTCCGAGGGACCAGGAAGCCCATCTAGGATGCGTAGCTACTTTGCAGTCACCACAGCGTTGGTTTTCGGGATCACGTAGTAGTGTGTTCAACACTTTCTTAACTTCCACACTTGTCATTTAAAAACCTGTCTGAGTTAACAGCGCTTAACACTCGCTGGAACCACTTCAGAAAAAAAAGCTGTTATGAAACAGCTTTCTGAAAGAGTAGGTAAGGTTCCCACGGATCAAATGTGTGTTTTCTTCGCGTTGTGCAAGACTGTAATCAATTCAGACGACTTACCTCTCTGCCTTGAATTCTGATTCTTGCGGTGAGTACTAACTATATTTTCACATATTACAATAACAAAAATTCGCACGATAGAGTTATGCTGCGAGAATTTTCGCAAGTGATGTTTTTTTTTCTTAACACCGTGCTAACGCATGCTCTTAATTTTCTTTCTTTTTCTCAAACGTAAAACACTGTTGCAAAATTATCCTGCGAGTTTTTACTGCGCTAATCTCAGGGTTCTTTTTGCAATACCACGTACGAATAGAATGTTACTATTGAATTGCAAAAAATTGCAAAACAACGATACATGCCAAATTTTGCCCGTTTCCCTGCGTTTTTTGAGATATATCAGTATGTACTAAATTTATTATGCGATAATCCCCCAGTTCTAGATTTTCGCTCGTAAATTCTTCCAACAGATAACGGGATTCTGTCCATCTTTACATGAGACAAAAGGCTGTGGACTATCCAACCAGACGGGCTGCCAACACCAGGGACTGATTGTTTATTAACAAAGCATTCATACCTAGTTCCACCATTTTCACACCGTCCCTTTTTGTGCTGATAGCGTGAACGGACTTTGGTTGTTATTAGCAGAACTTGGCGAATTAAGACTTAGTTCAATTTGTTGAGCATTTAAGGAAATTCATTTGTGGAATCCAGCTTCAACGTTAACGTTGGTTTACAGTTGCATAGATTTGCAATATTCGGTATCCGATAATACAGATCGAACCAAGTTTCTGCTCGCTCCAAACTCTTGGACACTGCAAACTACGGTGTGAATAACGTCTTCCACGTTTTGTTGACTAAAACGTACGTCTCATTACTTCTGAAGGGATTTGACACATGCATACAGTCCCAGGGGTTAGCTACACTTACCTTGCGGTATCCAGACTTTGATCTAACTAGATTTCTCTCACTGCGTGCTGGTGGATTCTCCTTTGACCAATAGCAGTCTTATTTGTCACTTCATTCATTACGAGGAGTAATTCCAAACTACGGTGCTAATGATGAAGGATCCGCTGATAACTTTAGAGGAGGTTGGTCGACACACATCGAGATCCGACTGCTGGGTTATAATTCATGGTAAAGTATACGACGTTACAAGCTTTTTGAACAAACACCCGGGCGGTGCCCAGGTACTTCTCAAATATGCAGGAAAAGACTCAACCCTGCCGTTTGACGATATCGGACATTCTATGGAATCTCTTGCTTATGACTTGGAACCAGGAGCTTTGAAGGGGACTTTGTACGTGCCGAAATCAAAATCACGCTATGGAAATGAAGACTTCGAACCTAATTTCTTTTCTCCATACTTCTTATTGATCATTTTTCTACCTTCCAGCGTGCAGTGGATATCCGACCTGGGCAAATCTGTTAGAAAATCTCTGAGTTTAGAGAGGGATAGCAGAATTTGGATGTTCAGTGCGATCATATTCCTTTGTGTGTTTTCTTTGGGGCTTATTCGCTGGGGTCACGATTACAATTTCGTTGACGATACAGATTACAGTTTACCCAGTTGGATGGACTGAACAAATAATCCATTGTGCAAGCACACTTCCATGCATTTTGCTTGCTGCTGCATTTCCCTCCTATTTATTTACCATGTTATGAAGTCTTTGTCCTTCGAACGTGCCTTTCACTTGTCGAACCATGTTAGCCAAGACGCCGAACAGATACATCCATTCGTCGTTCTGCATTTAATCGTTTACCGTTATTTTCATTTCAGTGACCTTCTTTTGGTCACATTGCGATGCTAGCATGACACTTCGATGTTATTATTTGCGAATACAACTTCGTGAAGCATCGAAAATGCTAGGTAGCCACGTTCACTTTTATCTCCTAAATTCTATCTTCAAACACGGGCAAATTTCATTTCCCCGCTTTATGTCATATTAGGGTCGGTTTATTCATATCACTCAGCATATGTATTGCATATTCACTCTTATGGAATGTTTATTATTCCAAGCTTACATACAATGTACAATACTTTACATGTAATTTCTAGTAGAAATACTATGTGCACATTTCAGAATCCATCTTATAGAAGCCTCCAAAATAACTACAGCGATGCTGGCTTTAGCTGGAGCTGCCAGCTGATTGCTGTTATGCCAGAACCTTACAGCAAAACCTCTCAAAGTTAAACCAGTTCTTGTTCTTACTACCAACGGTCGGAAAATTTCAAAGTTCTAACAATTAATACTGAGTCATCATCACCATACTTTGTACTGAACAATGATTTAAAAGTAAACTGCAAATCGTAAACTGAGAACAGTAGGAACATCAAGAAGTACAACCAAGGTCTACAATAGGGCAAGTGTCTTTACGCCAATATCCATGCCAAAAATGAGCGAGAAGAGTAACTGGATTGTCCAAAAGTTTGGTGGTACAAGTATTGGTAAGTTTTCCAACCAAATTGTGAATGAGATCATCAAAGTCTACTCCGAAGAGAATGGACACCATGTTGCCGTAGTATGCTCTGCAAGGTCTTCATATACCAAGGCCGAGGGTACTACTTCGCGGCTGCTGCTTTCTTGCGAGTTGGCGTCAAATAATAATCCAGAATATAAGAACGTCCTGGATTTGGTTGAAAATGACCATGTTTCCAATGCCAAGGAAACCATTAAGGATCTTTCAATCCAGTCCAAGTTGATAGAAGACACCAAGAGAGAGATTGAAGTGGTCAGGCGGTACCTAGATGCTTCTCAAGTCTTGGGCGAGGTGTCCACCAGAACTCTGGATCTTGTTATGTCTTTGGGTGAGAAATTGTCCTGTTTGTTCATGACTGCTCTGTGTCAAGATAATGGAGTGAATGCCAGGTACGTTGACCTGTCATTTGTTGTTCCTAGTGACTACGAATGCAAGGATGGCACCCTGGATAACAGTTTTTACACTTTTCTGGTTAGGGCGTTTCATGAAAAACTGTCACCTATTCTCCATGAAATCGCAACAACTAACAACAAAATCATTCCAGTTATTACTGGTTTCTTTGGGATCATCCCAATGGGTTTGCTGAACGGTGTCGGTAGAGGATACACTGATTTGTGTGCTGCTTTGATAGCAGTAGGTCTTAATGCAGATGAGCTTCAGGTATGGAAGGAAGTAGATGGTATTTTCACTGCTGATCCCAGAAAGGTGCCTCAGGCGAGGTTGCTTGAAACCGTTACTCCTGATGAAGCTGCTGAATTGACATATTATGGTTCTGAAGTTATTCATCCTTTTACTATGGAGCAGGTCATAAGAACACATATCCCAATCAGAATTAAAAATGTGCAAAATCCTAAGGGGAATGGCACAATCATTTACCCAAGCGATCAGGCCAAAAAGGGCGAGTCAACACCTCCGCATCCGCCCGTGGCCTTGACGTCCTCCATTTTTGAATCAAAAAAGAGAGGTGCTACCGCTATCACTACAAAATCGGATATAGTCGTGGTCAATATCCATTCGAATAAGAAAACGTTGTCTCATGGTTTCCTTGCGCAAATGTTCTCCACACTAGACAAGTACAAGTTGGTGGTAGATTTGATTTCCACTTCAGAAGTTCATGTTTCGATGGCCCTTCCAGTACCGGATGCCGAATCCCAGAAGGATTTACGGTCAGCTGTCGAGGAACTCAGAAGATTAGGCACAGTAGATGTTATAAAGAAGATGGCTATTGTGTCGTTGGTTGGAAATCAAATGAAACAATTTATTGGTATTGCTGGGACTATGTTCACCACTCTGGCGGAACAGAACATCAACATTGAAATGATTTCTCAAGGTGCGAACGAAATAAACATCTCTTGCGTTATTGACGAGAGTAACTCTGTTAGAGCTTTGCAGTCCATCCATGCCAAGCTTCTGGACGAACCTTTGAACGAAGCATTTGAATCTGCGGTAAATGAAAGGCTCGAACAGATCAAACGCATCGATTTATAGATACATAAATGTAGAAGTGCTGTAAATACTTTTGATCAATGGACAAACTTCTCAAATTGATATATATTCCTGTCGTTCGGGAGATCTTCGTAATTCTTTCAAAATTTAGACAGAGAGCTCAAGTATATGCCCAACAGCCGAAGCATTGTGAGTAAGGAATTTTTATAATTTCAAAACATTGCATTAAGGTGTTATTTGCTTAGTTCTAAGAAATGATGCATTTATGTATTCTGATCCTTGTAATATAGATGAAGTGAGTAGCGTTGGTGTTGCAATGAATTCAGAAAACAAAGATCTGGTCTCCCATCTTAGAAATTGGCTTGGCCTTTTGGAAACCCAAAGCAACAGCATTTCGTTTGATGGAAGAAACCATAGGTGGAGGGCCACATACCAAAAGTTGAACATCTTCGGCTGGTGCAGGCAAGTGTTCCTTCATAACATCGACAGTAATGTAACCCACACCACCGGTCCATGACTCTGGCGCTTTGTCCAACATGTAATAAACTTTAAACTGCTCAGGTTTTTGAGCCACGAAAGCGTCGAGCTCTTTCTTCAACAAAATATCCTCTTCTGTTTGGTTACCATAAACCAAACTGACTTTAGTCTTGTCATTGTCATTGGCAAAGATTGACTTCATGATTTGATACATTGGGGCGATACCAGTACCACCGGCGATCATACCAATTTTTCCGCTCATGTTTGGTTGGTAGTGGTAGAAGCCTTTGGGACCACGTACCTTAATCTTGTCACCAATCTTCAATTCTGCGAAATGCTTAGAGATGTTCCCCTTTTCATACGACTTGATCAGCAATTCAAAGTAACCCTCAGCATCTGTGTCCAGTGAGGTTGGAGTGTAAGATCTGACAATGTCCTTGCCGTTGATATTCGCCTGTACTGATATATGCTGGCCAATTGGAAGTCCCAACACGGACTTGGGGTCAGGCAACCCGAATCGATAAACGGCAGTGTTGTGGGTTAGAACAGTCTTGGCAACAAGAGGGAACTCTTGCAACTTCTCTTTGTCTAACACAGTCTTTTTCTTCTTAGACTCCAAGAATACAGAGATTACCACACACACCAGCAGTGCAGCTGCTGTGTAAACCAACTTGTCAACAGCCATATTCTTAAGCTTTCTTGATTTTCAGCTGTTGCAACCAGAGTAAGATCTTCAAAAGTATTACTAGAAACTAATTAATGATTGAAAATGGTTGGAGCATGTTAAATGCTTTTAGAACAACGCTAACAGACCTTCAATCGTAACTTATATTCAACTTGTTGTTGTATTCAAATCAATCCATGTTACACGATGAGATGCCCCAACAATTAGTGAAAAACTGAGACAAAACCTAAGTAAGGGTAACAGTAATGCTGATATGTGTCTATAATCTAAGGTAACTTATTCAGAGCAGCTTCAAGCTTGGTGATAAGGTCCTTCTTTGAGTCATGCTTGCAAGGCTTGTACTTGATTTTGGAAGACGAGAGGTATTCAAGCAGACTCTGTAGATTCTCATGAGTCACTGAATTGAGGTTGTCCTCTTCAAGCAGCCATTCACAGGTCCGTCCCATGACAGCTTCGAATTGTGGGAACGTAAACTTCTTGGTAACGCCAGTTTGCTTTTCGATATCAACGACCTTCAGTTGAGTTGCTAAGTCTCTTAGAGTTAGAAAATTTCCTCCAACAATAAACGAGTCTCGTGGCGTGTACACTGCATGGATATATCCACAAGGAATCATAAAAACATCCCCAGGAACCAGTTCCATGGCTATTCCTTCCTCCAAAAGATCGCCTAAGAACACCCAATGTTGGTTATCGTTACGACACCAGTCTTTGTATTTCTGTAAATTGCTCTCTGTTGGTGGGAATAGGATGAACTTCTTGCTTCCGGATATCAGGTTATAATACACACTGGTCCCTGCAAAGTCAAGGTGGAAATCCGTGTAAGCATTGGCCACAGACATCAGAATGTACTTGGTCACCTTCGGCCTTTCCATCCCTAGTGTGTCGCCATCTAGACTCCACACTTTATCCACCAAATCGTTTTCTATTACCGATATTGGGCGCCGAATATTCTCAGTGAACTCTTCTACATGGCTAACCTCTAATGAGATCACATTTTTGATTCGGTCTCTGTCATGCGGATGCGTATATGTGAAATACTCGTTCCACTGACCCAAAGTCCATTTCTCATTCATCTGGGTTTGCACATCCATTACGTCCAAAGGATAGTCCTGGCCCATCACTTGCGTCAAGAAATCTACATTTAGCTTCACGCTTTCCTCAGAGTTTACAAATCCCAACTCATTTGCTGTCACAACATGCATTCCACAATTCTCAGGATCACTGATTTTCAAGGGCTTTTTGATTCCCTGAAACCCGCTTAGAAGCTCTGAAGAGCTGACTGTGTTTAGATCTTCCCATTTCTTAAAGCATGCCAAAAACGATTCCTTGTGTGGATGTTCGTGCTTCAACCGCTTGTCGTTTCCTTCGTCCAGGGCAACATAATCAATCGCTCGTTTGCGCCGCAGCCCTGATCTTTTGGGTGAGGTAGAAGAAGCATACTCAGCAGCAGGAAATCCCTTGAGTTTTAATATCGGGCTGTCGCAATTCCCGTGAGAGGAACACTTGAAAGATTCAACATGCTTCTCCTTCACACTGTACAAAAGATCTCTCGTTTCTAACTTTGGCACGATGTGTTTCAGTGGAGTACATACTAAATGAATCCACCTATCGCACGACTCGCATCCGACCCATATAGGGCTACCAACATCTTGAGAATCATCCTTGTTGCAGAACAGACATCTCACTTCGTCATCGTTTGTCATTGTACTAAATCAAAGAAACACTTCAAATAATAGCGGTTGGGAATTAATAGACTGGAAAGTAGCACTCTTAATATACCAACAGTTCGCTATATGCCATTAAACCTCCAATAACGCGGTGTTTTATATACTTTCCCTTAAAAGCAGCATAATCTGTCTAATCAAAAGGTTTTCTTAGTTTATAACAGAGAAGTTCTTTAATTCACTACTTGATGTATTTTAAAACAGACACAGTGCAGAGTTGTATGGGGTCCTTTGGTTTTGACGGTTGATCAGGTATCGCTGAATGAACACGGTCTAAGGAAAGGACTCGTACACTGGAGGTTCCGGCGAATTTTCTTCTTCTAGTGGCGGACCACCAGAAGGCTTTCTTTCTTACTTAACGTGACCGAACACAAGGTGTGCCATTATCGGTTTATAGAGCTTTAACAAACTGCTCGGACAGCTCAAAAGATATGGCAAGACACAAGCGGTTATCTGGAGTAAAACCCATTAATACTTTATCGGAGAATAATGGATATAAGATCTCTTCAACGAGTTATGACCAATCACGATACACACGGAAGAGAGAGTTCTTGGCCGAGAACTTCACGATACCAAACGAAGAAGACACAGCAGGTAACGCGGAAGAATTAGTATTGGAAGATGACCGTAGTAGGTTTCATCAAGAACCTAAGGGCTTGACTCTTGGATCTGCTAAAAGCTTGCCTGGGATATTGGGAGACGTCAGACAGCATACCAGTAGATTTGAATCGAGCCTGCGAACAGAAGGCATATTAAAAATCGTCAGCAAAGATTCAGACGATTGGATGTTTCGACTGAAAACTGGATTGGTTGTGACTTTCATCAATGGACACAAACAGGCAAAGCCAGATTTAAAGTTCCAATTTTCAAAAGGAAATGATCCGATCGAAGGTTTCTCCTTCACACTAAATGAGGGTATCCTGAAGTTTTGTTACGAATCCAGCGGAAAAGGATTCGGCATAATATTTTCTCATGAGATGCGATTTTTGGTGCCCAAAGATAAATCCATACGAACCCATTGTTTGTCGTGGCTTTGTACCAAAAAACCTTCAGGCTCAATACACCTACTACAAGCTATAAATTCTTACAAAGATTCGGTATCTCGTCTGAACGCGTTAGATTTATCGTCCGACCGTATAAGTAAGGTGGAGGAAAGAACGATCGATGAAATGGTTGAAAAGTATAGATCATCATGCATATTTCACCGGGATCCACAGTCTCAATTTTCTTCCGAGACAAGAAGGCTTGATCGTTTTACTCAAAAGCCTTTAAACTCCTTGCAAAACTTTAGTCGCAGATCTAAAAAAGGCACCGAAAGTGCTAAACCCATACTACTTCCTGATTCCAATGAGCCACTTAAGGATGATAATGACACTAATGATACCATAGCACAAGACAAGTTTTATGGTAAACCTAAAGAAAATACCACCTCGCAGGATGAGGCTAAATTCTCATATGTTTCCAACCTTAAAAGAGTTACCCGTTCATCTTCAAGCAATGAACCTTCAAATACCGCGCACCAATTTTCTGATGACTTGTTTGAACAAGAAATACCTGAATTGTTTGAGCCAACTCTTTCGTATACATTCCCCGATGACTACAAAATCTCCGTGACTAACCAAGATTTTAAATGTTTGTATAATCACGACTGGGTGAATGACACAATTTTGGACTTTTTCATGAAGTACTACATTGAAAAGGCGATCGAGAACGGCACAATTTTACGGAAGGACGTTTATTTGTTTTCTTCCTTTTTCTATACCAAGCTGGTGAGTTCAGAAGAGAACAGGTATTTAAATGTGAAGAAATGGGTGAGCAATACCGATCTTTTTTCCAAGCGTTTTGTCGTTATTCCTATCAATGCTAGCTTTCATTGGTTTGGATGTATCATAGTGAATCTGGATAAGGTCAAAAAAGTCCTTGAAAGATCTACTACCGGCGGAGATACTTCACAGGGTACCCAACACGATTTGATACAAAAGGGCGAAACAGGTAACAGTGAGGTTGCATCTACAAAAGACACCGTTGAGGAAATAATACCGGCTGATTTACCTACAATCGAACTATTGGTGTTCGATTCTCTGAGGCAAACTCATTCAAGATTGATGGACGCCATAAAAGTTTTTATCATCGATTATGCGAAGGATACGTATAACTTCGTGGTACAAAGAGAGAGAATAAAAGTAAGAACGTGTTTGGTTCCGCAGCAACCTAATATGAGCGATTGTGGTGTCCATGTTATTTTGAATACTAAAAAGTTTTTTGAATATCCGGATGAAACTCTTGAGCTGTGGCATCAAAGGTCTTCTCACACAAACTCTAAACATGTCAATGAATTCTTTGAGAAGAAGATGCGGCATAAAGCTCGTAAGATGCTCCGGGGTGTTCTGCAACAACTACAGCAAAAACACATAGCTGAAACCGGGAGAGATAATCTACCATTGAAGCAAGAAGAAGAGGAAGAAGAAAATCATTCGGATCTGGAGATAATTGAAAATTATGGCGAGGTTGGCCTTGTTGGCCATGGTACTGTAAATAATGATGACCAAAATGTAACAGAAACTTCCTCTAACCCTCACAATGAAGAAATAAATACACAAAGAAAGAATGAAACAGCTGATTCTACAACTGAAATTAAACAGTCAAGACAAAACTCAGCAAACCAAACATCAATGTATTTTTCACCAAATCTAACAAATAGTGGACTGTCACAATCGTCGAAGGAGCCTTCTGTCGGTCAATTCAACACGATCTCAATCCTTTCACAGAAAGAAGAATCAACTGCCATTACAGTAAGAACTCATGGAAAAGCTGAGAATCATCTTATTGATGAAAAAGTTCCAGCAAATGACGTGTACAGTGGAAGAAGACCTGATTTTTCAGATGAATTGAACTCATCTCAACCACCAATTGACTCCCAAATTTGCGTTAAGCAATCAACTGACGAATTAGAGAATGTCTATGAAGAAATTACAGATTCTGAAACAAGCCCGACCAAAGCTCAGGATATCAGTGTCGATGATGATTTAAAACTTTCACCTATCTCCAATAGCGTGTTAAAAGAAAAATTCAGAAGATTGCGAAGCACAGCAACCAGCGAGTTCGTATCAAAAAAAAAGCCAAAAACCCCGAATTTATTAGAAACAGCCATGTTCAACAAGATTGATACTACAGGCGGTAGTCATAGAGTTTCCTGCATCGAGAATGCAACCAGTGGGGGAGAAGAGTCAATTTATTTTAAATGTGCGAAGCGCCATAAAGACGATGGTCTTGAAAAAACTGCGGTTAGCCGACCTTCTGTTGAAGAAACTTACGGCGTTGTAGATGTTCATTCATCACCAGTGCGGATAACCGATCATACTTCCGACGAAGGATCTTCTGGTGTGAAACCTATCTTAAGAGATAAATCAAACAGAAAAAAGAGTATAAATCATCTGTTCAAAAATATTAATGAACAGCAAACCAAGTCTAAAATTTCGATATCAAATCCGTTTGATCACTTGACATCTAGATGAAATCTATATATTTTTGTATTTCATTAACCCTTTTGCATTCAATTGAGTGTCAGGTATAATTGCGTTTAATACCAAATATAATTCTGTAATTCAACTTGGCCAGGTTTTAAATCAACGAAGTTGTTGACAATCATTCAGACTTCATAATTCTTCAGCACTCTTCCTCTAGCGTAAAGTTCATCTCTAATATTTTGGGACATAGTCTCATAATGAACCTTCCATAAAATGAACACCAAGGAAAATATCACGACAGAAATGAACATAGCATCAACAAGGTAAAAGGCATGCTCCACTATATTGAAATTAGTAGGAACTGGAGAAGCGGACGGCTTTACAATAGCAAAGTAGATGAAACATGCATGCAGTGAAGTGTAAGATTTTGGGTTGATGATGTACTCAGTTATGCTACAAGTATATTGCAGCAGCAATGGGAGAATGAGCGTTGAGATTAGGAATAGTATTATCGAGAAAGAACATTTCATCAACAACTTGGACTTGCTTATGTGTTTACTACGCTTCATGATGATCCTGAAAGAGAGATACCCAACAGTAAACACTAGGAAGGAAAACAGAACTGTGACAATGCGGTATGAGGTATATCCATTCAAAGTAATTGATGAACTGTATGAAACCAATGATGTGTAATCATAATGGTTTTGCGATACATTTGGGATATCGGAGCCATTGTTCCGGTAGTAGGACATGAACAAAAAGAACAAACAATATGAATGAAAGCTTATGTTCGTCTTGAAAAGGTATGGAACCAAATGAAACACCAAAAGAGGATAAATTGTGAAAGCAAAATTTTTGATATCTAACCACATGTTCCCGTCCGGAGCTCTCTCTTCTATAATTGCATTTTCAGCATTTGCATGCTGAGCAGGGACATTCGGTGCCGGATTATTTACTGCGATACCTTCTTCCTCTTGACCAGTACCATCAATTTCATCATATGCTTCTTCTGCCTCGTTTGCTACTTGCTCATCATTTCGATCGTCAACTTCAACTATTCTTTGTTGCTGGTTAATGTTATCTAACAAATTAGAATGATATGCACTTAACATTCTCGATTCTATAACAAGACCAATGCAACAAGAATATAAATCAAGGTGGGCAAGGCGATACAATAAGCTGGAAGTCAATTTCAATTCAGTAATGAGAAGTGGTACCTGGTTAAGGAGAACCTGCAAACAGGTGACCAAAAAAGTACCAATAACATTGGCAAAAAGCAGCAAAGAAATGAATAGTAAAGCCGAGAACAGCCAAATGAACACTATCAACAAAGAATACGCTAAAGTGAAATGGGGAGGAACGTAGACTACTGCGTATTCATCAAAATCGGTTATCTGTTTCTCCAAATAGCCAAATTCTCCTGCATTTTTCCTTTGTCTTTCTTTGATTTTGTCTAGGTCGATAGGTTTGAGCAGTTTATCATCCTTGGTGACCGGTACAAATAGTAATTGTGCATATCTTTTGGAGATAATATCACTACCGGGAACACGCATCATAGTTCCATCAGGAACAAAATATGCATGGACGGATGGATTGTGTTTGAATAACGCTTTCGCTTCAAACATAGATTTCGGATGTGAGTATAGTTCGAGGTTTGAATATTCAGCAGCTTTGGGTTGGAACCATTTATAGAACAGATTTCTGTAAATAACTTGACCTCTTTCGGTTGGCGAATCTTTACCCAAGATGAACGAGGAGAGTCTGAGTTTTCTGCAACAAATATCAAACACGAAGACCCAATACTGTCTCACGTATATGTTTATTGTTCTATTTTTCGACAGGAGTGTATCCGTACAGCCTATTGCCAGACACCCCATTAAAGAATAAAGATTCGTTATCAGGGTCAAATCATGCTTCATTGGCAACAATTCTGAACGAAGAATAATTGGGAACAATAATCTTGTTACAAGGCCGAATCCAAGAACAATAAAGGCCACATAAATGGCCATGGAGAGCACAAGTCTGGAGAGTTGAAGTTTCATAGGGTAAATCAAAGAATCCTGAACCAACTTTATATTTGGATCTTCAGGAGATCTGATAAATGACAAAACACCTGGCCTGATAATATATTGTCTGATCATTCCCACAAACTGGGCAAATCTGTACATGTACAAAGTTCCAATGGCCCAGTATACAACAACAGATGCAGCTGGAAATGTAGAGCAGAACTGAGGGATGAAGAGGAGTTTGTTCTGAGCCTGTAACATCGGTGAGATCAATGAAAAATCGATCAAAAATCCAGCAAATATAGGAAATCCAGCTAGTTCGAGCGTGAATAATGTTAGAGTTTTTAGAGAACATTTTATGATATATGTTACTCTGAAAATAGTCCTTCTCAACGGGGTTTTTAACGGCTTCTTTTTTGAGTATCCTTTAGATATTACTTCAGGTATTATGCAACATAGCAAAATGAAGGTCAAATATGTGCTTGCTGGTGGCATTATTCTCAACAGAATGCTGCTTCTCGATGAGTGGTTGGAAAGTCTGTAATAGAAATCTACCACCGGAGAAAATAAATATGTGAAAAATGCCTCTTCCACTGTCGCAACGAAAGTGGAACTCGACGTTAGTTGTTGATTATAATGAGAAAGTTTCAACTTTCTTGTCAGTACCATAACGCCATTTAACATGACTGACACGATCTTGAAATAGAAGAAGTTCAACACGTATCCTATAACGGTGGTTAGCGCATAAGAAATGCAGAGATAGCCTCCGATAACAGAGAATGCAACGCTGAAGTAGCTAGGAAGTGTCCTGTACCCTAAATTCAGATTTAAAATTGCCGCTGCTTGATTATCTTGGTTGTCTAAAACGACAGCCGGATCAACATCCACCGGATCCTCTTCATTATCGCCAATATTCCTACGTCTTCGCAGCTGTGCATCGATTTGTGCATCTAATTGTCGTTGCGCAAAGTCGGCATCCATTATGTTGCACCTTATGCTAGCTTGGAAAGACTTAATGTATATGCACACAAGTTTGTTGATGAAAAAATGTCTTACCGGTATTTTATAGACTTACGGAAGTGGTTTAGTGTATTAGTGATTGCTTGAATGAACGTTTTGTATGTGATGCATTCTTGATGATCTTCGATTACGTTTCAATTGTAGAAGAGGTAGTTGAAATAGCCGGGTAATTTTTCAGATTGAACATTTTAGTTCAGTCAAGAGTAATACAACGCACGCATACGTGTTGATCTCATGCACGATTGTTCTGATTTAAAGTTTACAAACATAGTATACAATTGTATGGGCTGTTTCTTATAAATATCTTATGCAGACCATAACTAGTCCCCAAGTACCCCGAAAAGATTCTGATCGTCTCTTTCGTTCTCCTCATCGCTGGTTTCACCTGCCACGTCTTCCGGTTCGTTTCTATGCAGCGCATTGATGAGCATTTCAATGTCTCTTGCTTCCATATTGGGAAACCGGCCTTTTAAAGTTTGCATTGCTAACTCTTGTTTCGTAAATCGGGGTCCAATCTTATGGATTATCATTTTGTTGAATACAGGCTCCCGTACCACCATATCGTATTGTAGATATGCGATACCGTGTATTACAATGACGAAGAATATCTGGGTCAGCGAAAATGCATAGTTTGAGACCAGTTGGCTCAAGATGTCCCACTTAGTAGGTGTTTCTGGCACAGATTCTTCGAATCCGTACACAAGATTGAAATACCAGGCATTCTGCCTAGGAAATGAGAAGTCATCCACAGCGGCCGTAAAAAGCTTTCCCCATATATTCCACGATAGCGGAATGCCAATAACAAAAAGCACGAATATCAGAAAGTACCTGAGGTATTGATCAAATTTGTGAAGCCCTTTGATGAGGGAATGCTTTATAAAAACAGTCAATGGAATCGTCTTTGGCATCGACTCATCGTAGAGGGTCTCAAATTCAAACGGATGATTGCAGATCGAGCATACCATAATTGCATCTGGATCGTTGATGTCAACATTTTTGGATTTCAGCCACTCGATAAGGCATGATTGATGAACATATCTTATGGAGCCCTTACATTTGCATGGGTGAAATAGCGGATTATCGTAGGTTCCTTCTAACATGCATATCCGACAAGTAAGTACATTTCCCGACTGTTCATCATGTGTTTCTATTTCCTGTTTAGAGTCCAAGTCGCTCACCAATAAGTCTGAAGACATTCTGATACTTTTTATGTTTTAACACACCTTAAAACGCGGGTCTTCGCTCATTCAACACTGTATTAGTTGCTATTGTGCCGCCGTTTTTCTTGGATATTCTTCCCTATCCTACAAATGAAGGTTAGGACTTTCAACACTGCTGCATATGATATCTCAACATCAAACCTAAATTAAGATTTACCTTTGATATGAAATAAATCAACTGGTTTCTTATACTGATGTCGTAGAAATACAAAATGAGCGAAAACAAAAAAAACTTTATATAAAAGAGAAAAAAATAAGCCCTGCGGGGGGCTCGAACCCCCAACCTTGTGATTAAGAGTCACACGCGCTACCGATTGCGCCAGCAAGGCTTAGTAAATTTGTTGGTGTTGCAAAGCCTCAATCCAATACATATCATAGTAACAACATCATGTGAAATCATATCTGAAGGGTATATTAGCCTCTTCAGTTATTCAAAGCCCTTAGAATGTTTTCGGCCCCACTGGTTACCCTTGAAGACGATTCGCTGTCCCTGCGCAATATTTAATTGATTCTTGCTGTACCTTTATCGGTACTATCACAAAAGCTTTAATCAATCTTAAAATTGGTTATGTGATTACAAGACTACTACAATAGTGACAATCTACATGCTCAAGGCATAGGAAACAGTTAACAGCCACAGAAATGCTCAGACGCGAACCTACCGTTCTGTCACTTACAAACGATGATATCGCTGAAATAGAGGCGCATTTAGAAGAATACAGACTTCAGAGAGAGATCAAAGCTCAGCATTTAAATCTCATGAGAAATTCCAAAACCTGGAATGGAGTGGCCGGCGCAGATCCATTTGAAGAAGACGAAGCTCCACAGAATGATACAGAACTGTATCCGTTACACAAGATGAGCGCTTCTCAGCGAAACCGACAATTGGAGTTATCAGAACAAAGACTGAGCCAACCTGGTAACACAGACATGCATGAAAGTGTGAACCCGTTTTACGCTTCCAATAGTAACGCTGAGTGAATGAAAGTCGTGGAATAATGGTAGGCTCTTCAATTGGATTATTGGGGGATTCGCGCAGGTCGTCCTTTCTCAAAGTGTTGCATTTCAAGAATATGTATATGTACACATCAACCGAACTTTATTGATCCTTAGATTTAGAATCTAAATAAGCTTTCATCTCCCTCCGTTTCGCACTGATATCAACGAAAGACGGATGGTAATTTATTTCCCCATATTGATCATTGTTTATCATAATGTCGATATCCGAACTTTTGTTCAATGCGATGGGTTTTAAGTATTCCTTGGTCTTAACTGTCTTTTCCGATCCACGGATAGTGAGGTACTCCAAAGAAGACTTGCTAATAAATTTGGCTAGTATGAATACAAGCAGTCCCAACACTGCCTCTATCTTAATATCCATAGGTAATGAGCGATGTATCATTGTTGTATCGCTCAGGGCAGTCTGTTTTACAACCTGGTGAAATTCATAGCTAGAGTATCCTGAATGAAGTAATTGAATTCCGGCAAGAAGGTATAATGAATTCGAAATAAGGGACATCGCTGTTCAACGCAGCTTAAAAAAAGGAGACCTTGTTCCGTTTGTTCACTGGACCAACATTGCAAAATGTTTGGCTGTAGTCCTGAATAATCAATTGTGTGAAACCAAAACTTCCTATATACTTAGGTAGTTTTGTAGTTTTTCTCGCAAAACATCATCCGTAATGAAGATGAAGAAAATAAGTTTTCTATACACTGCATAGTACCAACACTCCAGAGGTAGCAATAATATACGGATCAAATCAAACTTACGTAAATGTTTGTAGCCACTGACCTAATACGATCAATATTTTCTAGCTTTTGAGGTTCAAAAGTGTCATATAGGAGACGATACAATGGGATCAGGATGGTGAACAGGTGAGCGGAATGTTTCATCTTGCGTAAACTCTTCTATTGGTTCCAGTGATTCATGACGATATATATGCATAGGTTCAAGAACGGAACGTTTCGTTGCTTTCTTGCTATCTTTGGTTTTGTTTTTAGACTCTTCTTCAAATATGGAATCCGTAACAAGACTCTTGTATAAAGATCCCAGTAATTCCGCATTCAGTTCTAATCTTGTTTGTAAATCGTTGAAGTGAAGAACCCCCAGCTTGAGTAGAGCTTTTATTTTAAGTGTGTATAGACACAATTCTTTTTCTGGGTCTTCCCCGTCAAGGAGTTTGGCGTCAGTAAGATTTACATCCTCATCTGCTACCCTTTCCAAATTACAGTTGATAGCATTGGCCTGACAACTTTCCAAGTACAAGAACACTGTGAGCAGAAGATTTGATAAGCTTTGATCTATCTCAACAGAGTATTCTTGTCTCAATGCAGCCTGCCAGTTTGTGTCTTTTTTGGGTACATTCAATCCAAACAACTTGAAGGCAATTATACTATCCACCAGAGGAGAAACAAGAGAGTAGAGAATTCGGTACTTAGTCCGACTGGCTATTACAGGGCTTGAATTAACTCCCTCTGCTGTTTCTCTTAACGTTTTGATAATAGTCGTAATGCTGGACAACATCGAATAGGACACCGGGATAGTAGTATCGCTTTCGTTCAAAACTTTTCCGCAACTGTCCAAATTCCAGCTAATCAGTGACGTGAAGAGTTTCATATCAATAACCGAGAGGGTTTCTTCATCCAAGAAGGACAGTTCATCTTTCAATGGAGATACCAGCTTTTCCATCAACTTACCCAGTATCGATTCAGATAGTTCGATATGAAACTCTTTGCCCAAAACGGTCAGTTTATTGAGATATTGGGCGTATATTCCAATAAAAGAGCTTTTGTCGTCCACGGTAAAGGATTCCAGGAAACTTCCCAGAGATACTTCTAGCTTAACAGCCATACTTTTCCAAGAATCAACGATTTCTTTGTTGTTAAGAGAAACCAAGTAAGGAATCACCTTTTTGTACTCAGAAACCAAAGGGTCATCTTTAGTAAATATTAACGGTGAACTTTCGAAACGTTTCATAATAATGTTGTTGATGATAGCCAGATTATTGATGTTATTTCTTTGAGACCAATCATCGCTACTGAATAGTTGAATGACGCCTAATAGTTGGGTGTAAATAACGTCAGAGTCAATGTTGATCTTTTCAAAAAGTTTAGTAATTTCAGGGATAATTATATCAGCTCTGAACTCATTATCCTGACTCTTGTTTCTTAAGGTTGCTCCCTCGCATAAACCTCTAAAAACTACAACATAAAACTCAATGTTGTTATCAGATACTGGTAATAAAAGCTCTGAGTCTGCTGAAACTGAGTCAGTATCTGCCGTCGGTTCGTTTCTGTAAGTTTCCAGGACCTCATCTTTGTATAACAGCTGCGCAATAGTAGGTATTAAATGATTAAATCTCGATGCTAAAAATTCGGCCGTTTGTTCAAGCAACTCGTCATTTTTTAACACAGAACTATCAATAGTATCATCGATGGAGGTTTTGAATTCGGATAAGGAGTAACTCAAAATTCGCATTGTAACCCCTGTTTTGACGAATTCTTCTTTTTCAATTGATTGAGGCAGTTCTTCCAGAGCATGTTGATTTTTATCTAAATATTCAGACGTCCTTTCCGCTACCACAGAAGCAAAGAATCTAGAAACTTCATCCAAGAACTTAACATCCCTTGACGACGATGAGACTTTCACCTCTTGATCTGAGAATATTAGGCTTGTCACGCCAAGTACTTCGTGATCATCTAAGTATCCAAAGTCATTAATATGAGATAACACTTGTACGGCAGATATTCTTACTTGAATATCTATATCCTTGTGTGCCATCTCGAGAACACAGTCCTTGAACCTTTCAAAGAACTGTCTAAGTGCAGCACTGTCAGTGAGGTTTTTGTTACGTTTGTTAGAGAAACGTATCAAGTCTTTCAGGGTGTTAACGACCATAAGACGTACACGAGAACTGGAATCTGAGAGTAACCATCCGAAGTACTTCAAAAAAGTTACCTTGAAAAAATACTCGGGATATATCTGAATATCAGCATTCAATGTTTTGAGTGATAAGATTCTGATGTTTTCATCAACATCTTTGAATCTGTGAACAAGACATAATTTTATGACGTTATTCATGCTTTGTTCTAAGACGGTTTTTGTTGCTTCTGCATCTGCGATGGACAACTCTAATGACTTGATTGTTGATTTGTTTGGACGCTTCTTTTTACTTTCCATGTTGAGTTGTTTTCTCATCTTGAAAAGTGTGTCTTTTTCCAGTTCATTACAACTCGAAGACAGCACATTTTGAAATTGATACATCGCTCTGGTGGATACATACCTTAGGCTTCTTATTTTCGACACTGACATTGAAGGAATCCACGTGAACAAATCAATCATTAGAGGACTTGTTTCCACCACAATGTCGTCTGAATTATCTTTCTCATTTTCTGTATATATCAACTCTTTCTCATAGATCATCTTCATCAAATCCTGGAAAAAACTATCAAAGTTCGCGTCCAAAACCTCTCCATATTTGCAGCGTTTACTGCGTGTAGTGGACAAAAACAGGTGGAATTCAAGCAGTTTTTGTTCCTGGAACATAATTTGTATTTCTCCTATTGTTTCATTTGAAGAGTCGTTGTTCGCAACATCATGTTCTCCGATGTGGGTCAAACATCCTGCACAGTCCAGCAAAAAGTTCACAAGATTGCATAGAGCTAGGTTTCGGTTCTCATCGTAGGTATCCAACCAGTCACTAACAACTTCTTCCGTGGAAACATCACTTGATGTAGCCAAAATTTGAAAAAGCTCTGTTGCTTGAAACTCATTTTGCATCGTTAAATAAGATTCCTGATCTTTCCTGGTACTCTCGTGAATATGTGCTTTCTTTCTTGATGGTGAACTACTCTCTAGTTTTGTTACCTTCCTATTCGACGTTTTTGTCGCCCTTGACCTGGGCCTCTTCTTCGACCCTGGGGCGACATAATCTTCATCATCCGCAGCGTCTTCGCTTTCAGAGCTCGAAGACTCAGATATTAACTCATCGTAATCCAATGCCCCAATTCCACTTTCCTCATTGTTATGATCTGATACCGCTGATTCGCTCTTTTGTCTTTCTGTCCCAGTATCAGCATCCGATTCTGGATCAAAAGTGTCCCCATAGGAGACCTTGCTTCTTGTCCTAGTAGATCTTCTGACCGGCATACTTGCAAACTACGCCTAATCTTTGAGAAAGGTAGCCTGGCTACTGGAATAATCCAAATGGATGAAGAACTCTATGCTCTGATGAACAAATCATGATGTGTTTATTAGTTGACATAATTAATTTACGCGACGCGATTGTCAGAGATAAAGGAAGAAACCTAGCCAAAATCATAAAACCCTGAGGTATGTACGAAAAAAAAACAAAAGCCTTTGCAAGAATAGAAACGAGCCACTGTATTACTTAGCGGCCGATTATGACAATTACAAAGTTTCATATATAGCAATACTCTGTGGAATCTTTAGTGAGTGTCGGTACTTGTACAGCATTAATGATGGTATAAGTGAACGTATAAAACAAAATCAGTGTAAAATCAAAGAACACCATGACATGATAACAAAGCTTTATCCAAGAAGTACAAAGCCAGCAGAAAAGAATCAAATGTAGTAACGAGCAAGTGGCGAGTTCGAGGTTACCAGATGTATAAATCAAAAACAGGTCTGAGAATTCGGATGAAAAGTGGTAATGAGATTTTAACTATCTCCAAAAAAAGTGCTGGTTTCTAATAGTAAGCAAAAGGTGCATATTTCAACGTCTCCAATACGTGGAAGCCCGTCTTAACGTGGCCACAAGACCGTGGATCGGATTATGGGAATATTGATGTACTCTTTGGTTTGGTTCAGAGTATGAACTCCCTTGATTGCTCTGTGATTCATCGTTTTCTTGTAGTTGGTGGTCAGTTCTGCCAAATTCATTCAACATGTCATCTATTGCACCAGATCCTGCCCGTGGATCTAGTTCAATATCCTCTGAGGAGCTAAGCTCGCCTCTAGAAGTAACATGGATGTAATCATTTTCACAATTCGACCCGTCAAGATCAAGCTGGTCTATAGGGAGGTCTGAGGGTGTCAAAGAACTGCTACTGAAAGGTTTCAAATCCAGCTCTACATCTTCCATAACAATATCTGCCACTAGTTCCTCAGTCTCTAGCCAGGCTCTGCAATGAAGCAGGTTATTTTCATGACCCATACCATCCGTGAACGTATCAAAGCAGTTCAGGGCTCTCCAGTCATGTCCGTTTACCACAAATTTGCATACGAAGGTTTCACTTTTTCCATCGTAAGGTATGTGAACGGTAAAATACCCACTAGCAGGATCGTAGTTCAGGTGGTATCGACCGGGGGTCCAATTATCGAAATCTCCCGTTATCGTAACGCTGTCATCCTTGGTAAAACCACAGGAATATGGATCAATCCTTACACATAGTTCTTGACAGTCTTCCATTTTCACAACTGAATTGACTATATCCGAATCAGCAGTTCCAGCTCCTGTATCAGTTGGATTTTCTCTGCCGACTTGATTCCTTCTATCTATAATGCGAAGTCTTCTTGCAAACGACTCACAGCCCAAACCTCACACACTGAATGGTATAGAAACCTGTATTCAAAACTGGGAAATATGAACACTGTTCTCCGGTAAAGCGTTGGTTCCTATAGCTTGCAGCAGACTCTGAAATCTATTGTATAAGGAGTGTTTATCCTCACAAAAGATCCAAATAGTCAAAGCAAAATAAAGCTCTAAATCCAAATAGCTTTGAATAATCTATGACTATTAACTCTTGAATTTGAATTAGGGCAGTATCTATAATTAAAGACTCTAACTGAGTTAGCCGCCTGTCAAACATTTTTTTCGCGTACTGATGTGTAGGAGTCAGATCAAAAATCTAATATCCCTATTTATACTATGCAGACGAAAACTGACATGAATCAGCCTTAAACAAGAATTTGGAATCTTTAAGATGGTTGGCTATGACAACGTTAAGAATTTGAGACTGCAGATGGAATGTTTCGATAGATGAGGATAGATTTAGGCCTGGCATCCTTGAGCCTTACTAGAAATATGTGGCCGAAATATTCTATTTTAGTTCTTTCAACCAAGTCATTCTTACGAATAGCGGTTTTTATATACCGCGAAGTCTGCACTATAAAAAGCCAGCGCGCTCACCTGCTCCCATAGTAGAAACAAAGTGTACCACTTTCTGTAACGACAGTATGGAAAGATATAATACAGATTCAGTTTCTGACGAAGTTTTGCATATTCTGATTTTGTGGATTGGACTTGTTCTTTTTGTGTTTGAGTTAAGTATACCGGAGTAATACCTGATAATATAAAAGTGACACATTTCTCAGAGATTCAATAGAACGGTTAAGTGAATGGTCATTCTCTCTGAGTAAGCATGATTACATGTGACATCAGCAAACAAGGAATTTTTTGTTTACACGTCTCCCATAATTTCAATAACTAATGTCGCAGGATAAAGTGCAGTCCCAAAACCAGGGTGAGAGTTCATTACTTGTCGAGGTTGATTCGAATGAAATCAGCGGCATCGTAGATGTCAAAGACTTCTCGATGATCGGTCCAATTCTCCAGGGTTTACTAGATTTCTTGAACTCGCCCGCATTTGCCAGCATTGTGCAGATCATTCAACAAATTGTGGAGCTGATTATTGGAGCCCTATCTTTGTTTTCATTCTTGGGGTATCACGGATTCCAAGATGAAGTGATAACACAATACATTAACGCTACCTCATTTTTTGTAGCAACTACCCAGAACGGATCCAATTTGTTCACAAATTTGATGCATTTAATGATTCTTCTCTTCAATGTTTTTACGAATGACGACTCATCTCCAATCGTCATTGACTGGAGAAAAATCATCTTGCAGTTACTTCTTTGGATTTTGGAGAGGTTGCTAAGAGGTATCAGTGGTGGAGATGATGAATCACGGGTACATGGACAATCCATATACAGTTCTGCTTTGGCTACAACAGTCAAAATTGTATCTATTTTGATCTGCTTGCGTTACATTTTGGTTTGAACGAAGCAGTGAACTCAGAGACAGTTCAGTCTTACTTGCTGGTTGAAGCACAGCATTCTGTTCTTACGACATGATTTTTATCTCGATGGTGACAGGAATTGACCAGTCATGTGTATTCCGTGACCAGTTCCTTCAACTTTGAAAACGCCGAGACTGTCTACTAGTAGGCAAGTTCTCGATGGCACTTGAAATCTTAATATGATACCCAAATCTTAGGCTTGGCAGCCATCCATAAGATTAACGAAGTGTCAATTCAAATAACTAAAACACGTGTAGCAAGTAGTGAGAAGTAATCACAAAGTCTTTTAGTTTCAACGTCAAAAGTGGTTAAGTGAGGTCTATAATTTCTACTTTATCCGATTTAGAAGTTTGTTCTGTTTCATCATCATCATCATCATCTAAGATTTCAATCACCAGTTCTTCTTGAGACGGAATCAGATTTTCTTCATTTCGAGAATTGCAGCACGTCCTGTTGTCCGATATGCGCTTCTCAGCTGCTATCGCTGCCATTTCTCTTGCGCTTCTTCTTGGAACCATCCTGGAAGACCCCGTCGTGCCACCTAACACGCGTCCCTTTCTTCTTGCGTATGTTCTGTCTACCACTGTTGACCCCCTTGGTACTCCTCCCAAGCGATTTCCTTTTCCAATGAAACTGTCATACAAACCCATCTGCTCAATGGCCCATTGCCGTCCCATAAGTTCGTCAAGCTTCTCGTAAAACGTCTTGTCGTGCGGTCCATGAAGATTATGCGTTAGCTCGTGTAGCATAGTGCCCATGAGAGACTCCATGGGCAGAAATCTGTGCTCATCCAACGGGTCTCGTAGTCTAAGCATGATTTTTGCGCCCCTGTTCACGTTCATTCCCAATAAAGATCTGTCCTTCGGATAAAACTCTACTAGCTGCTTCACCTTGAATTTCTCCTCTTTCATCAAATAAGAAACGTTGTGCGCTATTCTTTTCAGCGTATCCAATGCATCCTCCTTTCCAGGTTTAGATTGCAACACTGCTATGGTACCTATATGTGGATTCTTCTGCACCAGTGATACCATCATGCACAGTGGCCCACCTGCTGTTTGGTATCAATTTCTCCAGTTATATCACCTGTGCGGCAGAAGGTAGCCTTCTTCATACCACTAGGTGATTCTAAAAACTACTCACTGCTTTTTAGGAGCTACTTTGAACTATGAATTATACTTTTTGTGTATTTCACCTCATCGCATCGCAGATAATTTGATTCTTATAATTAATCACCAATCTCTAATTAAAACGATATGGACTTAGAAAGGTTTATAAACAGTACCTTTTACAGATCAGATTCGTAAACACATAAAAATAATGAAACTGTATCAAGGGACATATAACTGCGCCAACTTGATGCAGTAGAGACAATTGAGTGTCATAGCTGTTGTGTGATTCAATTGGTGAAGTTTTGAGCTGTGAAACGTGCATTTTTTTGGTCGTCGGTCAGTGGCACAATGGTGGAAAAAGATGAATCAATGGCCACAGGGTCTCAATACGGTAGCTCTGACTCTTTCAATTCTCTTACAAAGCCAGCTTTATATGGTCTATATGATGAAGATGTGGTAAAAAGTGAAGACGCTGAGATCTATCAGGAAGCCAAGAAGGCATCAAGCGGGAAACAGTTGGAAGACGAGGAGGCAAAGCGGTACAAACAGAACCCCAGTGTTTTGGTGGTTTTGTTTGCGTGGGTTGTGCTGTCAGCAGCAGGCATTGCGTATCATGAGCTTTCAAGGAACTTACATGACAACCACGAATTGCACAACGACTTCACGTCCAGACCGCTCTTGCTGGGTGCTACTGTGGCTGACCAGCTCAGTTTCGGGTATTTGCCTCAGTGGGTTTTCTATGCCATCGAAGGTATTCTGTTCGGGACAATCGTTCCCTTCGTAGACTGGATCGCAGGAAGCATTGATATGAACCCTATTACCATCTCCAGTGTGTTGAGAGCTACCAATGCCATGTTCGGAGTCTCTTTTGGGATTCGCAGGATCGAATGGTCTTCTAGTTTACAAGCAAGTATTGCGTGGATGTTGTTGAATATTATTTTATGGCTGTTCTTCGATGGGACTTTCACCATGCTAGCCTCTGGACTGACTATCGGTTTGATA